>JAIUCV010000019.1:12429822-12566672 GCA_026724425.1 Erythrophleum ivorense
GTTTTATAGGGATACAGAGAATAAAGGCTTATTCCTAGAGATATAGAGGATAATGGGAAGGGAGGAGATCTTGGCTATCAGATCATAAATCAAATCTTTCCAAATTGAAAGAGTCAAAATATTTCAACAGCAATGTTATTGTAACTAGTTTTATTTCATAATGTGGGGAATATTTAAAGTCAATCAACTAAGTTACCTGTTCTATATCACCAAAGTTCAGTTTTTTTACATTAAATCCTTAACTTTTTTATGTAATTTAAATTGTTAACAGCTCATTTATCTTGTTTTCCATCATAGAAGTGAAGTTTTCTTCAATTTAAGTCACAGAGAACCTCTCCCCTAGCAAACTTTGCCACCTAATATGAAAAGCTAATTTCTTTTCTCCCATTCCTTGTGTTAATGCATGCAATTCCCAGGAGTGCCCAATTAATGTTTCCATGACTGAGCTCTATCTGATCTTTATTTTATTACTACTTTCTTTTACAAATAATAATAAATGCATTCAAAAGGGGACTAAATTTTGTATGAAACTGGAACACAAGAAGACACCGCCTAATACAAACTAGGCCAAACTGTTATCAACAGAATAGTGAATGTTGAAATTTCCTCCCAGTGACTAGCAAAGACTAATCCTGATCCTGATCATCAACATGTTAGAATCATGCTTAAACAAAGAATCCATATCAAACACAAGAACAGGAGAACGACTCCCTAAACAAGCTTAGATTCCCACTTTGTTGACCTATAACGCCAGCATGGATTAAACTCCGTCGGTTATCACCACAAGATAACTCAAGAAACCTATCAATCTCCTATCACTGGTTGATACGTTAACAAGTGTGTAGGCCTCTATCACCACATGTGCTCACGAATTTTGAAACAGTCCATTCTATTTCATTTTAACATCTAGTATTTCCACTCTTATACAGTAAGTCAGTAACCCTGATAGAGCTGTCAATATTTCAAGCTCTAAAGGAAGACACACTAACTGAAGCAACATGCAAGTGAAGCTACAAATATAACTTCATACTGAGAGAACTAAAGCGAAGATGAAAAAGGAGCAAACTCAGTTTCTCATCAACTACATTGAACAACTAATTACAACCCAAGTTTAAAACGGGATAAAAAATATCCATAGGCAAGTACCAATCTATCTAGAAGCGAGATGAAGATTGGAGGGGGAGGGTCTTCGGCTCGTCGGTGGGGCCGTTAGGGGGAGGTGTTCGGTGCTGCAGTTCGCCGCCGGTGGCAGGGCGTTGCAGACTCCGCAGTGAGGTCGTGACCGGTGGATATTGGTGACGGATTGGGGAGGGTTTCTGAAATCTGGACTTACAGGAGGACGCAAATCGTGGGTCAATTTGACGCGTTTGAGTATTTTTCAGCTTAAATTACATTTTAGCTTTTTTCTATATAAATACATTTTAATTTTGTTTTATGAGATACATTTTAATCTTTTTCAGAAAAATATATTTTAAGTTCTTCGATAAATATTTATTCATAAAACTAATATATAAATTTTAAAACATAATAAAACATTTCTGAATGCTAAAACATAATAAAAGAGGCCAAGCAGTATTTACTATTTGATGTTTAAAATATCTGTTGCTACATTTTAAAATTTATATATCAATTTTGTAATTTAATTTAATTTAAAAATATAATATAATTTTTTCTCGAGAAAAACAAATTTTGAAAATTTTTTCTAAAATATTTATTTTAGCCCAATTGCCCAAACGTAACTCATGTTAGCTTCAATAAAGATGTTGTCCATAATAAATTATAACTTATAGTAATGAGCTAAAGTAAAGATGAAATTAGTTTGCTTATTTATTTAAAAAAATCTTAAAAGAATATAATAAAATCTAGATAACTGAACACTTTTTTCTAACAAAACAAAATCAAATTTTATTTTTGCACATTCTAATGAAACAAGTGGACTCAAAAAGAGAAAAGAAAAAATCATTATTTTTGTCCATATAATTTCAATTAATTTTTAATTTAACTTTTATAATTCAAAAAATTATAATTCAGTTTTTATAATTTTAAAATTTTATTTTAATTCCTAACATTAAACCATTATTAACATATTATTAAATTTTATTCATATAATCAACTATATGTCATCTTAACACTTTAAATATACATAATTCAAATCAGTTAATCCGAATCACTTAATATATGTTGCCTCATGTGGCATACATGTGAATTAATTTTGTTTTATTATATACTTTTTTATTGTCTTTTATTTTTATAAATCTTACATATTTAAAGTACCAAGATAATACATAGTGAGCTTGTGGGTTAACTTTAGGAAAATAAAATCCTTATACCCATAAATGCTTAATCTGCTATTTATTGGACACTTATTATTGTTTTCTAACTTTAGCTTAGTTTTATTGAAGGTCTGTTGGACTTTGTTAGATTCTTTGGAGCCTTAAAAGGAGACGGTGTTTTAGGCGGTTGTAGTCAGTTGCTGTTTGTGTTTACTGGCCCATGGATCCATTTGATGACGCTCTTCCTGAAGCCCCTGTTGCACGTGGTAAGTGCTCCATTTAAGGAAATTAGGAAATTTCATTTCTGGATCATGTTTATACTGAGTACTTTGATCACATTCTTTTGTAGCTCGGGTGGGTGGCAAGTTTATTCTGAAGGCCAAATCTAAACAGCTGCCTCGAAAGAAAATATCTGCATCAGAACATGCGACCTCATCTACCCATTGCTATTCTAAATGGGCATGCTGCTAAAGAAGACAAACTACTATTTTCTGCTCCCAGAGTTCAACAAAGTCATGCATTTGGATTCCCCAAATGCTTCTTAATAAACAAAAGTGCGTTCTCCTCTAGAAATAATTACAAGAGCTGAGGGACTCACATGCATGATGCAATTTTGCAAACACAAAAGCCACACTATCTGTATCACAGAGTTAAAATTTCAGGATCTCCAAACAAAGCTTCACAAATTTTTAACAGCTGGGATTTCCAACACTAGAAATAGAAAAGCCAATTTTGCTCAACTTCAACCTCTTCATTCAAAAGCTAGATTTGTTCTAGTTTCCGCCATAGGGCATGTGATACTAAATGAAACCCCAGAGAATCTCATTCCATTATAACAATCAAACCCTGATAAAGTTCAACGCTACTATAGTAACATAATAAAACTTGCTCATCCATTCAATAATACTTCCAACTAGCAGAAAGTTAAGCTGATCACCGAATTCCCATCACAAAATAATATCTATCTATAATAATATGTGTTTATGCTCTATCAGTGTCTTGGTATGATAACTAACACCAAAGACAAAAGGGTAACATTGTATTGATACGGGAGAGTCAGTAACCTAATGTTTAATCGGAGGAGTTTGGGAATGAAGTTTCCCTTATTTAATATGAAAAATTTGGAGGAGAGGGTTCAAACCCTCAGCTTCAAAAGTAAAAAATTTTGAGAGATTAAAAAATTTTTAAATATATTTGACTAAATTATCTTTATTTTATTTTTATTTTAAATATAATATAAATTTTACTTTTTTAATAAAATTTAAAATATTTTTTATAAAAATAAAAAATATTTTTAAATAAAAATAAAAAAATTATTTTTTATAATAAAAAATAAAAATAAATTTATAAAAATATTTTTAAAACAAAAAAAATTAATTAAAAATATAATCAACTATAAATCGAAATAGGATCCTCTGCAGTAAAATCCCATGAAGTGTGCCTGCAGTGTCTCTCAACTAATTTATTTTTGATTTTTCTATTTTCTTTTTTTTTAATAAGTCTTTTTCCCTCCTCACAAGACCTCACTGCAGGGGCAGTGTATGGGAGCCTCACTGCAGAGGATCCCGGTCCCTATAAATCCCTTCCAAATCAACCAATCAAATGGTTAAAATTTCTTCCTTCCCCCCTCCTCCTTTAAAATCCCTTCCTTCTTCTCCCCTCTGAACCAAACAATTTCTTTCCATTGCTGTTAAAACTTCTAACTTCCCACAATTTCTTTTCATTGCTGTTAAAATTTCTTATATAATCCCTACAGAATTGTAAAGTCCTGCCTGAAATCAGGCACTTCCGCATTCATTGCAGTCCGATAAAAAAACAAGTATCAGAAAATTCAATTATCCCTCCGGCGAAGAATACAAAACGTATGGAGAAGAGGACCGAACAGACTCGTACGAAGAATGACTGCGAGAAAGGAGGTATAGTGGGGCACGAAAATAAAAGAAAATAAAACGAATAAAGAGAGGAGAAAAGGGAGCGGAATCCATTGCCTGGTGGAAGTCGGTGGTGAGATGGCCCGAGAGGACGGCGGAGACGGTCGGCTGATAGCGGTTCGGGCAGATCTGAGTCAGAGTGAAGCAAGAGCGCGCTACACTGTTTCGTCGCTCCTTCAAGACGTCTTGGACTCTCCGATATGAGACGCAATAGTCGTCTGCGAGGGGCTTGAATTTTACTTTTTTATTTAAATATTAAAATAATTAAATAATTTAATATTTGACAATTTTATACTTTTAGTTCCTAAAATTTATGTTGACAAAGAAAAAATGGTTAGAGTTTTATTTAATTTTAATTTGATTCTCAAAATTTAAAAATTTACAATTAAGTCTTTATAGTTTAAATAAATTTTAATTTAGTTCATATTATTATATTTTTGTTAATATTTTATATATATGAGTTATTTTTATTTTTATTTTTATTTTATTAACATAAATCATATATATGTTCTTTTAAATAATAAAGAAGGCTAAAAGGGCTAGAAATTAGGGTTCAGCTTCCCTCCGGTCCAAGTTATCTTTTGTCCGTCTTGTTTCAAATACTAAAGCCTCTTTGCACTTTTTTTTTAATTTAAAAAACAAAACAAATATATATATATCAACTATTGAGACTACACGACTGGACAGAAGCAACAGACAGGAGAAAAGCCACAAGTTGGGCACAAGAAAAAGAGATCCCAAAACAATCGACCACAAAGATTTGCAAGCAACCGTACATCATTAAGGAAGTTCTAACTACAACCTCATAGAAAAAGTTAGCCAACTAATCAACTAGTTTATTCCCTCTTCTATGGTGACTAATACGACCAAACTAATATCTACACAAAGCAGGCAATCATATATATTTATAATATTAAAATAATATATAATTCATTATATTAACAACATTTAACAAATATTTACAAAATTTTAATAATAGAAACTAAATTAAAAAATTTATAAATTATAAAAATTCAATTATAAAATTTTTAAATTGTAATGACTAACTTAAAAAGTGAATGAAACTTATGGACCAAAAGTATAATTTTTTATTTAATTAAAATTTTTAATTATCCATACTTTATGATTGACCAAACAAAGTATTTATTTATTATGATTGGTTGAAAAGTTATCTATATTTTATGTGAATATAAATTTGTTTTTTAATTTTAAAAGAAAAAATTAGTTGTCTTATGCTTGTTTAGCTATACTTTATGTGCATCAAGTGTCTTATACTAGTTTTTTTTTTCCTTTATTTGTAGAAATCTCGAAGACGAAAAGTTTTATGAAGAGGATTAAACCAAGTCCTACTCATGGAGGTGGTGAATCCAACACTGAAAGTCTCTTACTGAATCTAATGGCTAGTACTAATGGATAGCCTAGGTATGTGGATCTAATAGTTCCACCACAATCTAGTGATCCCACTTTTGACATTTTAGTCACCTAGCCATGTATTGGTAATATTGATGACTCTTTTGCCAATGAAGAGTTTGAGCAAGTCGTACAACTCAATCAGCCTACATAGCCACAATGATGAAGAAGTTGGATAATTGATGCTATTAGTAAGTGACATTACAAGTTCTAATACACTAAGTTGATTTAATTTAAGTTTGTGTACTAATACCCCAAAACAATGGTCCACAAATATTTGTAAACAACTACTGAGCAAATCATTAAGGAAGTTTTGATTTCAACCTCATGGAAAAAGTTGGCCAACTAATCAACGAGTCTATTCCCTTCTTTAGAATGACTAATATGGCCAAACTAATATCTACACAAAGCAGGCAATCATATATATTTAGAATATTAAAATAATATATAATTCATTATATTAATAACATTTAACAAATATTTACAAAATTTTAATAATAGAAGCTAAATTAAAAAATTTATAAATTATAAAGATTCAATTATAAATTTTTAAATTGTAATGATTAACTTAAAAAAGTGAATGAAACTTATGGACCAAAAGTATAATTTTCATTTAATTAAAATTTTTAATTATCCATACTTTATGATTGACAACAAAAAAGTATTTATTTATTATGATTGGTTGAAAAGTTATCTATATTTTATGTGAACAAAAATTTGTTTTTTAATTTTAAAAGAAAAAATTAGTTGTTTTATGCTTGTTTAATTATGTTTTTTGTGTTTCAAATGTCTTATACTATTTTTTTTTCTTGTAGGAATCTTGAAGATGAAAAGGTTTATGAAGAAGATTAAACCAAACCTTACTCACGAAGGTGGTGAATCCAACACTAAAGTTCCTTAGGGGTGAATCCAACACTAAAGCTCCTTACTAAGTCTAATGGCTAGTACTAATGGATAGTCTAAGTACGTGGATCTAATAGTTCCACCACAGTCTAGTGATCCCACTTCTGACATTTTAGTCACCTAGCCATGTATTGATAATATTGATGACTCTTTTGCCAATGAAGAGTTTGAGCAACTCGTACAACTTAATCAACCTACATAGTCACAATGGTAAAGAAGTTGGATAGTTGATGCTATTGGTAAGTGACATTACAAGTTCTAATACACTAAGTTGATCTAATTTAAGTTTGTGCATTAACTTTAATTTTGTAAATGAGTAAGGTAAGATAAAGCCTAGGTAATTAATAGTGCAAGATGTTTAGGTCCTTCTTAAAAGGCAAAAAATAGTTATGTCCTTTAACAACCATGGGCAACTGAGGATTATTAGGTGTAGTAGTGGGAGAAACTTCACATTATCTCTACTTAGTGACAAGAGCTAGAAGGCAATTCTACATATTTAGGGACATTATATAGGTAGCATATTTGCTATTTAATTCTTTTATAGCTTGTTTATATTTATTTATTAATAGATATATTTTATGTTGTAGGCTAAGTTTGTCATTAATAATGATCATAGGAGCTACATTCTAAAGTCAATCGAAACTAAGTGGTGGTAGAAGCAATAGGATTTGTACAATACTATAAAGGATTATTGAAAATCTAGAGATGAGCAACTATCCTAACCTATAAAGGTCATTCCAAGGGGTTAATGGGCAACATACATAGACTACCATATTGACCCAAAGACTATAATAATAGCAAGTTTCTATAATATTTTCAACATGTTTTATTAATATTACTAATATGTTTTTATCAATTATTAGGAGATTATTGAATAAAACAAACAAAACATAAGGAAGCAAATGGTTTCACACACCATTGGATCTAAAAGCTTTGTATGAAAAAAAGGCTAAAATGATAAGTTCACTTTTGTAAACAACACAATTGATCTTTTGATGTAATTTGAGGTATGTTACATTTATCTTAAACTTTGCAGGAGATTGAGAGTGATGGCCTAGTCACTCAGGAGATGTGTGGACACATAAAAAGGTTCACGGATCTTTCATTAATAAAGAAGTCAGAGCTACTAATGTAAGTGTTTTCATGATGTAGGGATAAATCACTAACTCTTAATTTATTTGAAAAGATGTATTGTCAAAATGATTTATTCTTTTTTATTTTGTCCAACTTTATAAAAAAAGATTTCAGATGCATTAGATTGAGAGCACTTTTTCTCAAAATATTTCAAATCAAGATTCATTGACTTTAACTTTAAAAAGCCATGAGAGATGGACAAGTATCAAATCCCAATCCTCTAACTTGATTAGAGTACTCTTGGCTTTTTAAAATTAAAATCAATGAATCTTGATTTGAAAAATTTTGAGAAAAAGAGCTCTCAATCTAATGCATTTGAAGTCTTTTTTTATAAAGTTGGACAAAATAAAAAAGAATAAATCATTTTGACAATACATCTTTTCAAATAAACTAAGAGTTAATGATTTATTCCTACATCATGAAAACACTTACATTAGTAGCTCTAACTTCTTTATTAATGAAAGATCCGTTAACCCTTTTATGTGTCCACACATCTCCTGAGTGACTAGGCTATCACTCTCAATCTCCTACAAAGTTTAAGATAAATGTAACATACCTCAAATTATATCAAAAGATCAATTGTATTGTTTACAAGAATGAACTTATCATTTTAGCCTTTTTTTCATACAAAGCTTTTAGATCCACTAGTGTGTAAAATCATTTGATTCCTTATGTTTTGTTTGTTTTTATCAGTAGTCTCTTAATAATTGACAGAAACATATTAGAAATATTAATAAAACATGTTGAAAATATTATAGAAACTTGCTATTATTACAGTCTTTAGGTCAAGATAGTAGTTTATATATGTTGCCCATTAACCCCTTAGAATGACATCTATGATGGTAGTGAGTAGTGAGCAGCTCATTTCTAGATTTTCAATAATCTTTTTCTAGTATTGTACAAATCCTGTTGCTTCTACCACCACTTAGTTTCAATTGACTTTAGAATGTAGCTCCTGTGCTAATTATTAATGACAAAGTTAGCCTATAACATAAAATATAACTGTTAATAAATAAATAAAAACAAGCCATAAAAGAATTAAATAACAAATATGCTACCAATACAATCTCTCTAAACATGTAATTCTTGTAATCAACTAGAATTGCCTTCTAGCTCTTGTAACTAAGTAGAGATAATGTGAAGTTTCTCCCAATACTACACCTAACAATTCTCAGTTGCCAATGGTTGTTTAAGGACACAACTATTTTTTGCCCTTTAGGAAAGACCCAAATATCTTGCAATATTAATTGTCTAGGTTTTATTTCACATTGCTTATTTACAAAATTAAAGTTAGTACACAAATTAAATCAACTTAGTGTATTAGAACTTGTAATGTCACTTACCAATAGCATCAATTATCCAACTTCTTCATCATTGTGGCTATGTAGGCTAATTGAGTTGTACGACTTGCTCAAACTCGTTATTGGCAAAAGAGTCATCAATATTACCAATACATGGCTAGGTGACTAAAATGTAAAAAGTGAGATCACTAGATTGTGGTGGAACTATTAAATCCACATACCTAGGCTATTCATTAGTACTAGCCATTAGATTCAGTAAGAGACTTTCAGTGTTGGATTCACCACCTCCATGAGTAGGACTTGGTTTAATCCTCTTCATAAACCTTTTCGTCTTCAAGATTTCTACAAATAAAAGAAAAAGAAAAAAACTAGTATAAGACATTTGATGTACATAAAGTATAGCTAAACAAGCATAAGACAACTAATTTTTTCTTTTAAAATTAAAAAACAAATTTGTGTTCACATAAAATATAGATAACTTTTCAACCAATCATAATAAATAAATACTTTTTTTGGTCAATCATAAAGTACGGATAATTAAAAATTTTAATTAAATGAAAAATTATACTTTCAATCCATAAGTTTCATTCACTTTTTTAAGTTAGTAATTACAATTTAAAAATTTTATAATTGAATTTTTATAATTTATAAATTTTTTAATTTAGTTTCTATTATTAAAATTTTGTAAATATTTGTTAAATGTTGTTAATATAACGAATTATGTATTATTTTAATATTATAAATATATATGATTGCTTGCTTTGTGTAGATATTAGTTTGGTCGTATTAGTCACCATAGAGAAGGGAATAAACTAGTTGATTAGTTGGCTAACTTTTCCCATAAGGTTGTAGTTAGAACTTCCTTAATGATGTACAGTTGCTTGCAAATCCTTGTGGTCGATTGTTTTGGGATCTCTTTTTCTTGCGCTCAACTTGTGGCTTCTCTCCTGTCCACTGCTTCTGTCTAGTTGTGTAGTCTCAGTAGGTGATATATATATTTGTTTTGTTTTTTAAATTTAAAAAAAAAAGTGTAAAGAGGCTTCAGTTTTGAGACAAGACAAACTAGGGCTGTATATGGGCATAGCTAGCCCGGGCTTGACATCTAGTTAGCCCGATGCCTTGCCCGATTAAAATATTAGGCTTGTTTTTATGGCCATGGCCCAGCTCGACCCGAATAAGCCCGATTCTAGGACGGTTTAGGGCGGGTTAGGGCGGCCCTAGCTTTTTCTTTTTTAATGAATTAATATTTGTATAAAAATATATTTTTACATACTCATAAATATATATTTCAAAATAATAAACCTTTAGAACTCTTATATTTTTATCAGTAATAAAAAAATAGTCTAATATTATCAAATAAAATATAAGCTATACTAGCATCATTAACCTTAAGTAAATATGTGTATTTTTATTATTTAACAAAAGAAATACCAGTAAGTATACACATTAATGATGAAAATAATTAAGAAGTAGGGAATGTTTGCGTAAGTAATAAAAATTACAATATGTAGAGAAAATCAGATGAAATAAGAATTATATATATATAAAAAAATGATAAAATATTAATAATTAAAAAAGATAATTATTAGAGCATGTTGGACAGAATATGCTTCACCCGTGTCTTGACCAAACTTAATATAACTTTATTTAAAATTTTGTCAATTTGTATTTTTGGCCTTACCCGATTAAATTCGACTAGGGCGGGCCCCTAAAACAATTGGGCTAACGAACACCCCTAAGACAAACAGGAGATAATTTAGATTTGAGAAAAGCTTAACCCTAGTTTCTAGCCCTTTTAGCCTTCTTTATTATTTAAAAGAATATATATATAATTTATGTTAATAAAAAAAATTAACTCATATATATAAAATATTAACAAAAATATAATATTATGAACTAAATTAAAATTTATTTAAACTATAAAGACTTAATTGTAAATTTTTAAATTTTGAGAATCAAATTAAAATTAAATAAAACTTTAACAATTTTTTCTTTGCCAACATAAATTTTAGGAACTAAAAGTACAAAATTGTCAAACATTAAATTATTTAATTATTTTAATATTTAAATAAAAAAGTAAAATTCAAGCCCCTCGCAGAAGACTATTGCGTCTCATATCGGAGAGTTCAAGGCGCTTGAAGGAGCGACGAAACAGTGTAGCGCGCTCTTGCTTCACTCTGACTCAGATCTGCCCTAACCGCTATCAGCCGTCCGTCTCCGCCGTCCTCTCGGGCCATCTCACCACCGACTTCCACCAGGCAATGGATTCCGCTCTCTTTTCTCCTCTCTTTATTCGTTTTATTTTCTTTTATTTTCGTGCCCCGCTATACTTCCTTTCTCGCAGTCATTCTTCGTACGAGTCTGTTCGGTCCTCTTCTCCATACGTTTTGTATTCTTCGCCGCAGGGAGAATTGAATTTTCTGATACTTGTTTTTTTATCGGACTGCAATGAATGCGGAAGTGCCTGATTTCAGGCAGGACTTTACAATTCTGTAGGGATTATATGAGAAATTTTAAAAGCAATGAAAAGAAATTGTGGGAAGTTAGAAATTATCAGACAATTCCTACTCTAGAATTAAATAACTATCTACTGACTCTCCCGTATCAATACAATGTTACCCCTTTGTCTTTGGTGTTAGTTATCATACCAAGACACTGATAGAGCATAAACACATATTAGTATAAATAGATATTATTTTGTGATGGGAATTCGGTGATCAGCTTAACTTTCTGCTAGTTGGAAGTATTATTGAATGGATGAGCAAGTTTTATTATGTTACTATAGTAGCGTTGAACTTTATCAGGGTTTGATTGTTATAATGGAATGAGATTCTCTGGGGTTTCGTTTAGTATCACATGCCCTATGGCGGAAACTAGAACAAATCTAGCTTTTGAACGAAGAGGTTGAAGTTGAGCAAAATTGGCTTTTCTATTTCTAGTGTTGGAAATCCCAGCTGTTAAAAATTTGTGAAACTTTGATTGTTGATCTTGAAATTTTAACTCTGTGATACAGATAGTGTGGCTTTTGAGTTTGCAAAATTGCATCATGCATGTGAGTCCCTCAGCTCTTGTAATTATTTCTAGAGGAGAACGCACTTTTGTTTATTATGAAGAAGCATTTGGGAAATCCAAATGCATGACTTTGTTGAACTCTGGGAGCAGGAAATAGTAGTTTGTCTTCTTTAGCAGCATGCCAATTTAGAATTGCAATGGGTAGATGAGTTCTGGATTCGAGGCAAAGGCACTGTCTAAATATGGATTAAGGTTATGTGAACAGTTTCTGAAAGAATTGCTAAGTTTCAGTTTTCGGTTTCCATTTTTGGGGACTTATAAATAAACAAGTATGTTTCTTGGTTGTTCCAAAAGTTTAGCTATGCATGGGATTCATATAATTACCTCAGTGCCTACTTGCCAGTTTCTGCTACTTAACTTCTTGCATTTCATATTTTTATTCTGATATGTTTAACTTTCAATTCAGGTGGTGTGCACACTGACAAGTGTACTGCTACTGAGTTCTTATGTCTCTCCCCCTCTATCTCTGTATAATCCAAACTGTCTTCCACTAACAGACAGAATTACAAACATTATTGATTTCCATGCTAGGTGAGAATCATTGGCTTCCTCCAATAATTCTGAGTCTTCATTGGCATTTAGGTCTGAAATTTATTATTTTTTCCGTACATTAAATATAGCTGCATGTGAGCCATTTTCAATATGCCTTTAATAGATATAGAAACTCTTCCCCCCCTTTCTGTATTAGTGTTTGCTGGAACAAATTGATCCTATATATGCACAATGTTTGTTGTGATTTTGGTGGAGGATTTTGGGATTAAAACTGATATTTTGGCACTTTCATCAGTTGGAAAGAAAGTGAACTTTTGAAAGAAATCCATTAAACTTATAGATCATTATGTTTTCTAATATTATATTAATTTTTAAGTGTTGACTACATCTTCAATTTGGAAACTTCCATGTTTTATTCCTTTCTATATTGGTGTTTGGTAGAACAAATTGATAATTTATATGAATAATGTTTATCATGACTGTGGTTGGAGGATTTTGATAATAAAACTGATATTTTGGCACTCTTGTTGTTTGGAAGGAAAGTTAACTTTTGAAAGAAATCCATTGAAGTCATAGATCATTATATTTTATAATATTATATCAATTTTTAAGTGTTGATCACATCTTCTATCTATTGGTTTGGTTTTCCAAGCTCTGAAGTGAGTTTTATTTACGTTACTATTATTATGTGGGTTTTAACATAACTGTGTCCCGATGGTCATTTACCATGCCACTAAAGGCTGGAGAGTCCCCACCTTTGGTGGTTGAACCAAGTGGCCAAAATGTCTTCCCAGGATTTAAACATGAAAATCAGGCCTTGTTAATTTTTTTGGATTTTGTTGATGCCCGTTATTCATTAGTGCTACTCATGTTATGTGGTAGGAACTAAGTTATATATGGGTATGGATTTTGATGGAGTCCTCAGGAAGATATAAATCTTATTATCTTTTCATTTTGACTGAATAGTTGCTATAAGGTCTTTTTTCGGTTTATATATGTTATACTTCTTGTTATTCTTGTATGGACCATTTCCTGTTGATGAGTGTGGGAATGGTGTTTGAAGCATTATTGAATTGACTTTAGTTTATATCAAACAGGAAATCTTTGGGTCTACCTGAAATCTCCTGTTCAATTGAAGTCAGTTTGTATCATTGGGATTTGTTATCAGGCTGCTAGGTAGGTAACTCACTGAAATGGGGACACGACCTCAGCAACCATGTCGAGAGGAAGAGGAGGATGAGCTGCTAGGTCGTGGAACAACACTTTCAGGTCAATCAATTTCCACAAGCAAAAGTGTTGGGTCGCCATCTAGTCGGAGTGAGCAGACAATGGCTACACCAGCCAGTGATAACACTTTTCTAAGATTGAACCATCTTGACATCCATGGTGATGATGCTGGATCCCAGGGAGCAGTTGCGTGAGTTCTCTGTTATCCTATGAGGTTGTAGTAAATGTGTAGTTTGTACAATGCCATACGCTATTTGTCTTGGTGGCTTTCCTTTTCAAGGTTGTGACAGTTTGACACTGTTGAATGAGGTTTATTTGTTTATTTATTTATTTTTTTCCTGATGTTCAATTAATTGGTTTCTTTCTAGCTCTGGATAAGGCACAATTATAATATTAAAAAAAAAAGGAAAGAAAAATTGTTAAGTGGGACACACACACACACACACACTCACTATGCAGGGCTTTCTTCATGAAACATTTTTCTACTCCACGTAAGGATCAGTTACTAGATGTTAAACCCTGTGTTGGACATATGTTTCAGAGCTTTTCACTTTTTGGGGAATCTTATTGATAAAGCTGAAGCTGATCTTCTCTTAATTCCTAAGTATCTTGGTCAGATGGAAGAATTCAAACCTTAAATTTGTGGAGAACATTTTCATGTAAATCATGTTTGGCGTTTTGTTTATGTTATCCCATTAAAAGACTTGTGCCCTTTGTTAATTGCTTTTGAAGGCTACGCTCTGTCTAAGATTAATGCTTTTATAGTTGTTTGTTATGCCATATATTTGACATGTTATACTATGTTATAAATAGAGATGTAGCAAGGCCTTATTTCTTAATCTCTGTGGTAGAGTCTTTATAATTGTGATATGCACAGTCATTACTATTTTTTGTTGCTAGGTTGCCAATTTGACATGCAGTGGATTTGCGCCCAAATAGAGTGGACCATTTATATTGCTGATTGAATTGTAAAGTGACAAAAAAAATTGTGAGAAGGTTCTTTGGAGTTTTGCCATGATTGTGTTGGTTTGGTGTATATATTTGGAAGATGACATTGGGCTTTTCGGGATTGATATTTGTGTTTGCATCTGCCTTATGATAGGTTCATTATTTATTTTATTTTATTTTTCTTTTATTATAAGTATGGCTTCTTTAATCTTCTAAGAGGCTTGTTTATCAGATATATGGAGGGATTAGATATTGCTTTCAAGTTTAGTTTGGATTTTTTTTTAACCCTTTTTGTTTTGGTTTCTTTGGAAGAAATGTCAGTCTTTATTTTGTACTTGGTCTTCATTCATTTTCTGATAATAAGTTCCTTCTATTAAGTTCAAAAAAATTCCTTTAGCTTTGGAATGAGATACTGGACATGAATTTCTAATTAATACTTGCAAGTGTCAATTATATGCTTGTGGTCTTGCAACTCCTCTAAATATGCTATTTTTGTTTTTTGTTTACAAAGTCATTCTATTCTTACTTATTATCAGTTTTTAAACAGTAGCAAGAAGAAAAAGAGAGGCCAACGTGCTGTTGGAGGTGATAAGAGTGGAAGAGGGCTCCGCCAATTTAGCATGAAAGGTCTTTGATCTATCCATCTCGCCATTTTGTTTCTGTTTTTAACCTTGGCCTTGCAGAGTTGCATTTTGTGTGCTTTAATAAATGTGAACTTGCAGTATTTTAGTTTTTATATGCTTTTGCTCTTAACATAGAGTGATAAGACATTATTTTTGTCGAGTTCATGCTGATGTTCATGTTTCCTCAGTAATTTTATTTTTCATTCATTGTTGTTTTTCTGCAGTGTGTGAGAAGGTGGAAAGCAAGGGAAGAACCACTTACAATGAGGTTAGGTGGTTACTTCAAGTCTGCTACGCGTATTAAGTTTTTGCTTCAATTTTTTTGTAGTAGATTATATAACGAATCTGTTACTGATGGACCCAAAAAAAAAAAATAGTAATGCCAAGCTCTAGCGTTGTCTTAGGTGGAGGGATAGTGGTGAGTAGTCATATTCAGGTGCTCAATTTTTTTGTTTTTAGTAAACGAAATCCGGGTTGTGAATAATTTAATGTCTCTTATTGATGTCTTAGAAACATAATGTGCTCTCTAGAACCTGGAGAGATAATTCTTGAAGCTAGATTTATTATTTCAGTTGCATAATGCATACTAAGCCTTTTAATCTCCAATGCTCTTTTAAAGTAACTAAAATCAGATATCCTTAGTTGGACTTGGATTTCAAATTGGATTCCTAGTCAAGAAACTTTGGAACTACCTAGCATTTTAGCGATCTTGCAAATTAAATGAATGGTACGATAGCCTATCTGGCATGTATGCAGGGTAACAGATGTTGCAAGGGGGTAATAGGTGTGACTAGTGGAATGAAATAACAATACAACAGCAACAACAACAACAACAGGGTCTTTTCCTACTAAGTGAGGTCGGAATGAAATAAAAATACTGATGAAATAATAATAATGATGATGCATGTGGCTGTTTGGGTGACTTTTTCTGGTGGAGGCTGTTAGAATTGTAAGAGGGGTGTTATAGAGGGTTTGGGGAAAGATTGAAAATCAGGGAAAGTTTTGGCATGGTATCTCTTCTGTCAGGTCTTTCTTTGTTGCCCACTTGTTACATGAACTAATTGTGAGTTTGATTTCTTCGTTAAATATTGTCTTTTCTTCCTTTGGACAAGTTGCTAAGTTCCAATTTATTTCTTATAATTTAATATATCCGAGGATTGTGGTTATTTTAATAGGTAGCAGATGAACTTGTGGCTGAATTTGCCGACCCAAGCAGTAGTGTTTCATCTCCTGATCAGGTTTGCTCTTGCTTAATACTATCTGCTATAGCAATAGACTGAATGAAGGTTTAAGTTAGATGTTCTGGACTTATTTGTCGAGGGTAAATATTTGACAGCAACAATATGATGAGAAAAACATTCGTCGAAGGGTTTATGATGCTTTGAATGTTCTCATGGCAATGGATATAATTTCCAAGGATAAAAAGGAAATACAATGGAAGGGTCTCCCTCGTACAAGTCTGAATGATATTGAAGAATTAAAGGTTTGCATACATTTTTCATATTATCTTCTTCTCCTCCTCCATTTTTTTTAAATTTTCCCCCTGGGTGTGTCAATTGGTTTATGCTTTCCCTGTAATGATGTTCTGAGCTAATACAAAAATACAAGGAAGGACCATTATGACACCTGAAATGTAATTGATCCAGACGGAGCGTCTTGGGCTCAGGAATAGGATTGAAAAGAAAGCTGCCTACCTGCAAGAGCTGGAGGAGCAAGTAAGTAAATGCTCACTAATGGATTTAATTTTGGGAATGGAATCCTAATTTGCAAGTTCAAGGAATTTATTTATTTATTTATTTTTTTCCAGTTGCAATATGCTCTTTGTTATAAGTACCTAACAAATGGCTTCTATTCCATATTGATTAGTGTCTGTTTGCTGACTTCCTGTGTTTTTCCATCTAGTACATAGGTCTTCAGAACCTCATACAACGAAATGAGCAATTATATGGCTCAGGAAATGCTCCCAGTGGAGGTGTAGCTTTACCCTTTATTCTAGTACAGGTATGCCATCTTCTCATTATCCTCTGTTTTTTTCTTTAGGTGAACCCGTGCACTTGAAACTGTTGCTCAGTTTTCCTTGGTTTAATTTGTAACATAATTCTTGTCAAATGTTTGACATGGTTTCAGTGATATCAATTTTCTAGTCAGCATTTGCTTAATGGCTTTTTAGTAAAAGCATATAGAATTTATCATAACGTGATCCCACATGCCCACTCCATGCTTGTGTGAATGTACTATAATTTTCTTCACCTGGTGGACATTCTTTATAATTTATCAACTTAATGTCTGACATGATTTCTGTGGATCAACTTTCTAATCAGCATTTGCTGTAAATAATATATTATATACTAGAACCATATTATCAGCTACCATTGTTAGTTCACTTAATTTTCAGGCCATCATAAGGGATTATGGGCCTATTTGATTCTGTTCTGGTTTTAATGTTTTCAAAATATGTTTTTTAGAATAAATTTTGAAAACAAAAAAATTAAAAAATCTGTTTGAATCATTATTATGAAAAATCGTTATTTTTTGTTTTTTTCTTGATTCTGTAAAACAAAAGTTATAAAACATCTAAAAAATGTTTTGATTTTTCTGTTTTCGAAAACAAAATTCTGTTTTTTTGTTTTACAAAATATTTCATTAAAAACATGTTATCAAACATTTTTTTTTGTTCTTAAAAACAAAAAACTGTTTTGAAAATAAGAAATCAAACAGACCCTATATTTTCACAATTTTATGTCGTGGGTTTTGGGAGGATTCATGGTTATAGTTTGTAGAAGACTGATTCTTGTTACAATTTAATAAAGGGTTGGACTGAAAATGAAGAAAGAAATTTCAGAAAAGAAAAATTACAAAATACTGTTATGTGGCTCTGAAATTATTTCCCTGTAATCCTTCTGACATTTGTTTTTCCCAACTTTTTTGAAACTGTAGACTCGCCCCCATGCAACTGTTGAAGTGGAAATATCAGAAGATATGCAGCTGGTACATTTTGATTTCAATAGGTGAGAAAGCTTCTATGAATATCCAATATTCTTTCTGAAAGCGTTGGTGGATTTATCTTATCTCTTTTTGTGTGTGTGTGTGTGTGTAAAAAAGAATTTATTGATGAGAAGAAAAAACATTACGAAGACAGAGGACAAGTAATCCTCTCAAGACCATGAATTTAAGACTAAAGGCTCATTAGCTTAGAAGAGCTTTCCATTCCCTCTGTAAATCCACAAGGGACCGTCCCTCAAAAATAACTATTTGCTGAAACCCACACGTAGGCCATAAAAATAATTCCTAGTGGCAGAAGAAACTTTTGATTAAAAACTCTTGCATTCCCTTCTAACCACGGACACCACAATCCTGCAAACAAAGCACACTGCTGAAACCAGGGAACTTAATAGCTAAAATTACCTGTGGATCAGCTGGACAAACCCAATGCTGATTAAAAATACCAATCAGCTTATTCCAAATCTGCCATGCCACTTCAAAATGCGGGAAAGATGATTTTTTTGGTCTCTGAAGTCCGAACATCTGGTGACATACATAGCCTTATTGGGCCTTCGAGTCTGAGGTAGATCATTTGTATTAATTCTATTTATTATTGCAGTCCAAACAAAGCCTTTCCCTCAGAGGGAGCCTTGATCTTCAAAAAGATTTAGACAAAGAAAACCTATGCATTTGGATTTCAAATAAAAAGTTCTAGAAGGAACAAGTATATAAACTGAAGAATTCAAACTTCAAATCTTCCTATCATGCAAAGAAAAAAACATGGGACAAGCCAAAGATTTCCAACAACAATGCAAGATCACCAGCAACTCCATCAATAAGATATCTAGAGAAATGAACATGCCAGGAAGATCCATTACATTGGGTAATTAAGAAAAATCAGAAATCAGCGCATGCTGCAAAGTTGACAAACAAGAAAGTCGACGAAAAAGTTTGAAGTTTAGGAATTTCGAATCCACTGGTTCTCTTAAAATCGAAATTGAGTACCATTCCCAACTTGGTTAGAATATCTTGTCTCTTTATACTATGAACTGAGTATGAAAATTGACTGGTACAGTAGTGTCATAGCCTAGTCAAGAAAAGGAAACTGCTCTATCCTATTATGGCTACATGCAGAGGTTGCAAAATTTGGGCCAGAGGTTAAGATTGCTGAGGTGGAAAGCTTTTTTGCCCATGTTGGGAAATGTATCTGCCACCTCTCAGTGTCTTTTCTATCTGAACTTTTTAATTTTCAAAATCTTTCTTTTGAATTTTTGTGTACTTTCTCCTCTCTATCTGCAGCACTCCTTTTGAGCTGCATGATGACAACTATGTCCTCAAGGCAATGAAATTTTGTGAGAGACCACAGAGTGATAATATGACTCACAATCTTACGGATGGAGGTGAAGGTTCTAGCATGTCAGGCTTGTATCAGGCGCAAGTTACTCCTTCAGTTTCAAATCAGCCAGTTAGAACTCCAACCTCGCCACCTCTCCCTGGAATATTGAAGGCAAGAGTTAAGCATGAGCATTGATATGCAATTATATTCTGGTCGTCTTGCGTTATTTTAGCATGTTGATATACTTTTGTAAAGTAGTTTCCTGTCAATCAATACACCTTCATGATGATTAAGAATACAGCCAGCCAAGTCATTCTGTAGGTTAGATGCAGATGGTGACCTGTGCTTCTGGATTCCAAGGAGTCGTTTCTGGCAGATTTTTTGCCACCGTGTCCACCGTATGTAGCAGCATAGGATTAATTTTGGAATTTATTCTAGTGTAAATTATTACTTCTTATGTCAATCTCTGTTAGAATATTTTTGGCTACTTTATTGCAGGTCTTGCGGGTATTAGTATCATTCAGTAGGGTCCCCTTCAGGCTGTGCACATTTCGTTTAAGATAACTTGAAAATGTTTAGCACAATCTTTTGGAAGGTTTTTATACAGGATAATTGACTATATTATTACCAAAATTTGAATGTCATTAAATAATAAGTGAGAATTTGGATGGTTCACCTTTCTAAACATACCATTAATTAGAGTTGTAACTTTAACTATTTTTTCAATTATTTTTTGATCCCATAAAAAAATTATTTGACTGGAATTATCATAAAATACAAATCTTAGGAAAACGTCTTCAGATAAGTTCTCTTTTTCGGCTAGGACCATTTGAAGATCACTTTACATATTGGCGGGACAATTAATCTGTATTGCAATTCTTGGGTCTTCCATGTTAAGCTAAGTTATAATTTATGATTCTTTTATATATTTGGTGTTTGAATTGGAGTATAATAAATTTGAATCCTCCATTTTTTATAATTTCAATTTTGGAGAAAAATAAAATTTTGTGTGGAATTCTATATGATTGTAGAAAAATTGACGAAGATCGTGTGACAACTCTACCTTCTAATCATTATAATTATGGTTAAATGTACGATTAATAATTAATTATCAAGGTTTGAGTGGTTACAATCTATCACATTGTGAAAATATAAAAAAAATTTAAACCTTAATATTAAGGTCATCACTATACCACCACACAAAACAAAATTTGTATAAAAGAAATCCTACTACCATAAGAGGTTTATGATTCAGCTGTCCATCAGTTTTAATACCCAATAACTTTCCACAAGTGTTCAAATATCATCTCTTACCATTACCGTTGAAGAAATTGGGGTTTCTAGGTTAAAAAGAGTAGGTTGGGGACTTGCGCCGCGGCCTATACCTTCCCCGTTGTGGCTAAGTTGCTCTCTGGAATCACTGGACAAATTTCACAAATCGCCATGGTCAACCTATGTGGCGCCGCGGTGGAAATGCCTCATGGAACTACTATTTTCAACTCCCACAATTCTCGCCTCAGCGCAATATATTTGCGCTGCGACGAGTTTTGTTTCTGTCCAACTCTTAATTAATTTCCTCGACTCGCGCCGTCGCAGGACATAATGCGCTGCAGCAAATTTTGGTTCTGTTACCCTCCTGGGCGATTTTTTTCACTTTGCGCCGCGGCGAGATTTATCAGGCCACGGCGCTCCTCACTACTGTCATTTTCTGGGCCAATTTTCTTCCCTTGCGTCGCGGTGGGATTGGTTATGCCGCGGCGCCCTTTGGCTCTGTCTCTCATTTGGCCGCGGCAAAGCCTTTTTAGCCGCGATGAGACTCCCTCCTGTAACTACATTACCCAAATTTTCCCCCTACACTCCAAATCTCATCTTAGAAATATTCCAGGTCTACCTTCCCTTATTTTATGTGATTTTAATGGTGTTTATCTACCCTATTTACCCATCAATCCGTCCATTACTATTGCAAAACTTAAATACTACTTTCTACTTGCCCAACTAATTCATATCAGCAAATTCATGAATATATAATAATAAGAACACATGCATTAGCAACAATTGACATCCCATGCACATCTCATAGAGATTCCATTCAACAATAGGTTATGTCCATATCCAAGGCATCATATGACTACAATTTCCATATGGTAATCCATATCACAATTTCAACAAAACTACATATATGATACTATAAGCTCATACATTCATATTTAACTATAATGAGACTTAAATTCTTAACGGTTACATTTCAATCAAACAAAATATGAACTCCTACACTTGGCAACATGAATACATGATGATGCTATGTAAACTAATAACAAAATTGCATCTCTACTAAATAAGTTCGCCTAAGTGTAGCATTCTCCCATATGTTGGAGCTCATGGATTTTCATCCACTTGCTTCTCTTTATCCTTACTCGAAGAGCCTTCACCTGAAATGTTAATCTCATGAAACGGGGTGAGATATAAATCTCAGTATATAAATCTCAGTAACCAAGGCAATTCCATCATATATCCAGTTTAATTAGCATATATGCATGAATCAAAATCAACATCAGAATCATATCCATCATATCAGCAAATGAAATAATTAGGCTATCATGATTACTATCCCATACTAGCAATCATATTATCACATGTTAAAGGCCATTAACATCGGGAGAGGCCCGTCCACGGCACCTACTCCCTATTGAGTACAACTGGGGCTCTGTGCATCTGGGGTTTGATCATAACCCGATGCTCAATCGAAGCACATGCACGGGTGGTAACCGCACCATAGCTCCACCATGGACTCACAAGGTCCAATCACAATTCAACAGATAGCCAATCAATTTATTTAACATTTCAAATCATTCATATACAGCAACATATGAAATTAAATCAAATATATATATGGAATTGATATAACCCGGTTAACTCACTTGTAGATAATTTTGCAACAGCCACCACAAATCCCAAATTCGGATTAGAGTGTCCTTCACCAGAAAACTCAATATTTCACCTAAAACCCTAAACAAATTCGTACAGAATTAATACCCATTTTATAAATTAGCTATGGGGGTCTCAAATCAACAAATGAAGCATCAAAATGGAGGGTTTAAACTCACCCAAGGTCAGCTCTAACCTCAACCTACGAATTTCACCAAGAAAATTCCCAAATTCCCACATTTCAGATTTTGGGTAGGGTGAAAATACTCCAAATGAAAAATTAATCGGACCAAATTAAAGAGAAAGATGAGGGGATTAAGTTGTATAACTATTATCTTGGCTGAATCTTGCTCTAAATGTGAAAAAATGCAAAATTCTTGCCCCCAACCCTAGCCTCTTTCTCAACCTCTGAATTTTGCTTCTTGAGTTTCAACAAATGAGAAAGTGGCTGAAGCATTAGGGTTTAAGTTGGGTTTTAGTTGGGTCAAATATGGGTCATGGGTTGCTCCAAAGTCCAACTCATAATGGGCTTCAAGTTTTTGCTTGTTTGGCCAGTTTTTAAAGTGTTGGGTTGTAGAATTTTACTGGGACAGTTTTATATGCATTGGGTTGCTGAAATTTAATTAGGTTTGGGTCAAGTTTGAAGAACTCAAGAATGTGGGTCTGCACAAGGGTTATTGGGCCACTTAGAAGAGTCTATACAATGTAAATTTTGGGCCTCCATCACACTAAATTGGGTTGGGTCTGCACCTAACCCATTGGGCCTCCATTAGCCTCTTCTCATGATCTATTAATTTAAGCTTAGATAGAATTTTTATTCTAATTAAATCTCAAGCCCATATTAATAATTTATTTTTCTGAAATCTCCATTCACTCAGCTTGCCTAATTATCCCATATTAATTATACCTAATTAATCTAATCCATGATTAATACCTTAATTAATTTTTGGGGTATTACAGATCGCATGTAGTGCGCGTGACCTAACCACCCCCCACAACAAAATATTGGATATAAATCTCTATTATTTCAATTTGCCTGTAATTATGGACAGTAAAATTAAGCTAAGATATGAATATTCATGAAATTTTCACCTAAATTAAGTCAATACTTGCATATTTGAATGTTTTATCCTATTTCCTTTCTAAAGACTTAGCATAAAATTTTAATTTCTCATAACTACGATGTTTCTTGGCTGAATCTCATAATGGATTGGTAAAAAATAATTAGTTGGGTTGTCTCCAACTGGGGATTTCGGGGGATAAAGGAAGGGAATGTTGGAAGATATTGTATTGTGTAACTGAAAGAAAAGATTTTGATTGATTTTGGTTTTTGTTGCATAAGAAATTAGAGATTTTATGGAAAAATTAATAATTTAGAAAAAATTTATGAACAAAATTAGGATTTTGTCCAATTTTTAATAGAAATTATAGATTTTAATTTGTCAAGAAATTTTAGTATTTATTGCATAGGAAATTAAAAAAGTATAAGGAAATTGGCAATTTTTATCTATGATAAAACTCATATTACTGTTCAT
Organism: Erythrophleum ivorense; assembly: GCA_026724425.1. Classification (NCBI taxonomy): domain Eukaryota; kingdom Viridiplantae; phylum Streptophyta; class Magnoliopsida; order Fabales; family Fabaceae; genus Erythrophleum; species Erythrophleum ivorense. The sequence goes on from JAIUCV010000019.1 coordinate 12,453,915, forward strand.
ATTTTTTTCCAATGTGGGGTCCAGCTAGATAAGACGTTTTATTTATTTATTTATTTATTTTTAATATATATTTTTTCTTTACTTTTTGGGTCTTTGTACATTGAGTACATGATTTTTTTTATGGCATATTTGGTTAGGCATAAGAAATAAAAAATAAAAATAAAAATTTGATAAAATATTAATTTTATTCTTATAATAATTATTCAATAATTATTTAATATTATTTATTAATTATTATTTAATTATTAAGAGTAAGAATATTATAGATATTTTTTATCTATACAATCACCTTTTCACTTTTTATTTTTATTTTTATATTTAATTTTTTACGTACTCAATGGGCCACTTATTTAAAATAAAATGGAAAGTAAAATTAAAAATTTTGTTTGATTTATATCGAAAAAGAGACAAATTGATCAAGGCAATTTGTAAACTTATAAATAACACCTAACCGATTCTAAATAGACCAAGTCACAACTAATAAATTGTATTATTATTGTTAATATTATCTGTTAATGCATCATTTCATTGAAAAAGGAAAAGAAAAAAAAATCAAAGCTTGAATGGTACACAACGCATAAAGTGCAATCAGAACACAAACAAATTGAAATAATTGTAAAAACACAAACAACTTAGACAAATCTAGTGCAGCAAATGAGCCAGTTCCTTCCTTATCAGCAAGATCATTTTGGTTCAAAATCAAAGCCAAGAGAGGGTCACAAGACACTCCTAATTTATGTCAGATTTAGCAGCTTTATTTGTAGATCTCTCACCAACGGAATGCAAGACCTCTAGAGACCACCAATTAAGATCAAAATAGTCAGCATTGGAAATACGTCCAATTGGCCTCCCAGTTTCTTCATTTTTGCAACTAAAGTTCCTTTGGTATGCAAAATGTAAAAAAAAAAAAATGTAATTGTAGAAAGTATAAAATAATTATTTTTAATATAAAAAATGACCATCGCATTCTTATTTTAAATAAATAATAAAAAATAGAGTAATAATAATAATAATATAATAAACATAACACAAGAGTTATATTAAAAAAGTACTTTTATATAATTCATACGAGGCAAGCTTTAAAGTTTTTGGATTTCATAAAGAAAATTATTTTCACACATACTTTTTTAAATGCTCAACTGTCAAAGCAGTGCCTAAACCTTGGTAATTTTATGATAGTAGCCTCAGACTTTTAGGGACTATGGCAGGCCAGCCACTAGAGCCCTTTTTTTTAAGTCTTGTAAATTATTATCTCCGTTCTTATATATATAAAATAATTAATTAATCTATAAAGATTAAAAAAATCAGTTAAAAATAATTATTTTTTTATTTTTATCTTAAATAAAAATTATTTTTAAAAAATATTTCTATTTAATATGTGTATTTTTTCTTTAAAATTAATGATAACCACTACTTATAATTTGAAAGACTCGTTTAATTAAAAGTATAATTAAGATATTATAATTAATGTATTAGATATTAATTATTTATTTTTTATATTTTAAACCAAATTAAACTCTTAGTCAGAGATTAAGTGTAGTATTTCATCCTATCAGCCATAATATGTTGAGTTGATCCTGTTCCGCTGTGTCAATACTGAAATGAGAATTAGATATCTTTTGAATAGTAAATTAGAACTTGGAATGGTTACGCCTTCAGTAGGAAACGATGGAAGGCTGTGCTAAATTAAGCTGAAGGAGGAAGATACCGTAGCTACCTTGGGAGTCTTGTGTACCCCTTGATGGCTCTGTGTGCCATGTAGCATTGCTCTGTATGAAAGAGGACAGAGTGTACTTTCCATGACCCAGTTTAGTTTCGGTCAACCCCTATTCCAAATTCCAAGTTCTAATTTACTATTCAAAAGATATCTAATTCTCATTTCAGTATTGACACAGCGGAATAGGATCAACTCAACATATTATGGCTGATAGGATCAACCTTCGAGCTCTGTTAAGACGCCTAAAACGGCGAGCACTGACTCCTTCTGATTGGGGGTTCTCGCTCTATGATTAGTTTGAGCGAAGTATTGACTCTTACCCCAACAGGGCCTCTTATAGAGGTTGTATGGTCGAGAAGCCATACATAAAGCTTGGTACCAGGGACCATGTTTGGCTCTTCGCTAACCCAGCCCATTTCTCCTAAAAACGTAGAGTTAAGAAAAGAAAGAATAATCTTTTTAGGACATTATATTAGCTCTCAAGGTAGCTACGGTACCTTCCTCCTTCAGCTTAGTTTAGCACAGCCTTTCATCGTTTCCTATAAGAGGCGTAACCATTCCAAGTTCTAATTTACTATTCAAAAGATATCTAATTCTCATTTCAGTATTTTTATTTTTTTATTTTTATCTTAAATAAAAATTATTTTTAAAAAATATCTCTATTTAATATGTGTATTTTCTCTTTAAAATTAATGATAACTATTACTTATAATTTGAAAGACTCGTTTAATTAAAAATATAATTAAAATATTATAATTAATGTATTAGATATTAATTATTTATTTTTTATATTTTAAACCAAATTAAACTTAAAATTTTTTTTTACATATGAGACTAGAGATAGTATTATACAACAATGCATCATCACCGTTTCCATTGAAAAAATTCTACAAGAATATCAACCAAGCTGCAAACTCGCTTCATATCTGTGCGTTCTATGTTGCCTGCTTGCCCAGTAGCAACCTTATGCATTGTTTGGTAAGAGGGAAGAAGGAGAAAGTAAAGAAAATTGTGGAGAGATTCTATTTTCCCTCTATTTGATATGCCTCAATAAGAGGGAAAAAGAGGGATTAGGAAGGAAAATCAATCGACAGGATTCATTGATTTTGCATTCGTCCTTTGGTAGATGGAAGAGGAGCGATATGCTCTTTCACTTATTTGATTGTATTAGCAATATAAATGATGTGGGTCTCACATTTCATTTATTTATTTTATTGGCAATGTTTGTATGTGCAACAATTTGATCCCTGGTGAAAGGAAATAATGAGACCTACGCTGTTCATATTACTAATATAATAGAAAATATTCAAAAAAAAAATCAGACAAAAATTCTTATAATTTAATTGTAAATAAATAACAAAAATTTTAAAAAATGCATACTTAAATTAATATAAACAAATAGACATGATATATATTATAAATATATTTAATTAAATAAAAGATAATAAAATAATTTAATATTTTACTTACATGTATTTTTTTTTTTCTTTTCATTAAACCAAATCAGTAAATTTTTTTTTTTATCATACCAAATAAAGTAAGTGATAATTTATCTACTTTCTCTTCACTCTCCTTTTCTTTCATTGCTTTTTTTTTTTTCTTTCTCTTTTATCACACCAAACAATGCTATAGGTTGGAAACAGAATTTGAATATTCGCATGGACAAAGTCCTAGTTTACATTTGTCTGCTGCATCATGACTTAAATCAACTTCACTTAGATTTTCCATGCTAAGTGGTAGAAATAGATCAACATGGCATTAGAATTAATAACAAACAAAACCATATCAAGGTGACAAAATATATAATTTGAGAGACTAAACTAAGTTGGACAAAATATCAAATCCTTTTACATGGAGATACTGGAAATTTGAAGGAATTATTATAGACCTGTAAATGTATAAAATGTTATTGTTATGATCATTAATGTGTGTGTTAAATATAATAACAATCTAAATATCTAAGATATGTAAATTGTTAGTTTGAAAAACCATAAGGGCTCGTTTGGTTTGCGGGAGAGTTGAGTGATGGAAAGGGAAAGGGAGTGGGAATGAAGAAAATGCCTGTTTGGTAGGCGGGAGACCTCTTTCCTAGGAGACAACATTCCCACTAACATGGGAGAGTTCATTCCTTTGTTTTTCCGTGGGAGAGAACTTTACTGAGTAGGGAAAAGCTTTACTGAGTAGGAGAAAAAAAGTTAAAATTATTTTATTCTTCTCCAAATATTTTTTTTTCTATTAAAAGTAAATTAAAAATAAAATTTTAAATTAACATGTTATTTTATTATTTTTTATTATTATTGATAATTAAAAATAAAATATTTTATTATATTTTATAATTATTAAAAATATTTTAATTTTTTAATTCTCTTCTTATTTTATTTTTATGTCATTTTTATCTAACTAAATATAAAAAAATAAAAATATTCCTATTTCTTTTTCCATCATACCAAACATAACTATGGGGTACAAGATTCCTTTCCATTCCCATTCCATTTCCCATTCCCATTCCATCAAAACCTAACCCCTCATACCAAACGAGCCCTAAGGGTTGTTCCAGTGGCTGGAGAAGTGTAGGGCCTGTTTGATTTGATTCTGCAAAACAGTTTTTTTGTTTTTAAGAACAAAAAAAATAAAAAAACTTGTTTGATAATGTGTTTTTAATGAAGTGTTTTGTAAAACAAAAAAATAAAATTTTGTTTTCAAAAACAAAAAACTCAGAACACTTTTTAAGTGTTCTGTAATTTTTGTTCTATCAGGTAAAAAATAGAAAACAATTACTTTTTAAAATAATGATTCAAACAGATTTTTTAATTTTTTTGTTCTCAAAAACTTGTTCTTGAAAACATATGTTTTGAAAACATTAAAACAAAAACAATTTCAAACAGGCCCGTATTTGCTATTCCAAGTTCTGGGATTCATATCTTGAGATTAACCGCAGGATAATTTATTTTTCTAAATGTGTGATGTCAATGTGCTTTGAAAATAAAATTTAAAAAGTAATCATAAATAAGATAATTAAAGTACGTGATTTTCAAACATTTATGAGTTACTAGGTGATTTCCATCATATATAATGTTGATTATATTTTTGTAATTATTATTTAGTGATATTTATTAGCATAAAGACACAAGAGTTACTTCTATCTACAAAATTAGTTTTTTATTTCTATTTTTATTTATAACAATTTTATGTACCACACACTTTTGTAAATCATCAAGTTTTTTTTATTTTAAAATAAAATTGAACCATTAATTTTCTCATTAATAATAACTAACCACAAATTTTTTGGGTGAAAATTCACAAAGTTTGATTTAGATTCAAACAAAAAGAATATGTAAATTAAATCTTCATTGTTACACCCCGTTTGATAGCATGGAATAGAGAGAAATAAAAAAGAAATCATCTTCTATATTTTGTTTGGTATCTATTTTCTTCAAATAAATACATGAATTGAAAGTAATTATTATATCTCATTTTTGTAAAATTTATTTTATTATTATTTTTAAAGGAGAATACAAAAATTATTTTTCATTATTTTTATTCAACCAAATTTACAGGTAAAATAATATTTTTATTCTTTTTTATATTATATTAAATATAATTATTTTATTTTATCTTATTTTATTTTTACTTTTTTTTTTCATTTTCATGCCCAACAATTTTCCCTTATGGCCTAGTTTTTTACCATGTGCGAGCTCCATTTGAAGCCCAGGGAAAGGAGCTCAACCATTCCTCGTTCCGAAGTGCCATTCTGTCTACCAGTAGCGATTGGCGAAGCACTGCCACTGTGAGAATCCTTTTCTTCTTCCTCCATCATTCATTTTTCTCATTGCTTCCTGCTTTCAGCTCGATGCAACTTATAGCGTTACAGATTCGTTCCATCTGTTTTCCTTTTCATAGGAATCGATCTGTTGTTAACTCTTCTGTAGTTCCTTCCCTATCAATCCCTCTAACTTGCTTGCTTTTATTCAATTTTCGATTTTTTCAGGTAGGGTTTCCCTCCGTTAGTAATTTCTGGTGTTTTCATCTCTTGGATCTCTCTCAGAAATGGCGTTAAGTCTGTTCAAGACCCTCATTCAATCGTCCAAATTCCCATCAACCACAAGAAGTTTCAGCCTTGTAAGCGGTCAAATCAGCAACCACACCGCCAAGTGGATGCAGGTGATCAATAATTTCATAATAATCATTTATCAGGATTCTTTTTTTTTTTTTAAACATTTCTATTTTGTTGTATGCTTTGTGATTCGTTGCTGTCTAAAAGTCCTGATAGTTCATCTGGTATCTTTTAATCCCATTTAACGGTATAAAATAGTGCACTCGATGTCCCATTGAGTCTAATTGGACCTGTCCTTTGAGGCCAAGAGCAAAGGTGGAAGAAAGTATCGAAATTGATAATTAGAGTGCATCTTTCGTGTGTAACTTGCTTTGAAGAAAAAGAATAAGAGTTTACATAAGGAATATTTAATGGGATTCATATTCTTCCACGTTTTCACAAACAAACAGCAATACATGCCGCCGCTTTTTCTTATTTAAAACCCATACACTTAGGATGTGAAATGAAGGAAAGATGTCATTATATGGTTTGGATGAAACAACCCTGTCTTTGTAGTGACAGAAGTAGTAGTGTCTTTAAACATTCTAAGCATTTTTGCTCAAAAGGTTTCTCATTCATGACCGGGGTTCCCCACTCGACTTTTTCTTGGATTCTTTTATCTTTTATCTTTTTCCACGTTGATCATCATTTACACTTTTGGACCATTTAGTTTGCTCAGTTTAGCATGTTATTCACTATAGTTTCAATTAAAGCAATTATGTCTCTCTAATTTTCTTATTAGAGCAACTTAGTCTGCTCAGTATCATTTAGAGCTATTTTGCCTCTCTAATCATTTGAAATAAAAAATGTAGAATTTTAACTCCCTTTCCTGATTTAATAGAAGTTTTAGCTATTGTCCTTAGTTATTAATTTTATTTGCTCTAATATAATATTTAATCCAAAAGGTTTGTACATCATTGCTCAATTTGAAACTAGCAGGGCTAAATTGTCTTGATGAGTTAATTAAAGGATCTGAAAGTGCAACTAAGCCTTTTAATGTTTTAAAGAGTTGGGGGATATAAGAAGAAATTCTATTAATAAAAGAGAAGGGAAGTGTATAGAGACAGAAAATAACAAAGAGAAACATAAATCAATTAAAATAGAGGAAACACACTTATATAGCCCTCCAATGTCTAATTGACAAGTAACCTCTATAAAAATAACCATTGATTGAGCATCATAAAAGCGCCAAATGAACAACTCTGTTCATGACAGTGACATAGGCTGGAACTTGTCCTTAAAAATCCAAAAGGTCAACCAAAACCTTTATTAGAAATGATAAAAAATTTCTCCAAAATAGCTATACAAACCCAAGATTGATTAAATAATTTGAAGAGCTGTTCCAGATGTATCAAGCAATTGATCGATGCATGAATAGATGGTTATTAGTCTCAGAACTGCCAAAACAGATTATGTACATATCTTGAGAACAATCTTATTGTGGTATATGTTGGGAACAAATTGTTAAGTTATGCTGTCCATACAAAAGAATTGACCTTTAAGAAAGTCTTAAACTTCCAGTATACTATGAAGAAGAAATTCATCCCAAGTTTGGGACTGAGTAAGAATTTAGAATTAGGTTTTACAAAGAATATGCAGTGAAAGCACTCTTTTTTTTGGGGGGGGGGTCATTGAGACTTGTAAATTAGTGAAAGAAATATTAAGAAATGCTAGAACCTTGTGGTGTGTAGTAAAATGTAAAAGTTGTTTCTAGGACGGTGATGTAAGGAAGGAATGATAAATATAATTGAGACAGTTGGTTTATAGTTTGAATTTGATGCAGACATTCTTATTATTTTCATATCTTTCTTGGATCAATATAGCATTTTATTGAGACCATCTGTAGTGGAGACTTTGTTGACTTTTTAGTCAGTAGCTTGATTGTTTGTTTTGAGCCAAAGCAACCAGACGTTGTTCTATTGGCTCTTACAATTGAAGAATGAGGCATAAATTTTTCTCAATACTGAAATTCTTGCTCTAAGCTTGTTTGATGCCTTTATATGAAGGAGACTGAATGTTATGTTGTATATGTAGTTGTGTATTATATGATCCTTTATTGTTAATTGGGAGCCAGGTTGAGATGAGGACTTAGAGATCACAAGCAGCAAGTCCTTGTTAGGTTGATTAAAAAAATTGGTTTTAGCTTTGAACACAAATTAGGTGAATCACTGTTGTTTACTTGTAAGTTAATATTGATTGGAAATTTTTTTACACTTAATTGGAGAATGGACTAATAAGATAAAAAAGTAAAATAAAATAGAAGTGAGGCCACTCAATTTTTAGCTAGGTTGGCTGTCATCAGGGCTCTTAAGTGGGGTGTTTCTTTTCCTGTGGTGTTTTCTGCTGGCCATCTCTCACAATTTTTTCTTTGAAGATGAGGAAAAGGAAAGGAGAACTTGAAGTGTGTTATTATGGATTGCAATAGAAGAATTGAAGTTCTAGTCATTGAAATGAAAGAGGATGGACTAATTGAACAGTGTAGTCAATAGCAGCTGCCATGTTGGAATGGCATGATGGCAAAGAAAGTCCCTGCCTCAAAACCTCAATGGTGTGGCAACCACCGTCTGGTGGTGCTATGGCATCTTCAATGGGTGTGGCTGTTGATAATGGTGTAATGGTGTCTATCAGAGTGAAAGTAGTGGTAGGTGGATTTTTTCCTATTTCACCTCTTTTTTTTCCCAAATCAACCAATGGGCTTGTGATTTTAAGGGGCATAAGGGTTATTTTGGCCTTATCTGCGTGAGATAACTCTAAAAAAACCAGAAAAATAATGAAGAACAAACTCTGGAAACTCACAATTCTGCATGTTTGAGGTTGAAGAGACGTGTTGTTAATAATTTTCTTTCTTGAAAGTTGAAATCAATACAGAATATCTTGAAATAATCCGAGGTAGATATTAAAACTTCCTATTCATCTTTCATCCAACATAAGGCCCCAGTTCCTTCTATATTCTTCGCACTGGTTTTACTCTAGTTCCCATACCATCCCAACATTGTAAGAAATATTAGCATAATCTTAGTTTCCCCTTTTTTTAATTCTTATATAGGTGGTCCTTGGCACATTTTGGAATGAACTACAATAACAACAAACGAGCTTTTTTTCATTAGATGGGGTTGACTACATGGATTAAACAATATTTAAGAATGAATTATTTCCCAAAATTCTGCCGCTGCCATTTTGCCCACCTTAAGATATATACGTAAAGGTTACTGAATGGACTATTTTAAGAGCTTGATATTCCAAGGGGTTACTATTAGATGCACTATGGTAATTTATTTATTTATTTTAATTTATCCTTTGTGGGCTTTTGGTTTCATTTTAATTACATTTCATTTTTGTGATTTTTCTTGATACTTTATTTTTCAAGTCATGATTTGAGATATTAAAACTTACTAGTCACCTTTTATAGGTGTATTTAATAAATTTTAGGTTACTTCAAAAATTGCCGCCTTGCCTTAGTATAGCAGCCACCATGCCATCTGCCATACTGCCATGGCAATTTTGGGGCTTCCTGCCATTAGATGCTGTATGTAGTACAATACTAATAGAAAGAAAGAACAGATAGAGCTCCATCATGCAACATGAGTTGACCGTTACTTGTTTGGATAAGAGAGGGAATGATGGGAAAATTGGATGTCTGTAACTTAAATTGAAGAAAACTTATATGACTAAAAAACAGGGTAGACCAACGTTTAACAATTCTAATTACATTAAAACGTTAAATATTCAATGCAATAAAGCTACATTCTGATGGTGGAGCACAATTAACATGGTAGATTTACTTAATATTCCCTTCAAGAAAGAGAAAATTATGAATTGATTACAATAGCATTGTAGGTGAAATATGGGTCCCCTGATTAGGAAGGAAAAATCTTGGATGGACAGCTAATCATGGCTGGAAAAGAAATGAGGGGGGGGGGTTCCAGAGGGTGAGGGACATGTGTGGGTTCTTGGTGTGAGTTTCTAGAAGGAGTTAGTTGGGGAATGGTCAAAAAATGGTGGGTCTGGATGAGGAATAGGTATGGGGAACATATCAGAGAGGTTTTGGGTGGCATATTGCTAGCATGTCGAAAGTCTAGCATATCTTTATTTGTTTCCATTTTCATCTTTTCTGGTTCTACTATTTTCTGTGTCTTCCTACTGTATTTTCTGTTCTGTAAGAGCAACTCTATTCGAATTGATCCTTTATCGCTAGTTTTGTTGCTATTTTCTTGGTCATCAGACTAAAATACAAATATTTTCTTGAGTTCTCTGGCTGGATTCTATCAAAATCTCATTCACTAAACCAAAAAGGAACAAACATTCAGAATTAACCTTTAAGTACCACAAATCTGTCCGGAAGTTGCCTTAACTAAGAATAATAGACTAGCAAGGTTCAATTTTAGGTAATAGCTCTGGTATTTTTGTCAATCCTGAAAGTGTTTGATGCCTTCTTGGCATACACTCGGCATGAAGTAGAAGGGAACCTTTTTTCTAGAAGTTTTGGTGAAGCCAACAAAATTAACTTACTTTAATAGAATGAAACAAACTTGAGCTGGGTTGCGTAGCTGCAGTGCTCAGCTAGCCAGGAAATACAATTATTGCTAGTTTAGGTGAAAAAACAAAAGTGTAAAATAGAGAAAACAACTTTGTGCAACCTTGTTATATTGAATAGGGGGCTACATCATTGATGTTTAAAGGAGCAGGAAGGGAAACATTTTATGCACATCCACAATGGTTTAATGTAGTGCATTTTGGAGATTCAGACAAGAAATTGTGGAAGCCACTTCTAATGAATTCGTTTTATTAAAAACTAAAATCAGAGGGAGTAAAATGATGAAAAATGAAAGCCACAAAAATTAGGTAGTGCAGTATCTCCCCCTACATCTGATTACTTGATTGTGTGCTTTGCATTATGTCAATGTGTATGTTATGATATGACTTTTTAATTTTGAAACTTATTCAATATTAACTTAAGACTAAAGAAATTTGTTTGACATAAATTAAAGTACATTGTTAGCTAGCTAGTTGTCACACCATGAGGAAAAAATGAGATAAATGTTATATCTAGCTGCTTCAGTTGTTAGTGTTTAGTGAGTTGTAAATGTTGTAGAAACTGTCAGAATCTATTTTTATAGGAAAGCACAGTTTCTTTTTGTTATTATATGAAGATTTTGATTACGGGTATTATTTTGAGAAATTGACATGTAGAGACATTTTTTGTGGTTCAATTGACCATTTTTGGAATCTCACTCTTCCCTTTTCACAAACAATATGTGAATTGGTAGAAAAATTGGGACTTGAGGTTGTTGCCTACATGATGTTATGAAATATGTGGCTAACTTAATGTTATTTAACAGCCGCATCTCCTTTCAAGTGACTCGAATTGTGTTCTCTCTCTCTGTTGGTATGCTTAGGTTATAGGGGTTAGTTTCTAGTATTGAACTCATTCTTACGTGCTGAATTGAGCTCAGGAAATTGTAAAACTTATATTTGTTGCCTTTTAAATAGGATACGAGCAAGAAATCCCCAATGGAGCTGATTAATGAAGTTCCGCCTATAAAGGTGGAAGGCAGGATCGTTGCTTGTGAAGGAGGTGAAACTTTAGCAATTCTAATATCTTCTTTTCTATCTGACGTATTATTCAAGTGAAGGATATATGTATTGTAGACCTTATCAACTGCAGCCAGATATATCACACCAAAAGTAGGAAGATAACTAATTTGGATACTGGTGTTCATGGTTGCAGACAGCAATCCCGCACTTGGACACCCAATTGAATATATATGCCTTGACCTGGATGAGCCAGCTATCTGCAAGTATTGTGGCCTACGTTTTGTTCAGGACCATCACCATTAGGACCTGCGAGTGACGATTGTTATAGGTCTGCATTTGGTAATATTCCTGAAGATTGAAATTCATATTATCTTGGTTACAATGTTTCCTGACCATATGATGTTGTAATGATGATACTCCTTTGTTAGCATCTTCTGAATAATAATAAGACAATGTTGTTTATGCTTTCACCACTAGCCTACAACCGAATGTGGAATTATCAGTGAACTACCTACTCACTGTATAATTTACTTTGCCAGCGATGGGGTGTTGCATTGTTCTGCAAAGGCTGTATATTTTGCATGAGATTGGAGTTATACTCCATCAAGCCATTGATTTCGGTTCTTTATTGCCCATTCTGCAACTCATGGATATTGTCCTTACTGGATTAACAATCTATATTAGCCACAGAAGCGTCGAAATACTATGGTTGGAACAGTGAGCTAGTACCTTACAAGCCACCAGGCACGAGTTAAAGAATTTAATGTGTCTCATATTAAGGGTGCCTCTTGGAAAAATGTAGTACCGATGGGCTGTGCACTGATTGCGGGTCAGTCTAGGATATTCTTTTGACACCCAAAAAAAAAAAAACCACGTGTTGTTTTTTGACACAACTTGATCAACCATGTGTGGTTTGGGTTAGTTTTCATAATTGCGTTCTTGGATTAAGATTTGAGTTGAAATCCGGTAACCTGCAAACCGAATTGATTTTAGAGTGTGTTTGGTTTGGTATTTGGAGAGTTAAAAAGCCTGTTAACAAATCAAAATGTGGGTCTGTCTTATAAATCAGCTTATTTGATTTGGTATTAGATTTTCTTTCAAAATCGTGTTAGTCCTCCAAACTTTGTTTGCACTTAAGTGGAAAAAACTTTTATTTTGGATGAAATATATTGATGGTAAAAATAACTTTTGAGATAAAAGTTTTTAAATATAAATCACAGTTATACAAATTCATTTTTGACTAATATCAAGATTGCGAATCAAGTTTGCGCCACTTTGATTCAAAAACACACTTAGTTTGCAAGTTTTGAATTACTTGAATTTGTGGGGTCAATCTATACAAATCCTGCTTCTTCTTCTTCACTTTTAGTTAGTGTTTAGTACAGAGTATCTTAATTTTTTAAAATTTTAAGAACTTGTATAAAACATTTGAGCTAGATGTACACAAAAAAGAAAAAAATTGCATTCAATTGTTTATATTTTTATTGTCAAAATTTTCAATTAAAATACAATAAATGTATGATTTTTTAATTAAAATATAATAAGTATATGATTTTTATAGACAATTGCATAATTTTTCAATTAAATTATACAATTGTCATATTTTTATTGAAAAATTATATATTTGTTATAATTTGATTAAAAAACCTTATAATAAAAAGATAAGAAACTACATTTAAGTTTAGTCCATACCAAAAATTTTTTTTCATCTTTATAATATTTAAGACATATATAATACATAAATTTTAAAATTTTATATTTATTATTGTCAAACAACAACTTATTGTTTTATAAAAAAAGATTTGTAGAATAATTTTTACAAGCAGTTTTGAACAACGAAATATATAAAAATTTGATTGACTAGTTTGTTAAAACAAATTTGGTAGTTTAAAAAACAGAAAATGCATTTGGATAATGTTTCTAAAATAGCCTTTTTTTTAACACATTCAAAATTTTGTGCTACGTCTGCTGCATGCTCTGAAATCACTTGGCTTGGAGGGTTATTGACTGAACTTGGGCTTTCTCAACAAGATCCCCAGCGCCATTCAAATTGGTACAAATCCAGTCTAAAATGAGCACACAAAGTATATTGAAGTAGATTGTCATTATATTCAAGAAGCTGTTAATACTAAAGTCATCTCTCTTTCGCATGTCTTCACAAGTTTACAAATAGTATCTGTTTGCCAAGCTTCTCGCAAGACAGTGCCATCAGTTTCTTTGTTGACAAATTGATGCTTCTTGATCGACTAGCATCAATTTGAGGGGCGATGTTACCATATCTATCTATCTTCTTATATTTAAATATGTTTAAATGTATATAATTGTCATCATAGAAATCTTATCATAACTCCTATAAAATAGGCCTAGGTCCTTGTAAACTAGCCTAGAATTTGCTCGATAGTTTATGTACTTACATCTATAACACCAATAGTGAATACAATTATAACATCAAGCCTTATATTCAAAAGTGTATCAGTCAGCACTTCAAATTGTTTAATGCCTTCTTGTTTTAGCAAAAGTCTTCTAGCAACCTTCTTGTGAACAAAATTGTGGATACTACCACTGTCCACTAAAATGTGCACATTGCTATGCTTACCAGTTCTAGTGAACCTCGGTGTGTTTTATGGCTCAATTGTCCAGATAAGGCATTGAAACTAATCATAGGCCCCAAATAAATCTCATTATCTACCATAGCTTTTCATTCTCGAACTTCTTGTAGCAATTCTTCAATTTCCTCATGCCTTACTAATAGGTAGCACATTGCCTTATATTTATGGTTTGGGTTGTACTTGTCATCACAATAATAGCACAACCCTTTCTCCTTTCTAACGCCTAATTATACAAGGGTAGATTTTTTACAAGGTTGTGTTTGACTTTGGCTCTTATCTTGGCCAAATGTTCAACTTTGGTTGGGTGTATTGTTTGAGGAAGAGGATGATGTAGGTGTAGGTTGATAATTGGTACTGGTTTTAAGTGTTCTTGGGTATGAAATTTATAGTGGTAGTCTTGCTTGTGCTAATGGAATAGGATACTTTCTAGTGAGCATTTGTGAAGGTTTTCTGGTGTTGAGTGTAGGAATAGAAAAACAAAATATTTTACAAAGGCTAAATCCTACATTGCTCAAAACAAAAAAAGTTATGATTGTATATATATATATATATTAAGATGTATTATTAGGCTAATAAAAGAGTTAAAGAAGGAGGTGGGCTCGCGTGTACAAAAGAGGACTAAATTAGGTTGAACTCAGTTGAAATCCACTGATTTCCCCTCATGCACATGAGATAATATCCAGTAGGAAAAGTTTTGCACAAATTTTATTTTACCGATTGAGGTTCCCAGAAATTGTTGAAATTCTCCCCTTATAAAATTGTAACGTGGTTTCAATTTTTTTTTCTCATTTGAAATTATGTAACTACCTTCCTTAATACTATTAACTTTTTGTAACCTCCTCATAATTTTATTTAATCTTAGACATTCTCTTTTTAAATTTTAGAATGTTCAACTCCTCGCCTATATATATATATATATATATGTTTATACTTCCATCTACGTGATTTTTCTTATTTTCCCTACTGTTCTATACCCTTGAACCCAAGTCAGGAAGGATCTATTTTATCTTGAGAGATATTCGTCAAGACAGAATAATCCTTGAGGACAGCATCTTGTGACGTGACTTAGATTAAACTCAATTACCCCGCCAACAATCTCAAGGATTATAGAGCTTGCTACTATTGTTCCTGCTCAAACCACTGCCTCTGCTGTCACGAACGTTGTGACAACCCTAACTTCTTATCATTGTAATTAAGGTTAAATACGTGATTAACAACCCTAATCCATGATTACATATGATTAAGACTAATTACATTGTGGAAATATGGGAAAATTTGAACTTTAATTTCATTAGAGTCATCAACCATATAATTACAAACACTTACGTACCTCAGGGGAAACAAACATTCATTTATGAGCCTTGATTCTATTACCTGTCATTTTCAACTCACATTTATCTTCTATCAATATTTACAAGTCATCCCTTGAGGTTACAATATGGAACACCAAGATTTTCTAGTCAATATAAGAGTTTCAGGATATTCCCCTCGGCTTCACCCCTCACATCGTTTCGCGGCGAGTTGGACATTTGCCGCGACCAACCTACATGGCGCCGCGACGAAGAAGCCTCATGGAACTTCACTCGCTCGCCTCTCACTATTGGCCGCGGCTAATACCTCCTTTCACCGCGGCCAATTCTTCTCTGGAATGCCTGGCTCATTTTCACAAAAGTTCGCCGCGGCCAATTACCCACTTCGCTCCGGCGAATTTCCCTCTGGACGACTCCCAGTTTTACCTCCCATATTTCGCCGCAGCCAATTCCATATTCGCCGCAGCAAATTGCTCTCTGGTACTCTCCCTGGGCAACTTCGCCACTATTGGCCGCGACTGACAATATTTTGGCCGCGACCAAATGCTGTCTGATTTTACTACACTTAAAACCTTGCCTCAAACTCTCCACTCTTTTTCTAGGGACACTATAGGACCACTCTCTCTCTATTTGTGAATCTTTAATGGTGTTTATTTACTTGATTTACCTAATTAATCTATCCTTATCCCTCTCAAGATTTAGAGTATTGACTTCAACTTACCAAACTACCACACATCAACAAAACCATAATTTAATGACAACAAATGTACTCTGGTCACAAGATGTATGGGGCCTATGCTTAATGTTCATACAAGATTAAGTCATTTATCCATTATTAGCCAATTACAACCATAATATTCAATCCCATGATAATTAAATTACATATACAGTCCCTATACTTGGTAATTATGATGCAATGCAGCAATGATACAAAACTAGTAATTTAGTTACAATACAATTCAACAAGGCCTCCAAACCTATGTGCTACCAAACCATTTAATGCGCTTTCATTAATTTCTCTCCTTGCCATTAAGAGGTTCGGTCCTTGAAAATGTTAGCCCACAACGGGGTGAGATATATAATCTCAGTAACAAAAGGCAATTCCCATATATATGTACAAGTTAATCAATCCCATGCAATTTCATATCATCAATTCCAGAATTATTGATTCAATTCGCAAATGAACTAGTTAAACTACCAATAACTACTGTCTCATACCAGCAGTCATACACAATATGTTAATGGCCAATAACACTGGGAGAGGTTCGTCTACGACACCTACTCCATAATGAGTACAACCAGGGCTCAGTGCATTTGGAGTCTGATCACAACCCGGTGCTCGATCGAAGCACATACACGGGTGGCAGCCACACCACAGCTCCACCATAGACTCACAAGGTCCAATCACAATAACTATTCAAGTAGTCAACTAATCATTTAACATTTCAAAATCATATATGTGCAAACAATATCAGATTAACATGAACATATACATAGAATTGGAAAATTAACCCCAGTTACCTCAATGAAGCTAATTACTCATCCTTTAGCTACCATCATGATCCAAAGCACACCAGGCCCAAGCATCCTAAGGGTCAATTGCTTAAATTCCTGGTCAAGACATCAAAGCTCACGACAGTTCACTCTCCACATTTTCATTTTCGCAGATACACAAACCATGCACCAAAAGTCAGTCCAAATGATGGGAATTTAGTACACATATCTCATAAAAGGAGAGAAATCACTTACCTATACATCTAAGAGGTTAATAGACTAAGTTAAGCCTCAATTACCAAGAACACATCATGGAACATTCCCAAATTCGGATTTCAGTCATCAAGCCCAGAATTTTCAGTGTTTCACCTTCATCTCCTTGTGTTTTCGTACAATAACAAAACCCATTATGAAAATCAACCCTTAGAGATATTTTTCAGCAAAATAATACACAAAATGGAAGGGAAATGCTTACCCAATCATTCCTCTAGCTTCTAACTCCGAAAATCTTACAAGAAAATGCCAAAACACCAAGGTTCAGATTTGGAAAGGAGATGAAAATGCTCAAAACCAAAAACTAATCGGACCAAAATGAAGAGGAGAATGAGAGGGTCAAGTTATATATAACTCATCTTGGCCAAATCATCCTCTAGGAGTCAAAAATAGAGCTGCAATGTTGGTAGAACCTTAGCCTCCCTTAAATTTCTGAATTTTCTCCCTTGCCTCTTGTGTTTTCTGCTCAATGGGGAGGGAGGCTGCTGAACCCTTAAGGTTTTTAATGAAAAATGGGTTGATCCATCAGCCCAAGGTCCAATTGGGCTTATTATTTCAAGTGGGCTAGTGCTAAATGAGATGGGCTGCAAAAAACTTAAATCTAGAAGTG
This sequence comes from Erythrophleum ivorense, assembly GCA_026724425.1. NCBI lineage: Eukaryota > Viridiplantae > Streptophyta > Magnoliopsida > Fabales > Fabaceae > Erythrophleum > Erythrophleum ivorense. The sequence continues at coordinate 12,471,556 of JAIUCV010000019.1, forward strand.
GGATGTGCTGACCCAATAGCCCAATTCCTTGAAGGTTCATATTTTCATTCTTGTTGGGCCTTATTTCATAAGTTGGGCTGCAGCAACTTGATAGGGTCAGGCCAAGAGTCAATCTAATTTGGGTCTACATAATGTGTGTTAGGCTAACTATAAGGGCTTATGTAAATTGGGTCTTGGGCCTCCATAAATCCTTACCCATAGCTTATTCAAATTAATTTTGGGCCCAAATTAGGCTTTAATCTAATCGAAATCTTAAACCCATATTAATAATTTATTTCTCTATAAATTTTCGTTCATATAACTTATCAAATTATTCTATAATAATTATTCTTAATTGGTCTAAATACATTATTAACACCTTAATTAATTTTTGGGGTGTTACAAACGTCGACACTGCTGTCACTAATACTAGTGATCATGTTCCTATCGCTGTTCAAGCTATTCTGTCAACTATCCCAACTATCAAGCCTTTTCTAGATATCTCAAATATTGAGATATTTGGAGGACAAAATTTTCGAAAATAACAAGAACGTATTTTCTTTACGCTAGATATGCATAGTGTCGTTGGCGCTCTCTCTGATTAGAGACCTTCACCAACTACAAGTACCCCAATAAGGTATGTAGACATACAATTATTAGCACACTATCTAACAATCTCTTTGATGCCTATTATACTTACATGGAGGCTAGCAAAATTTGAGAGTTGTTGCTTGCAAAATACACTGTTGGGAATGCTGGGAAATAGAAGTTTGTGATAGGCAACTACTATCGATGGGAGATGACGGATGACCAAGATATTAAACTCTAAATAAATGAATATCACAAGTTGTTGGAGGACCTTCGAGCTGAGAAGATCCATTTGCTTGATGAGTCTGTTGTAGGTATACTTATTGAAAAGCTATCAAAATCATGGAAAGAATACAAGCAACAACTTAAGCATAAACACAAATAACTATCTCTGTCAGATCTCATTACTCACATAATCATTGAGGATAGAAATTGAAAGGAGTTTCAAGCGACAAAAACCAAAGATATGATTTCAAAGGAAAATTTGATGAAGATAAAGCCAAGGAAAATAGGTATGATAATAAAAGGTCTGATTACAAGCTTAAAGCCACTAATCCTATACTAAAAAAGAAAGGAGTTTGTTATGTTTATGGAAAGTTAGGTCATCATGCTGCATAATGTAGAAAGAGAGATAGAAACAATGATCCTTCTAAGGCAAGTGCAAATTTGGTTCAAGGAGATGACATAATTATTGCGATTGTTTCACAAGCTCTTCTTGTGGTCAACGTGAAATAATAGGTAGTAGCCTCTAAGGCTATTATGCACATATGTGCAAATAAAGAGATATTTACTTCCTACACTTTTGTAGGGGATGAAGAAGAATTTGTATATCTTGGTGATTCTAGAACCACTAAGGTTCTAAGAAAAGGAAATGTTCTTCTTACGCTCACATCTAGTAAGACCTTGATTCTAAAAGATGTCCTTCATGTACCCGACATTAGATCAAATTTAGTTTTTGTGGCTCTGTTGGGAAAAGCTGGAACTAAAATATCATTTGAATCTGATAAGATTATAATGACAAAGAACAATATTTTTGATTTAATAAGAATGCATCTACTTTTGCTTACTTGGTTGATTCTTTTAAAATGTGGCATACTAGATTAGAGCATATTAGTATATCTTATTTTAAGAAAATGAAAAATCTTAGTTTAATTTTTGACATTAGTAATGCATATTCAAATAAATGTGAAATTTGTGTAGAATTTAAACTAACTAAAAAATCTCATTACTTTATACAAAGGATAACTGAATTACTTAATTTAATCTATACTGATTTAGATGATTTAAAGTAAACTATGACTAGGGGTGATAAAAAAATATTGTGACTTTTATTGACAATTTTTCAAGATATAATAAAGTATATTTGTTTAGGAATAAAAATGAAGCTTTTGATATGTTCCTATTATATAAGGTTGGAGTGAAAAATCAGTTAAATAAAAGAATAAAAAAGAGTTAGATCAAATATAAGAGGAGAATATACCTTATTTAATGATTTTTGTGAAAAAGTAGGAACAATTCATAAAATAACCCCACCATATTCATTTGAATCTAATGGAATGGCTAAAAAAAAAAAAAGAATGTCGAAAGAAGTAATGAATGTCATGCTAATTAGCTCATCTAATTCAAATAATCTTTGAGGTGAAGCTTTGTTGTTTACATGTTACTTACAAAATAGAATTCCTCATAAGAAAATTAGTAAGACGCCATATGAATTATGGAAAGAATATACTCATGATTTGAAACATTTAAAATTGTAGGGGTGTCTTATGAAAGTTATACTACTGGGTCCTAAGAAAAGAAAAATTAGTTCTAAAATTTCTGATTGTATGTTCCTTGGTTATGCTGAGTATAGTGTTGCCTATAGATTTCTTGTTTTAAAAAGTGATATGCTTGATCATAATACTATAATAGAATCAAAATATTTTGAATTCTTTGAGCATATTTTTCCTTTGAAACTTAAAACCACTTAAACAATAGAAAACGCTTCTTCCTTACCTAAATGAAACCTTGTTGAAAACTCATATGAAGATTTAAGGAGAAGTAAAAGGCAAAGGAAAGAAACATCTTTTAAAAGTGATTTTTATACTTATATTGTATAAGATGAACCATTAACTTGTTTTGAAACAGTCACTTCACCAAATACACATTATTGGAAAAAAGCAATTAAATTTAAGATTGATTCAATTAATAAAAACAAAACTTTGGTTTTAGTAGATTTACTTCCAAGAATAAAATTTATTGGTTGTAAGTGGGTTTTAAAAAAGAAATACAATCCTGATGGGATTATTGATAAATATAAGACAAGACTAGTAGTTAAATGATTTGCACAAAAACAATACGTAGATTATTTTAACCCATTTTCTCCTATTGCCAGCATTTCTTCAATTTGAGTTTTGATTTTTTTAGCCTTTATTTAAAAACTTTTATTCATCAAATGGATGTTAAAACTGCATTTTTAAATGGTGATCTAGAAGAAGAAATTTATATGTTGCAATTAGAAGATTGTGTTGTTTCTGGTCAAAAAAATAAAGTTTGTAAACTTGTTAAATCTTTCTGTGGCTTAAAACAAGCTCTTAAACAATAAAATGAGAAACTTAATCAAGTTTCGATAAGTGAGGGTTTTCAATTGTTGAAGTTGATAGATGTGTCTATACAAAACTTGTAAATAATGAGTGTGTGATTATTTATTTGTATGTGGATGATATGCTCATTTTTAGTACAAGTATAAATATTATGCTTGAAACAAAATATTTTCTTGCTTTTAAGTTTGATATGAAAGATATGGGTAAAACAAGTATGATTTTAGGTGTTAAGATTATAAGAAAAGGTGATAGTATATTATAATCACAAGAACATTATATTGAGAAACTTCTTAAAAAGTTTAATCATTTTGGTGATAAACCTGTGAGTACTCTTTATGATGCTAATACTTAGTTAATGAAAAATAGAGGTGATCCTATGGCTCAATCTAAATATGTGCAGATCATTGGTTGCCTATTGTATTTGATGAACTTTACCCGACCAGATATAACATATGCTATGTGTAGATTGAGCAACTACATACACTGTCCAAACAGTGATCATTGGTTTGCATTGGTGAGACTAATGAGGTATTTGAAAGGTACCATGGATTATGGTATTATGTATAGTAGGTTTCCCGCTACACTTGAAAGGTATAGTGATACGAACTGGATATCAGATTCAGATGAGACAAAATCTATAAATGGTTATGCGTTCACTCTTGGTGGTGGTGCACTAACCTAGAAGTCAGCTAGACAAACTATTATAGCTAGATCTACTATGGAATCAAAGTTTCTTGCTCTAGAGTTGGCTGGCAATGAGGTTGAGTGGCTGAAAAATTTCTTAGCAAATATTCCTTTGGGAGTAAAACCTACACCATCAGTATCTATATATTGTGATTGTCAAGCGGGAGTCGCCATTATAAAAAATAAAACTTTTAATAGTAAAAGTAGATACATTTGATTGAGACATAATGTGATTAAACAGTTGTTGAAAGATGGTAGAATATCTATCAATTTTGTAAGGTTAGAAGTGAATTTGATAGATCTTCTAACCAAAACCTTGGGTAGAAAATTAGTTTTCAAAATGATAAAAGAAATGGGACTTAAGCCAATTCGAAATTAGCAATGATGGTAACCCACCCTTTGTGATTGAAGATCTCATGAAGAAGCTTCATATGGGTAATAACAAGTTACTGTTAGTTCTGCTAGCACTTATTTTTGAGTCCTTTTCTTATGATGTGAGAAAAGTGCTAGGATGCATTAACTGAGAGAATGAGCATAAAGCTTTTAATGATTTTCATATCTCTTATAGGTGGTGTATTAAATGCAGATACACTTAATGAAATCACCTATATGAGTGTGAAGTGGGACCACTCCTATGAGATTGTGGCAAAATCTCTAGAGCACTCATTAAAACTAGGCACACCCATGGCTTATTAAAGTGCAAACAGTGATAATATCAAGAATTGCAGGGGTGTAAACTAATTAGTAAAACCTCTATCATACAACAAAGATTTGTTGGTTCATAAAAGTTATAACCTTCACTAATAACTCTATGTGTTAAGTTTTATTAGTCAAAATCTAGTTCATAGTCCAAAAGACACCAAATTCACAATATTTACATCCATACTTACAACCCAGACATTGATTCTTTCTTCCTTACCTTTTTTGAAATATGTAGGGGATTGTTAAGTGTAGGAATAGAAACACAAAGTATTTCAAAAAAGCTAAATCCTACATTGCTCAAAACAAGAAAGGTGTTAGTATATATATATATATATATATTAAAATATATTATTAGACTAATAAAAGAGTTAAAGAAGGAGGTGGGCTCACATAAGAGCGGGTTAAATTAGGCTTAACTCAGTTGAAATCCATCGCTTTTTCCCTTGCCTGTGAGATAATACGTGGTGGAAAAAGTTTTGCACAAATTTTATTTTATCGATTGAGGTTTCTAGAAAATTTTGAAAATTTTCTTTTATAAAATTGTAACGTGGTTTTAGTTTTTTTTTTCTTATTTAAAATTGTGTAACTACCTTCCTTAATACTATTAATTTTTGTAACCTTCTCTCATAATTTTTTTATTTTACAAATTGAGGTTTCTAGAAAATGTTAAAAAATGTTCCTTTATAAAATTGTAACATAATTTAAGTTTTTTTTTCTGTTTAAAATTGTGTAACTACTTTCTTTAATACTATTAATTTTTGTAACCTCCTCTCAGAATTTTATTTAATCTCGGATGTACTCTTTTTTAATTTTAGAACTTTTACCAACATTTATTTATTTATTTTAATTTTGCAACGTCGCTCATTAAACCGTCAACATTCTCTTTTTAAATTTTTGAACATTCAGCTCCTTGCCTATATATATATATATATATGTTTATACTTCTGTCTAGGTGATTTTTTTTATTTTGTCTATTGTTCTATACCTTTGAACTTACGTCATTAGGAGGGATCTGTTTTATCTTAGGAGATATCCGTCAAGACGGAATAATCTTTGAGGACAGCATCCTATGACTTGAGTGACTCAGATTTAACTTAATTACCCCGCCAACATCTGATAGTTGGGTGAATAGACTAATTTGGAAAAATTGCTGAGGGATTGGTAGGGCTTGAGTTGTTTTTGTTCTTGCAACTTTGCCAAAGAAACGTAATGATAGTATGATTCTGGTTGAGCCAACATTAACAAAAACAAATTATTTACCATACAGCGCTATCCAATGGCTAAGCTTTTTTAAAAGAACTGAAGTTCAAAAAAAAAAAAGTCTCGGTCCCGTGTTTGAGAGGCACGGCATCCTTTACTGTCCAAAGGACACAGGAAGGTATTTCTACCCAATATTAACTTGCACTTTAAATACTCTTGTAACCAGAAAAAAATAAATAAATAACTGATAAGTAATTGTTCTGAGAGTCTTATTACTTTATTCTGAGGGTCTTAGTAAACAATTCCTCAAATTTGGATTTATGCCCAGCCACTGTAGTTTCTTGCTTTAACTCCTTAAGTGATGCCTTGGGTTATCATACATTGTAGCCCCAAACTAGAGTAATAGAGCTTCCAAGAATTCATCCCAGAGCTATTGCTGTATTAAATATTTCAAGGAATAAAAAAAAAAACTACTGGATTTAAAAATCTAATCCTCTATCTCAGTGCCATCAAAGTGTGGCATTTCCAACATCCCTTTAGCCAAGAATGCTCGTTGGTACCCATGATCCCTCCCTCGATTGCCGTTGTTACCTTGACCATTTGGATTCATTCTGGCTCCCCCTGGGAATAATCTCTGTAGTGTAGCTTCCCTGTTTTGCATGGCCTCTCTGTGTTCTTGTGTAGATGATTCCAGTGCACAACTCTTTGCGTTTCCAATAGAGTACATTGCATTTTAACATTGAGCTCTCACTGTTCTCTTATCGAATCTTCTATCCCTACTTGATGAGTTCCTTCTAGCACGGTGCCTCTCAATGAGGGTGGTATTTGTTTATGGGTACAAGGCAAATCAATTTATTCCAAGCTCTCCGAAATTGATTGAAAGGCAGTAACTTTTAAAATTTCTCTTATAGATATTATTTACTATTTATTAAATTACATTAAGCACCTTAATTTTTTTAAAAAAAATTGCTAATTTAACATGGGTGAATTTTTACTTATATAAATTTTAAAACTTTTAAATCTATCTAATGTCAGATTTTAAAATACACTTTCACACTTACATATTCATAATTTAATTTTTTAAACTAACCAATGTGGTTTCTGTATAGATGCCAGGAAACTGAAAACTTTATAAATTAAAAAAATTAATCACATCAATTATAAGTTAGAAACAGTAGTTAAAAACTTTACTAATTATATCTCTAATATAAAGCACAATGATATTGTGATAAAAAATAAATAAACTCAGCAGTTTACAGATAATGAGATGAAAGTGATGATTACATTAATTGTTAAGCAAACAGCACCAGAGATGAAAATAGGGGGAAAAAACAGAGGGATATGTTGATCAGTTCACCCTGCAGTTGTCAATTCAAGCCAAATTCCCCTTAATCCATGTGGCAGTAACGTGTCCAACTAGGCTTTCTTCTAATCTTCTTACTACCCAGTCCATGCAATCCATCTCCCAAATTCACTTTGGAGCCCATATTCTCATTCTTTAATGGTTCATGCATGATCTGAGGTTGAGGCACAATTGTATCATTCTATCATTGGTGCTAGTCAAAACAAATGGGGGTTGGAAGTAAAGAAAACACACTGCCATCCCTATAGAGGGAACATCGTAAATAACACATAATCCCAGCCATCAAAGTAGAGTTCTATTGCTAATTGGTTTATAATTCATATGACACTGCCCTAATCTTTTAATATTTAGTTATATATATATATATATATAAGGTTGCAAAGGATATCTAAGGTTTTAAGAATACAGGGTGTGAATAAAAATGTAGGATGTTCTTATTGGATCCCTTGAGACTTATATCCCCACTAGAGTCTTGGACAGTACTTTAGATGAATTTAATGTGCTTAAGCTGAATCCTTCCCTGTGATTTTATTTTTACTCCCTGCTTTTTAATTTAATTTTTCATACACTGAAAGGTTTGAACCCTAATACTACAAATATTTTCACTTCATTTTTACTATTTGGGCTACTCCAAGCTGGCTCCTCTTTACTTTTCAAGTTATGAATCTCCCGCGTAACGAAAAGAAAACTAGAGTTCAAAAAATATCATGCTCTAAATTACCGTTATACTTAGCCGTTCATAATTACATAACTGTTTTTACAATTGCCGATACACTTGTTCAACGTCTCATTTTGGCTTTGGTTAAGCTCCTTTTTACCCTATCTAGCGCTTCAAGTGCCCTTATTTATACGCTCAAGTCCTTTCGTGCTTGCTATATATTTATTATTGGATTGTGTAGGAACTGAGCTATACTGAATTTTTTTTTCTTTTAAATTGGAAGCATTACATAGGAATTATTAATAACACTACCTTTTCCGAAGGCTTAGGGTCGACCACCGTTTATGCCCGTTCATTGAATCCTTCAGGAAACACATTCAAGCGGCATTCGACATCAGGATAACATAAAATATAGTAAATTAAAGAAAGGAGTCATTTCTTTTAAGAGCATATCGAGGGTAAATCCTAAATAAATCAAGTTAATGCAGGGAAATACCCTCTTAAAATTGTAGACTGAACAAAGTTCAATGACATCATGACAATAATAACCCAAAAGAAAAGAAAAGGAGAGGGTGGGGGAAGTATATTCTATATGTGATAGTAAAACCTGAATCTGCTATTACGTTTATGGATATTGAACCATAATTATCAGCACTTACTATGATGAATTCCAAAATCTCCCCATCAATCCGGGATAAATAATGAATAACAGCATGCCCAGAATAAAATATAACGGGCCAGCCTTTTGGTTTATCCAACAAAAGCATAACAAAAATTTCTGGTTGTAGCCACATTACACGGATTCCTAAGAATAAATCCCTACGAAATTCCTCATTCACTAACTTTATCCGCCGCAGCCAATTTTCTTCTCTGTTGATGCTCTGCAACTTTATAATCTACCACTTCACGGAACAGACTTGGATCAAGCACGCAGTTCTCGCTCCCATATACAGCAGCTTGGACACTGGCCATCAGTTTTGCTATTTCCCTTCCAGAAAATCCATCGGTTTTAGCCGCTGCTTCCCTTATGATATCATCAGTCAATCCCTTGATCTCTATCTGCTGTTGTTTCCCTTTAAACAAATTTTGAAGCAAACCAGATTTTCCTGATCCAGCCTGGACTATGTACTTATCCAGATAGAGTTTAAGAAGTTTGAAGCGCTCCTCTTCCCCAGGTAAGGGGAATTCAAGAACCTCATCGATACGATCTGCTACAGCTGAATCAAGATCACCAGGGCGATTTGTGGCTAGAGCAAGGACTATGTCTTTAGACTGATCACCAGTACGGAAGAGAAGGGCATTAAGTGCACTTCTCTGAGCTTCACTCATATAAGTCTTATTCCGCCTGCAAAGTTCATCCAATGCAATCAACCCACTTGGATTAGTTTAGACTTAAAATTTTCGCTTAATATCATGAAGCATCACTATAAGCCAGACGAAAAATATGACAAAACATATATTGGGGAATTATGTTATAAATGCCATTTAAATCAATGATTCTTCGTTCCTGTGACATACAACAGATAAAAGCAATTCTTCTGTAATTTATATATTATGAATTTCATTTGAAGGAGGCATGCCTTTAAATGCCATAATGTATCATCCAGCGCATGTACTGTTATAAACAGGTAAAGAGAATGAGGATGGACCAATGGTGGGAAGTTATAAGTAGGGTGTTTACAAATAGTAGCATGGCTCTATGGACCAAACCAGTCATTGTTTGGACACAGTGAGCAATACCTGCGAAAATAGGTTTGATGGTTTCATTGGTTGTAGGGAAGATTCAAGCAAAAAGGAACAGGACTTGCGATTGAAATCAATTTCAATGATATCTGGCCAAAAGAATGTGTCTGAGCAATGCTGAACATTGATAAAACAGATTAGACTTGGGAGAAGAGAAACTGAGAAAAAATTAACAAAAGCACCTTCAACATAACATATAGGGTTTGATTCTGACACGAGCAAAGATAAGCAAAATAAACGAGCAATCAGGGTAGAAGCATTGCTTACTCGCACAGAAATGCATCAGCTTCATCAATGAAAAGTAACAAACCCTTTTTAGATTTCTTAGACCAATCAAACAACTGGTGTATCTTTGTAACAGCCTGTGATCCCAGGGGAGCAACATCTCCTCCAGTCATCAATGCATAGTCTAATCCCTGCATAAACATATAAGATAAGAGTAAATCACAATTTATACAAAAAAGAAGATAAAAGATGACCGCAAAAAGACAACTGATTCAAAATGTACTATTATTTTTTTTGGGTTTATAAAAAATGAAATCAGTGATTAGAAAGTATAGAACTGAATATCCTTTTGCAGTAACTACTATGTTTGAAGACTGACAAATTCAATAAAAAGAACCTGGCATTCTGAATACAACACAAAGAAAGAGAAATAAATCTATAGCGCCTTTAGAACAGAAAACTTAGAATGGATTAGTTGTAGGTCCCAATATGTGTACTAACTTGATGAAATAAAATATAAAAATTAGAAAAATATGATAACATATAATTTTGCTTATATGCTTATACTAGCATCAACTAATATTTCCAAATAATATGATAGGCGACATAAAATTTAACCTTCTAAGTATTAAGTTCCACATTTTGTACATTTTAAATCTCCCACTCATGCAATCCATTTATTAGCAAAGTGAATAGTATGTAATAATTGAAATCTAAAATGACAAGAATAATAAGAAGTACAATCTCATACAGATTTACGAGCCAACTCTCTAGCAGCCATTGTCTTCCCTGTTCCTGGAGGACCATAAAAAAGCATGTTTCTAAATGGTGCCTGATGTGCTTTTGTATTCGCAGTTGCAGATGCCAGCTGCTCAATTCTTTTCTTGAGAGCAGGATGCAACACTACATCACCAAACCCATTTGCATTTTTCAAAGCAGATCCAGAATCAGCACGAGATTGGGTGCTCATGGAACGAGAAAAAATGCCTGACCAGGGGTACTTCCCTCTGGAGGACTCTCGGATCAATGATGGTTGTCCCAATATTCTATCCACATATCCCCATATAACACGTGCACCTTCCCTGCATTGGACCAAAAAAGACTAGCTTAAGCCATATCTTTACTGATAGCAACTTAAAACATTATACCCAAAGGTCAACTGACAATAAAGCAGCACAAGTTTCGTATGAGTGATAAATGATAGATGATAAAGAAAGAAAACCAATAATACCTTAAAAGAGAATAAGAGAGAGAAGCAATACTTCAATTTGAAAATCTCAAAATATGAAGGCTGGGAAATTTTGTACTTGTACTGACATTTTTTGAACCCACAAACTTCGGGATTTAGTTCATGAAGAGAGGATTACATCTGCTATCAACAGATATTGCAATACATTTCAAGATACCACAGAGTCAAGCTTCATATTACTTCCAAAGGAAGTCAAGCATATCAGTAACTAAAAATGACAAGTTTTTGTTTTCCTCAGGCATACGAGATACATGGTACCTGACCAATACAATGGTAGAAGTCCTTAGCTGAAAACAAATAACATAGTACCTATGATTGACCAGTCAGGATTGTTGGTTTGACCACAAATAGGCTGAGATCATGAATTTATCATCAATTACAAAAATATTTTATCTCCAGATGATAGGTCACTGGCAATCACAGTGGAATCTCACATCATGCATGTACCCTGTATTTAGCATTCATACAGAAGGCAAGATATTTGGCAGTGGAAAATCATCCTCTTGCAAATCACCAAAGTACACTCCGAAAGTAATTATGGCATGACAACATGACTCATAGGTTAAACATGGTCAGTCAAGCAGTAGTGACTCTAATGCTTGCTCCAAAGTGAACTGACCAGAAACCTATCAGTCAACCATTTAGTGGAGTAGATAGGTGGGTTCATGCCGAGTTTAAGAACACCAATAGAACAAAAGGGAATAGTGAAAAATGTCATCAATTATCAATCATTGCTTAAGCTGAAGGGCACTGGTGTAAAAATGGACCCGTAAGCAGTGGGGCTTCAGACCCATAAATCATGGCCCAATTAGGTGCGCTCATTTTAAGCCCGGCCAATATAGCTAGCCAACAAAGTTATTTTATTAGTGTAATTTATGGATTCATTTCTCTAATGTATTTATAAACTACGGAAAAAACTTTAAGCCCATGCAGTCCGAATTTCGATTTAACATTCTTAGCCCATGCAGGACAAAGATCATCATGGCCCAGGCCAGGCTGGCCTGTTTGAAACTCCTAACTGCAATGCATGTCAAACATAACCTTTAAAAGGCAAGCCTAAAATCTAAAGGAGTTTTCAGAAATTAGCAGCCTATTCCTAGCTTTATGAACGGTTCCTACCTAGTGGTGTAGATTCCTGCAGCCAGAGCTGTGACTCCACCAACTGCTACAACCAACTTATTTTGATCTGTTAGAATGGCTCTTAACCCCCCTGCAAAAAATAGATCAGATTGTTTCACTTAAGTGGTCATTATGGAGTTCATCTACACAAACTAACTGAAAAGACATATCAAAGCAGAAAGCAATAAAGTAATCAACCCACAAATTACTATATGTGAGAAAATAAAAGGCTGGGCCCCAGTCCAAAGCCTAATCATTTAACTAGTAAGCAACATTATCAAAAGTAAAATAGGTATGGGTACGTATTATCACACATACCCTTGTGAGATAACTTCCAACGAAATTCATATCATACATACATATATACATTTAATATGGTCAATATAAGTATTTACACATTGCATACAGTGCAACTGGTGGATATACCTCCAATATGGTCAAAAGTAGTATTTATGGCAGCAACCCATTTCTCTCTCTCTGCATTAGCACGATCAACTAGCATTCGCCTATTAACCTCTTCAGCTAGCTTTGCCTCATGGGCTCTTCCTTCTGCTTCTGCCATAGCTCTTACTCTGATTGTTTCACGATCAATCTCAGCCTTCTCTCGTTCTGTTTGCCTACGTTGTGCTTGAATCTGTTCCTCTGTTGCACGCCGAGCTTGCTCCTGTCTAATTGATGATTCTTCTTGCAGTTTTACTAGCTCTTGGTTCCTGGCTCTCTGGTATTCATTTTCTGCCTGATAATAATATAGCAATGAGAATCATCCCATAAAATTGCAAAATTAAACGCCCAAGGTTCAAAAGGTTAAATACCTGCATCCTCTTCCTTGCCAATTCATCCTCATAGCGAGCCATTTGGGATTTCGTTTGTGCCTGATGCTGAGCAAGCTTTTTTTGTTCATCATATATAATCCTTTGCCTTTCCTGCCAGGCAAAGTAGACATAATATGGTAAACTAATTGGTATGTCAGAAGGCAGAACACAAGTAATACCCACAACATCCTGAAGCAACATAAATAAAGTTTGAAAAAAAAAATTTCATGCATGTGTTGCGCTCAGAAAATCACATATTAGAGCTCCAGATAGAGCTTCATTAATAGGGGCTAGATATAATGCAATGTTTCTAAGCCAAAATAAACCCAAATTCTGTTCCAAAAGTTCACAGTAATCAAATTTCAGCTAAAAAGCCAATGCCTCCCCCTCAACTTAGGGTTGTTCTTAGCACACAGCCACACACATTATTTAATTGTATAAATAAAAAATCACACCCTTTATTGGCAAGAGACTGGCATGTGACTCTATCCAACTTTCTCTCACCATAAGAGGCACACCAGGGTCACACAAAGGGGAAAAAAAAGAGCAAACAAAATTGATAGCATTTTCATCTGAGGTAGGAACACAACACAGAGCACCCTCACATCATTGCGCACCTGTAAGATCAATTCTTGAGATTGAGGCTAATTATAAAGTTATAAAGGAGAATAATTGCACAAGAAGGAAACCTCAGCTCTGAAAATCATAATCAAATTGAGCTGAATGGGGTTCTTGGACATGGTTTATGTTGAACTACAAGAGTAGAAAAAGAGCCATGAGACCCACCAGTCACTAACTTCTGTCAGCTCATTGTTTTAAGGATCACTGGGAACCTTACGTTGACCAATTCAAAGGTAATTAGTACAATCAAACATTAGTTTTATTGCATGGCATTTTAAATACGGAAAGGAACATTGAAAGACCTACAGCAAAGATTGGTTAAAACAAATATTATATTTATTGCATTGTATTTTAAAAGGATAAATATGGAAACGAACATGAAATAATCCTGCAGAAAAATTGGTCTACTATAAGTAGATCATACCATTTTATGCAACAAGCATTCAAATACCACCGGTAATAGAAGGTTGCACCATCATAACTAATTAACAATTAGTTCAACTTTAGTTCCTTGAGTAACTTCATAGTTAAGAATTATGAGGTATTAAGTTCATCACATAGGATTGCTAACTATATTTCAGTTTGGCGCTGTAAATTACAGAAAGAAAAATAGAAAAGAAACAAAAGAGGAGATCCAAAAAACTGAGTTAAACCTGAACTATGTAAGCATCATAGCTAAGGTTTTAGATTTCCAAAAGGAATTTAAGTTTCATACATTAAAACAAGAACCTACTTCAACCGAGAAGTTGAAACTATCAAAAATAAGAAACTGAGTTCTTCCTCAGGTGTAATTTTGATTAAGCCATCAAATTTTAGGGAGCTCACAAAAGTCACCCATGGACTTTAATCCTGAATTCAAAATTAACATTTACAGACCAAGAGTTTAGAAGACATACAGCAGTAACAACTCCTCAACTAGAAGGGATTGGGATACAATAAGAAGGTGTATAAAGCCATCAATTAGGGCTTTAACCAAAATATACAGAAGAGAAATTACAGTTTAAAAAGGGCCAAAACTGTTAAGGAACTAAACAAACAAAATATCTAACTAATAAATCTCTAACAACAAAATGCATGTTCACTAAAATTTTAAGTTCATAGACAGACAAACTATGCACGTTGGTATTGTAATTCCAGCCAGATGAATTACATTTTTATTTGTTATGATGTAGGCCATAAAGTTAAAAAATCAAATCATGACAACATAGCTCTTTACTGAGCCACAAGTTTAAGTGGAGGACATAGTTACCAGGAATTCAGGATCTACTTACAGTTTCATGCTGTGCTTGCATCTCTTTGAACTCTGCAACCTTTGCGGCCAGTTCTGCTTGCTTTGTCTCCTCTTGCTTTTTTACAACTTCAAAGACCTTTAAGAGAAAGCCCAAACTTAATAGCTACCACAGAACTTTATTTTGTTCAACCAAGTCCATAAAGAAAACTGACTAATGCATTGTCCACCCCTTTAAATTTTCTTTTCCCAATGAAATATATAAACACAAATTTAAGATAAAGCATATAGATGAACACAAATTATAGAAACATGGATATTTCACATTTAAAAAATCTAAAAATTGAGTATTCCACATTTAACACTTTTCTGCTTCAACTTCCTTAATCAAAACACTGGTACTTTTTCCTCCCACTAGCACAAATGAGTGAAGGATAATTTATATCTAAGGCTTCTTTTATTTGTTGTACAAAACAAAAAATAAAAAAGAACTTTGGAGTAGAAGAGATAAGACACACGACGAAATAGAGGATAAGGTGCCCTCCTTAAAGGAGAGAGAACACAGGAAAATAATGGAAACGGATTTCCAAATAAAAGAGCTCTTTATCTCTTCAAATGTCAACCAATTAAGCTCCCCTGAGAATCAAAATGCAGAACAGCCACGAAGATCCAATGCTCTATCAAAACTTAAAATTAGCTTATTCTTGCTGTTCTTTTCTTTACTCTGCAATTTCAAAAACATAAATAATTTCCAAATATGTTTAATGATAACACAGA
This sequence comes from Erythrophleum ivorense, assembly GCA_026724425.1. Lineage (NCBI taxonomy): Eukaryota > Viridiplantae > Streptophyta > Magnoliopsida > Fabales > Fabaceae > Erythrophleum > Erythrophleum ivorense. The sequence continues at coordinate 12,487,086 of JAIUCV010000019.1, forward strand.
CACAAAAATAAAATAAAATAAAATAAAATAAAACATATATACAATCATCCAGGATTCAATTAAAAAAAACAAGCCATACAAGGGAAAAAAATAAGTAAATCCCCCTGTGCCTTTCTAGCACCCATTTTTTAACAGAACAAAAACCAGAATCCAATCAGCAAAAAAACATGAATAAGGAAATTGAATAGGGAAATTATGGCTGTACAGGATACATTCCAAAATCGAATGAGAGAGGGCAAAAAAAAAAAAAGAATGAAAATGGTACAATAAGTCCAGCATTCCTTTGTCAAAATTCAAAAAGTGACAATTCTCAAACCTTTTTCCCGTGTGGTGAACTAGTAATCTCTTTGAGCGCCTTCACCCCTCTCTCCAGTGCCTCCGGATCAAAACCAGCAGACGAGGTCCTTGGGTGATCATTCCGAACTTTCGGCGGCGGAGGACTATCCTGAGGCAAATTGAACGTCGGCGGCAACTTGGGATCGGAAGAAGAGGATTGGGGGACATTGGAGGAAGAGGGAAAACCCGAAAATGAAGGAAGGTTGAAAGGACCATCAGCAAATGCATGGTTATTCTGAGAAAGAGCAGCTGCGGCCGCCATGGCTGAGAGTAACCCCGCTGTATAAGGTTTGGCCATTCTATTCTTTGGATGATTCGGACAAAGAAGACGAAGATGAAAATGAAAGTGTATTTTCTCACCTATTGGGGAAAATGCAAGGGTTTAAGAGAGGTTTGAACCTTTGAAGAACAGGAGTTTAGCTTCCATGGAAAACGAAGCGAAAATGAACAACTCGGGGTTTTGGTAGGGTTTCTGGGTTTCGTGCAGCACATGGCGCCCTCTTTTTTTTTTTTTTTCGGTTCAGTCTTATTGTATTTTTTTATTTTCATTTATTTCTAAACGTTAAATAGTTTCAATTTTTTATCTTAATTTGATTACAATATAAAAAAATTAAATATTAAGTAGTTTTAAATTTGAACAAATATAACTTCTAAATATATTATAAAGTTATTACACTGAGGCCCTTTGGAATTGACGTGGATTTTATTTACAGTGATTTTATAAATTTATGTTTGATTAAATTTATTTTTTATAACAGTTGTTTTGGAACTAGCTTTTAAGAAGTATTTAGGGGTTTTTTAAAAATATTTTGTGGCTATTGTAAATTTAATATATTTAAAAGATTTTTATATTTTACTGAAATTTTAAATATATAGTCATTGTAACCCTATGTTATAATATTACAATGAAAACATAAAATTTTTATCAAACTAAAATATAAATCATAATCCAAGTACAATACTAAAATACAAATCTTAAAGTAAAATAATAAGATGGCATATAAGTAAAGTTTTTACTATCTTGTGTCTAAATATTTGTAATTTGTTCCTTCCTATTTCTATTCATAATGTAGCTCTTGGCAATGATGTCTTTAAATGAAATGAAAAGAAAAGAAAAACCAAGTGCTTTTAGTTAAAAGTGATTATAAGTTATTAAGCAACAAATAGGTCAGAGGGATTTGATTTAGTGATGGGAATGACTTGAGCAAATTTGGCACTTTTTATTAATTACACAATATATTTGGCTTTTGATGATTGACCTTTGTGGGCTATAGTTAGGTGTTGATCCAACATGTATGTGGTGTCCTTTGATTAAAAAAGATACTTTACATGTTCATCATGATTCTTGATTGCTAACATGTGACACTTCTATGGAAGGATTTGGTTTAGCCTAATAAGTACATGGGGTTTTCAGTGCAAACTTGACTTTGTGGGTGCATATTAACTTGCATGGGTGTTTAGGCAATTTTTGTAATTTTTCTTGGACTTATTCATTTGGTCCCTTTGGAGTTGAGGTAACAAAACTATTTTTTAAGAAGATTTTACATGGTTGAATTATCCTCTCTTTGTCATTCACAAAATTATGGAAGCTCATAATGTTTTTTAAACTTAATATTGCACTTTTCTTTGGAACCTAAGCCTAACTAAATCCTAACATTAATTGTGACTTGTGTGCGTCAATTACGACTTTTCGAACCATCCATCTACACATACTTGGTTGAATTGAGAATTGGCAATATTGGTCACTTGATAAGGTCTTAGACGACATAAGAGTTTAGGATTGATATTGAGAGGTAAAAAGTAAGAGTAAATAAAATCATTACAGAAAAAAAAGCCAAAAAAGGAAGAAAGCAAACACGAGTGTGAGTGTCATATTTTAATTGAGTGAAACATGTGAGGGAATGTTTGTGAGGTTCTATATACTCTTGTTTCTTTCATTTCTTCTTCACTAACATAACAGATAATCGAGAAAAATGAGTTGCTTTTGAAAGTGATAATGACAGTCACAATTCATTTAGGCTAACCTTTGCAAATAAAAGCACTAGTGAGTCATTTTGAGGGGATTCTTAATAAGAAGGTGGAGGGATTACATAAACACTTAGATCGAGTGAAGAGTAGAACTTCTAGTTAAAGGACTATGTAAGCTAACTAAAGACAAACTTAAGCTACATGCCTACAACACCATGAATTTGTGGAAGATATGGAGAGCCATGATGAAGATTATGAAAGGGAGGAGACTCAACTGAGAAGAAGGCTATTCAACATACAAAGAAAACCACCGAGGTGGTCTAGAGATGAAGAAGAAGGTCTTGGAGGAGTCAAAGTCAAAATTCCTTCCTTTCAAAGTAAGAGTGATCCAGAAATATACTTGGAGTGGAATATGTGTGTGAAGCAAATCTTTTTAAGCCATAACTACTCCAAGGGCAAGAAGGTCAAAATTGCTACTCTTGGATTTACTAATTATGCTCTTGTTTGGTGAGACCAGATGCAGAAGAAGCAGATTAAATATGGAGAGCACCCCATCTCAACATGGAAAGAGATGAAGGCTATCATGAGGAGGCAATTCATTCCATCCTATTTTCAAAGGGGACTTCACCATAAGCTTCAACGCCTCACTCAAGGATCCAAGAGTGTGGATGAGTACTACAAGGAGATGCAAAATAGTCATGATTAGAGCTAATATAGAGGAGGATCCAAAAGTAACAATGGCTCACTTCTTAAATTGGCTCAGCCGTGACACAACCAATGTTGTGAAAATGTACCACTATGTGAAGATTTATGACTTGGTCTATCAAGCTGCCAAGGTGAAGAGACAACTAAAGAGGGAGAACACAGTAAAGAAGAACTCTAATTCAAGTCCTTTCAACTTATAAAAGAACAACTCAAAGAATGATATTCTTTCTTCCTCAAATTCAAAGGAGAATGAATATAAGAAAGGTGAAAAGCTAGTTGTCCCACCTAAGAAGGTTTAAAGCGGATCTAGTTTTTCAAGAAACCGAGGCATAAGATGCTTCAAGTGCTAAGGGAGAGGACACATCTCTACTGAATGTCCTAACAAGTGAACCATAACTATCAACAATCTTAGTGAGTGGAAAACTGAAGGAGAAACAACTAAAGAAGAAGAGCTATTCAGAGACAATGAAAATGGAAAACATGTGGAGGAAGGAGAACTCCTTGTGACTAGGAGAGCTCTTAGTGCCCAGTTGATGGCAGAATAAAATGAGCAAAGAGAGAACTTGTTCCATATTCACTACCAAATCTAAAGAAAAATATATGGTGTAATCATAGATAGAGGAAGTTTGTAACAACTCTAATGTCTAATCTAGTAGTTAAGCCTAAATACGCAATTAATAATCATAAATCAAGGTCCAGAACCATTTCAATTAATTAATTTAAGAAAATGTAAGGGAATTTGAACCTTGATATTATTATAGTCATTAACCAAATAATCACAATTATTTATACACATAAATGAATCTAATCCTCAATCAAAAGCCTTTGATTTATTTATTCATTAATTCCAACTTATAAAAATCTCCTACAAGTATTTCTAAATCATTCCTTAGCATTACATAGGAAAAACCAAGGTTTCTAGACTAAAAGTAGGAGTTTGGGAACCTTTGTTGTGACTTGAAACCTTTTCGCCGTGGTTAAGTTAGCTATTGGAACTTAAAAATCAAGTTTCACATCTTGCGTTGTGGCAAAGTTACTCTCAAGTTTAACTTCTCAAATTTTCATAACCGTGGCAAGTTGGACCCTCGTAGTGGCGAACCTATGTGGTGCCACGACGGAGAGACACATTGGAACCTACTGTACCAAAATTCTTGATTCGCGTCATTGCGATTGTACTTGCGCCATAGTGAAACTAGCTACTGGAACTCTCATTCCTTGATCTCCCTAACTTGCGTTATGGCTGAAAAGTTCATGCTGCGATAGGGTTGCTTTTTGTTACCTTCCCTGGGTAACTTATCGATTTGCGCTGCAATGAGACACCTCATGCCACGGCGCTCCTCACCTCTGCTTGACACCTAGTCACAGCTTAACTCTTCTTGGTTGCAACGTGACCCTCTTCTGTACTATTTCTCCCTAAGTTTCATCCCATACATTCTAATTCTCTCTCTAGTAATCATCCAAGGCCACTATACCTTAATTTGTAAGGCTCTAATAGCTTTCATCTACCTGGTTTATCCAACATACTTATCATTATCAACTCAAGACTTAGAGATTGATTCCTACTCATCAAATATCATACATCAGTAAATTTATGAAGTATTGACAGTAACAAGATTCATAAGTAACTAATATTATTATTCATGGAGATATAAAAGCATACTCTCATGAGTCAAGTCATACATTCATACTATGAAGGTTCCATATCAGATATAAATAAGTGCATACACCATATATTATATTTATATAAGACCCAACTCCTTATTGGATACATCATAAGTTAACAAAACACAAAATAGCTGCACTTGGCAATATGATTATATGATGATGATGCTATACAAATGAATAAGAAAAATTAGTATCTATCCTAAATTAGGTCTATCCAAGTGAAAAACTTCCCACACATAGTCTTAGTTCATGGATGTTCATCCATTTACTTACCTTTATTCTTACCTAAAAGACCTTCACCTGAAATAGTTAGCCTATGAAATGAGGTGAGATGCAAATCTTAGTAATCAAGACAAATTCCATTCATATATTCTAATTTAATTAACATATATGCATAAAATCATATAAACATCAGAAAAGTATACCAGTCACATCAACAAATGAAACAATTATGCTATCAGTGACTACTATCCCATACTAGCAATCACAAATTCATATGTTAAAGGCCAATAACACCAGGAGAAGCCCATCCATGGGACCTACTCCCTAATGAGTATAACTAGGGCTCAGTGCATTTAGGGTCTGATTATAACCTGGTGCCTAATCAAAGCACATGTACGGGTGACAGTCGCATCATAGATCTACTATGGACTTATAAGATCTAATCACAATATAACAGATAGCCAACCAATTCATTTAGCATTCAAAATCGTTCATATGCAGTAGATATAAAATTAAAATAGATATATGTATGGAATTTAATATGAACCCTAGTTATCTCACTTAATTAAGTCAAGTTTTGTAGCCAAAAGTATATCTCCAAACTCTAAAAGTCTTATATCAAATCAAAGCATATTCTTAGATGATAATTATGACATATACCGGAGTCCACAAGATCCAACCATTATAAGCTACTTAGAAAAACACTTACCCAATCACCAAGAGACTCTAATTTTAGATTTTATTTTTTTTAGACCAGAAATTTCAAAATATCACCCTACATTATGGGTATTTTCACATAGAAATAGAGTTTATATCAAAAGTCAGCTATTGAAGTCTTTAACTAGTAGTAACTGCATCAAAATGAAGAGTTTATACTTATATAATCTCCCTCCTAGCCTTAACCCTTGAAAATCTTTCAAGAAAATACCAAACAACACATTTTAGATTTGGGGTATGGTGAAAATGCTTCAAATGAAAAACCAATCAAGCCAAATTGAAAAGGAAGAGGAGATGGTCAAATTATATAACACTCACTTTGGCTGATTTTGGCTATAGAAGTGAGAAATGATGAATTTCTTGCTAAGAACCCTAGCCTCTATCCAAATCTTTGAAAATTGCTTCTTGTGTGTCTTGTTTTCTGCAAAATTGGTGGAAGAGGCTGAATATGTTTAGGGTTAGGATGGGTTTGGGCTGACCCAAAGGCCCAAATTCCAAGTGGGTTTTAGATTTATGCTTGTTGGGCCACGGATTCTAGGATTTTAGTATGATTTTGAGCTCCTAACTCACGAAACCAGATTGGGCTATTGCTTAGGTGGTCTCTCTTGGGCCAAGTCCCACAATAAGAAGTTAGGTCTATAGAATGTTGATTAGGTTAGACCAAGTTTCAAGAGTCAATTTATTTTGGGTCTATATAATGAATGTTGGGCCAATTATAAGAGTTCATATAAATTGGGTCTGCACATAAAATTATTGGGCCTTCATTAGTATTTATTTATAACTTATTTAAATTGATTATGAGCCTAAATTAAGTTCTAACCCAATTGAATTTTAAACATACATTAGTTATTTATTTCTTCATAAACTCCTATTCATATAATTTGTCCATTTATTCCATAATAATTATTTTTAATTAGTCTAAATCCATGATTAATACCTTAATTAATTTTGGAATATTACAAAGTTGCTACAATGTGGCAAGCATTAAGCTATTAAAGAAGTTGAATTTATCTATCTTCAAGCATCAACAATAATATAAGCTTCAATGGCCCAATGAATGTGAAGAGTTGAAGATAACAAAATAAGTAAAGATAATGTTTTCTATTGGTAAGTATAAAGATGAAGTATTATATAATGTTGGACTAATGAAAACATGTCATCCTTTACTAGGTAGGTCTTGGTAGTATGATAGACATGTTACACATAATGGCTTTTTAAATCTTTATTCTTTTGTACTTGGAGGGGAACCCATAACTCTCTTACCTATGTCACCAAAACAATAATTAGAAGATCAAACTAAGAGAGAAAAGAAAAGAGAAAGTGAGAGTATAAAGATATCTAAAAAAAAAAGATAGTGAAAATGAGAGAGGAAAAGAGAGTAAGCCAAGAGAAAAGAGAAAAAAGAAAAAGAATCTCAGGGCAAGAGAGAAAACAAGGGAGAAAGAAAGAAAGTTTGATAGTGGTAAGAAAGGATGAAATCAAGCAAGTTTTGTTTTCTGAACAAAATTTCATACTATTTATTTATAAAGAGTAACACCAACTAACACATAAAAATTACAATTTGTAAATCTTCTTTATCAGCCTTTATTAATTTTTTTTATGTTGGACTCAAATATAAATATACAATAATAAATCTTTTATTTTTCTATTTTCTGCAAAAAGTACCGTCAAAATATAGCAAAATTTAGCCCATAATTAGGTCTCCTCTACACACACAGTTTAATGTAAGATCGAAGTATATTGTATAAGTGAACATATACCTTTCTGACCCTCTTAGCTAAAATTTATTATAAGTGAACATATATATATATATATATATATAGTTAAAAGAAAATGAAGCATATTGATTAATTTTATATACGGTTTGTAATTTTTTATCTACATTGAGTGATGCTATAACTCCACAAGGCCCAGAGAGAAAAAAATGCATATATAATATAGACGTAATCGTGGGTCAGAAGCTTGCTTGGTTTGATAGATCCTGTTTAATACAATTAATGAAAAAGAAAAATATGTTTTGTAAATAAAAAGTGACTTCTGTACTCTTATATTAAAAAAATGGATAAATGTTATTAAATAATAATTATAAATACATAATAAATATTGCACATAATTCTGAAAAAGAATTCTTTTTACTTTGCACAGAATGAAATGGATAATATGAACTCACAATAAAACCTAATTACAAAATGGACTCATTTGAAAAGGCTCAATATGTAAAATAAGCGGGACGAACTAATATTCTTTTTCATAATATTAAAAATTTTTTAATTCAAAGCATTTATTATATTAATTATAACATATATATATATTTTAAATGGATGTGGGTGGAGGGTGTGAGTGAAGGGTAATGAAGGAACCCACTGGTGGACAGAAAGAAAGAGGTGGTGACATTAATGGAGGAGAAGAGGGAGAAAGTGGTGAGTTATTTTGAGGGAGGGGATGGTCGTGGGGTTGAGTTTGGCGATCACTCAAAAGCTTTTGACTTCTTCATCCAAGGCTAAAGCGAGTGTGGTTGATCAAAGCTATTGGCTATAATTACATTATTGATATCACAACTCTCCATGTAATGCTGCAGTAATGGATCAAAGTTGTCTCCTTTGTGATTGCCCTTCTAATGGTTGAAGAATGCCATTTCACCAACAATGAAAGTTTTTTTTTTTTCTCCTTTTCCTTCAAATTTTGAATACTTTAGTTGAATTGTAAACGAAGCCTCAGCATAATGGATAAAAAGGTTAGTCTATGCTGTTCATTTTCAATTTTTCTACCTGTGCATAAAATTCAATATTTAATTTTACATAATAATTTGTCAGTTTTAAAATTGAACCTTTGTAAAAAGAAGAAGAAGTAAAATTTGCAATTTGAAAAAGGAAAATCAAGTTGGCTAAATCGGGCCAAGCCTTTTGTTTGTTCTTTGCCAAACTGAGTCGAGAGGAATAAAAGTCAGACCGAGTTTGAGTCTAAATCGAATTCTAAAACTTATATATTTACAAAAGTCCAATATGTTTTTAAATAATGTTGCGTTTGATTCAATAATGGAGTTGGCCACAAGGAATGTAACGGAGTCCCATTCCCCTGGTTTGGCGGAAAACAATTTCATCACAAATGTGATGCAATCTGAGCCAACTCTAAGAAATGTAACGTAAGTAGAAACAATTATCTTTAAAAAGAAATAAAAAATGAGTATTTTAATATCCTCTTCTTATTATTGGTAATATAAAAATAATTTTTAATATTTTTATATTTTCTATTATTGATAATTTAAAAAATTTTGAAGTCAAACAATTAAAAATGAATACTTTAATTTTTTATTAATAATTAAAAATATCTCCTACAAATTTTTCAAAAATTTAATTAAGAGTAATTAAAAGTATTTTTTTTACAAATTACAAAAAGGTATTATTGTATTACATTTGATCCCAAAAATATTATAATCATTTGTTTAATTTTTTTCTTTCATTCTTACATTAATTTTACCTAATTAAAAAATAAAATAAAATAATATTTTTATTCCTTTTTAGTTTTTATATTATACTAAATATAACTATAAATTTGGAGGCGATTCTAAAAACATTTCGTCCAAATAAATAAAGGGCTCGTTTGATTTTTTATTTTTAAAATAGTTTTTAATTTTTAAAAATAAAAAATTTGTTTGATAATAGTTTTTTGATGAAATGTTTTGTAAAATAAACAAATAAATTATATTTTTTAAAAAAATCAAAATATTTTTTAAATGTTTTATAATTTTTATTTTATGAAATAAAAATAAAAAATAATAATTTTTAAAAAATAATAATTCAAACAAAATTTTTTAATTTTTAAAATTTATTTTAAAAAACATCGAAACATTAAAATCACAATAAAAAACAGGCCCAAAGTTTTGACAAAACAGAGTCGCTCTTTTCCTACTAATTAAAAAAAAAAAAATTCTTTTCCATTCGGTTCTACCAGCGACGCTGCCTCTTCCAGGCGAGGGGCTCCCCGCTGCCCATAACCACGAGCAGGCTTGTAAGCTGAATCTCTGATTTTCTCCCTCTCCTACAAAGCTCACTCGGAAGAACTTCTCTCTCATCTTGTGAGCTGAAGCTTCGGGGTAAGAATGTTTGACCATGAATTTTTAGGTTTCATTTGTTATCTACATTGCTTGTGGTAAGTTTTGACTGTGAGTTAGTTTCTAGATTAAGCGATGGAAATTTGCTGCTGAATTTCGTAGAACTAAGCCAATGCCATTTGTTGCGTCTTTTATTTTTGGGGTTTAAATGCTGCTGTAGGTTAAGCTGATGCATGGACAAATGTTTTTTTCCCCCTCTTCATGGACTAGTTGAAAATTCTGGGTTGTTAGTTTGGAGTGTTTGTAGGTTTACTAACTAAATCTGCGAATTAATTTTTGTCCATAGCGGTTTAATTGACAGCTTTCAGACAGAGAAAATGGGCTTCAATTTAGTGATTATCACAAGTAGATTTGGTTTAAATTCGAATTTTTTGAATAGCTTGAGTTCACTTGTTCGCATTTTGAATTTCCGCTTACAGTGTTTTTTTCTTTAGATGAATTGATAACTGTTACTGTACAAAAGTGCAGGCGTATGGTTTTGATTTTGTATTGGTTTACTGTTGATTTTGGTTTTGTATTATCTGAACTCTTAGGTTTGAATTTCTTAGCATTCGGTGCATGTTTAATGAAATTGGAACTGTGGAACTTTGATAAGCTGTTGGATGTACTTGTGCGGCCCAGTTGATGCCCTAGTCTTGTGTTCCTAAGATTTACCAACAGGCAGCGTATAAGCGTTGTGCTTTAAAATTTAGGGGATTTCAGGTATATGGTGGCAAAATAATTGCTTGGAAGTGAAAATCCTCATGTTTTTTAATGCATTATTATGCAACGCCAGGATTGGCACATCCTAAATGGTTGCTTGCATTGTTCATCAAAGTCACATAAATTAGGGCTAGGACAACTCGTGAAGTTGTGAACCATTGGTTCTTTGATTAATATGATTTGGAGGCCATTGCACAGTATAACCATAAGATCAGGATGCACTTTCTTTTCAGGGCTTTGGTTAAGCACTAGCAGTTCTTCCTTTACAAATGATCCTATTGGAAGTTTACTCATGCCTTTCTGTCTAATCCTTGCTTGTTGTACGGTCTGCTGATTTTGGATTTCCTATGGCTGCTATATATTACCTTTTCTATCCTATCAATTTGGTAACCACTGTGGGTGCAATAACCTCATTGACATGAATAAGCTGTTCTGTCATTGTAAATTCATGGGATTATCTTCCTTATCTGTCTTTTCTTTGCTAGCTGCCATTCTCAAATTTCTTGGCTAAGCAACAATGCATAAGAGGGTAGGTAGAAAACCATTTCCTCAACCCTAGTGATGTCTATCAATCAACATAGATGCTTTTAGATGGTATTTATTGTTTTACTGGTTTTGTGGTTTTTCAAGCTCACCATAAATAATTTTAACTTAAGCTAAATCATTGCAATTCTTCTTTCTATTGATTAGGCCCTTGCTGTAATAGTAATTGGCAATTGGCTCTTAATGAGTATTTATATAATTGTAATCCAATTGCCTTTTCTTTAGTTTATTTTTTGCATTTCCCCTCTCTTTCTCTCTCTCTCTCTCTCTCTCTTTTTAAAAATATTGGGAGGAAGAACTCAATTCAGAAGTTCAATTTTTTATCATTAGAAAAAAAATCAGAAGTCAAATTAATTATTTGCTGTCAAATTGTTGTGCTTGCAACAACGCTTCTATTCAATAAAACTTTTGCCAATGTCCCACTCATTCACTTACATTTTTCTTTTCAGGGGTGGTACTTTATTATGTGCAGAGAAACCAACTGTTTATTATGCGTAACAATTTTGAGGCTTTCTTTTAAAAAAAAAAAGGATAACAATTTTGAGACTTTCTTTAAAAAAGAAAACAAATCGGTAACAATTCTGTGGCCCTTGACTAATGTATCTTTGGTAAATTTGAATGTTGTGGAGTATCATTATTGTTGAAATTTAAGGTTAAAGCAGAGGTAGGTGAATGGGAAAACTTGCTCACTTGTGGTTTACACACACACACACACAGAGCAAAGGTAGGTGAATGGGAGAACTTGCTCACTTGCGGTTTACACACACACATTCTCTCTCTCTCTTTCTCTCACTTTCAACTAGAGGCATATTTATGGCAGCCCCTTCTCCTCCTATGTTTATACTAACCTGAATGAACCTGAATACAAAGGATAATCCTTCAAGAGGATGCAACCCCTCAAGATATTGATAAGGGATAACTACAAGGCTCCTAGATAATTGTAAACTCTCAATCCTTTAACTCTACCTCTGAATTTATATACTTATCCTTGAATGATTAATAGGCTTCTCAAAAATTACGAAACTATTTTAAACTAGAAAGCAATGCTAATTAGTATTGTTGGTGATGTTTACACAACCTGAAGTATGGTGATTGGTGAGATCTACTAATATCTAGCCCTGAAGGAAAAAACATATGGTGAATGGTAGATAGAAAGAGTTCGTTGATTAGTTCAGTGTATTGTAGCCTCTGTTTACATATTAGTGTTATCATGTCCTCCTTATATGTAATTAATAGGGAAGTATAATTATTATGTGCAGAGATTGTTTATAATTGTCAGATTGTTTATAATTGTCTTGTCTGGGTGGCCCCAACAAGAAGTGATTCATTTGCTTTGCCTTCTTTAGTTTTAATTTGAATCCCTTTTTGGAAATTAGATTCTGGCTTATGTAGTTTGTTTAAAGGCTATTCTTGTATATATCTGGAGGTTTACGTTAAATTTGGAAAGTTACAGCTAGCTGATGAATAGAATCAATGATATTTAATAGGTTTAGGGAAAATATTAAAGAAATTTTTTCACATTAGAAAAAAAAGTTTTTCCATTTCTAATAAGACAAAGAATACAAGAATTTGATATAGGAAATTTCCAAAATGTAATTCCCTTGAAACAAACTGAGCCTAACCCTTGACCTTCTCCTGCAGTTTTCAGGAAATTCAAATGTTGGGAAAAGCAAGGAAAGTTTCAGGGCGTGGAGAAGCAGTAGCGGCAAATTATGCTTTTGGTCCAGCCGAAGATGATATAATCATCAAGCACAGGCTTCTCACACGTACAACAACCACAAGGGGTGAGCCTCCTTTGAAGAAGCTTCAGAAAAAGTTCACGTCTTTTGTCTCTGAGCTCGACAAGGATGAAGATAACTACAATGACTGTGAAAAACTTGCCAAAGCTTTCTTGCAGGAATTAGCCACATTTGAGATTCCACTTCTGAAGAGTAAAGCAATTGTTGAGGCCAATATTAGAGAGAAGGAAAATTTCAATGAGCTGAAAGATGAAATAAATAGGCAGATTTTGCAAGCACAGGCTGACATTGAAGATCTTAAGAAGCAACTTGAAGAGAGTAAGATTGAGAGGCAGCACAAGGAGGAGTGCGAGGCTATCAGGAAATTGATTGCTTTGCAGCCACCAAGATCAGAGACCCAGAAGCTTATAACTGAGTTAGAGAAAGAAATTATGGCATTAGATGCAGAGAATACAGCTGGTTCGAGATTGTTGGAGCTTCGGAAGAAACAATTTGCTCTTCTGTTGCATGTGGTATGTGGTAGCCTGCATATGTTATGACTTGTGTGATTGTTGTGTTCTTGGTTACAGTGAAATATGCACTTGGCATTTGATCATGTCCTGAATTTTTATTCACTCAGCTTACTTTCAGATTGGGGGAATGCCCTGTTGCCTTTCTAAGATTACTGTAATCATTCTTGGATTATTGGGGCTATTTGATCAGCACTACCTTGCCGTCAACTCTGTCCTACATCTCATGGCTCCTAATCAAACTACTTTTCCTGGAAAATATAGTGTTATCATTGATATTAGATCTTAAAATTTGAATGAAGAGTGAGGCACTCTGGCTGAGTGATTTTGACAATACTTTGTTGCATATTTTTTGTTTGCTTATTCTTCTTTGGGTTGTCAGCGCTTGTTTTTTGTGTGTTATTTTGTGTTCTGTTAATAGCCCTTGGATTAGAAGTTTGCTCAATAAGAAAATTACTGCTGATATATTTCTTCTGCCACTTATTTTCTTCCAGGTGGATGAGTTGCAGAACACAATAGAGGAAGAGCAGAAGAATCTCATTGAGGAGATGAGAACAGCAACTGAGGAGTTTAAGAATGGAATGGAAGATGCAAGTGGGGGTTCAGAAGCTATGGCTGTGGATTAGGTAGTGAATTTCATGTTAGTCCTGTTGTTGTAAGATCAGTTGTTCTTCAATCATGTGTTGTTATCCTATAGAAGTTGGTAGGTTCTTAAGAAACAGATGTAAATGAAAGATCGGTGACATTGTGTTGGTTCTTCAAACTGAGTTTTTCTTGTTGATTAGAACTTCATTGAAAACTTATTCATAGTCTAGTGAGAAGTCCCTTAAATTTTGGACTTTTCTAAACTACATGGCCTGTTAGGATTCGTTTTTTCATTTCTAAAATTGAGTTATAACCTCAATATTTATTCAATAACAATTAGTGATACACACAAGAACCTTACGATAACTTGATGAGAACACCACTTTGGCTCTTCGGCGTAACCCTCGTTTTTATGATAGTCCGGCTTGAGGCCAAGGGTTCCCTTTTTATTTTATTTTTATTTTTTTAAGGTCAATTTTTCATGTATCAAAAGAAGCATTTTTTGTTGACAATAATAATGGAAAATCCTAATTCCAAATAATTAGTTCGTTATTGTGAAACATTCAAAACCTAGAAACAAAATTTATTACCCAAAAAAAAAAGTAATCATATTTAGCCAATATGGTTTAGCTAGACTGAAATAGTGATCTCATCTTGCGGCCTATTAAAGCGGTCCTTGGGAGTCAATTTATAATGAGCAATTACCGCCCAATATTGGACATAAATAAGAGAATTTGATATATTTAGATTTGATTTTTATTTTGCCTTTTTTTTTCCCGTCACTTCCAATTCTTAAGACTTTGTGTTTTTTATTTATAATATAATAAAATAATAATAATACTAACAATTGCAAATTTTAGTGTAGCTGTGAAAAGTTGATTTGGATATTAGTAATTTTACATAATCTACACCAGATCACAATTAGCGGCCACTACTATAAGGGTGTTCCTATCAGTACTCGACAAGAAAATGATTATATAAGGAGTACTTCGATAATTTTAGCCAGCTATGAACATAAAAGTTGTATAATTTTTCTTATAAAAACATTAATTTTTCATTTGTAGGAGGAAGGTTTTTCTTCCCTGCATTAGTATTCCCCTTCATTTTCTTTAGATAGTGTTTGATGTGTGAATATGATAATTTTTCAAGTACTCCGAAACTAACTTATACAAATCTTAAACTTCGTATATATGAATAAATCATCATTCCTATATTTAAGATATATGTAATATATAAATTTTAAAATTTTATGTTTGTTATATTCAAACATCTTCTAAATAAATTTTTAAGACTTTTGGAAATAAAAAATTCTTATACCAATCTGGTTATTCTTTACTTCAACAAAGAACCATTCCAAATGCCAGACATTCATGTCATTTGTTTTTCTCTTCAAACATGTTTGGCATTGGTTTAGACGCCGAGAGCGGAAAAATTAGTACTTTTTTTTTTTTAATAAAAGGAACAATTAGTACTAACCCTAGAATTGTCATTCACAATACGATCATATGTGGAACAAATTTATATATAATTTTTTTATATTTTTATTATTAATTTTTTTAATTAAAATATGACAAATATAAAATTTATTAATAATAACTTGACAAGTGTATAGTTTTTACAAATAAATATATAGCTTTTTAATTAAAATGTACATTTATTATATTTTAATAAAAACATGGGTAATAAAAATATAAAAAACTGTATGTTTAATCCATTATACATATGTAGACACACAAGGACACTGCTTAAGGTAG
Source organism: Erythrophleum ivorense (assembly GCA_026724425.1). Lineage (NCBI taxonomy): Eukaryota > Viridiplantae > Streptophyta > Magnoliopsida > Fabales > Fabaceae > Erythrophleum > Erythrophleum ivorense. The sequence continues at coordinate 12,502,642 of JAIUCV010000019.1, forward strand.
AAAAAGATACGCCACGGTTAAATTTAATTTTTGAATATATGAGGTTTCATTATTTTGATGAAAATACCTTCATTAGCTGTGTCAATTAGCAAATACTCTCTGATGAAGTCTCTGCTTTATACAATTGTATTTGATTAAATTCTGGTAAGGAGAAGCGTGTTCTGCAACTAATTAGATAGTTTGGAAGCCATGAAGTTGAATACTATGATCCAACATATGATAATTCTGGTTAGTTCAAAGTCCAGCATCAGAGGAATCATACTGTCAGAGCATATCATCAGAAAGAAAAAGAGAGGAAATACCTTATTGAAATAATCTCAAGGTAATATGGATTCTTTATAAGAGACATAAATAAGACTTAACAACAACATAGCATTATCACCCCAATTCACTGTTTTCACACATTTTCTCAATCATAAAAGCATATAATTCTCCCATGGTACCCTGAATCACATGATTCATATTTGATTCAAGATTGCTTCTGAAAGAGGTGAACAAGGGCTTGGTCATTTTGGCCAAGCCGGGTGGGTAAAATGAAACTGGGTCCAAAATCGGACCAAAGAAAGTGAATGTAACCTCAAGTAGGCTGTGTTCCAATTTGGGGTATACACCTTCTCCTATATATATATATATATATATATATATATATATATATATATATAAGCTATTCTTTTTTTTTTTAAGAGTTGAATTAGTTAGCCCTTTTTTTTTTTGGTAATATGGATTAGCTAGTTGGTTCTTGGTATGAAGGAACAAGTAGCTCTAGTACTTTTATTTAGAGATTTTATTCTTTTGGATTTTGAGAGTTCTCATTCTTTTTGTTGTAATTATAAGTGAAAAAAAATAAGAAAGAGAAAAGAAGGGAAGGAGGCTCACCAAACCTAACTTAATTACAAACTAAGCCTTTATAGGCGGGATCTCAAGTTGAGTGAAAACCCAACCTAGCCCAGTATTTGTGCACCTTTAGTTTTTGATATAGCTATTAATTCATAAAATTAGTTTTATGACTCATTACAAATTGTAAAACTCAAATTGTGAATAATACAATTTTGATTACTATGCTTCTAAGCTAATTCAAATGAATTGAATCGTCATAAAGCTTTTAAGTCTGTAATTGATCAAAGAAGAAAGAAAAAAAGCGAGGCTGAGCAAACATAAAAGAATAGCTGAGGAAGGTTTCGGTTTGGCAGGGAAACTAAATAAAAATGGAAATGACTGTCTGCTGGCACAAGGAGGAAAAGGATTTTAAGTGGCTTTCTGGCCAAAAATTAATGGTATGTTAGGGTTGAGAAGAATGGAGTGAAATGGAAGGGAAGACAACTTTAATTGACATTTTCTTCGATTTTCTTTTTCTTATCTATTCTTAATCCAAACATATTCTTAAAAAAAGTGTTAGATTTAAATTGAAATAAAAAAATATCTAAATTAAAATTTCTCCTTCCTTTTCTTTGTCTCTAATCTCTTCAATTCACAGAAAGAAGGTGAACTCTGTTTCAGCAAAGGAAAAACATGGATCAAGAGAGAGCCCAAAAAGGGCAGTGTTTTAAAGAGAAAAGAGTGAGAAATGAACAGAGTAAAGATGGGTGTTTTCGTAAAATCAAATTTTAGAGACAAAATAAATAACTACAAAAATGAATCAAAATATTTTTTTTTAAATATTCCACGTGCATAATTTTATAATAAAAAAGCTATATATTAAGAGTATTAATCAATAAAGGTGAAAGGAACTTTACTAAAAATATAATGATACTCACAGGGACGGAACTAACATTATTGAAATTGGCGCAACAGCCTCCCACCCCATCCCACGAAAAAAAGAAAAGGAATCTTGTATGATCTAATTTTTCATTACTATATACAAGATTTAATTTTTTTTGGCTCCGCAAAAGATGATGTAACACACTTCATCTCCCTTATTATTTTTTCTTGTTCCATCCCCGGCATATTCACATATCATTGATAAGTTTAGAATGATTATTACTTTCTCTAAGGATTTTATTGACAATTTGTATTGCATTGAGCCTTAAAACTGCAACTTCAAGTGTGTGCTTAGAGTGGTAAAAACACCACTTTCAAAGTTGGTTGTAGTTTCCATGATTAAGATTGTATTTGATGTTCTGCTAATGAGCACAGAAAGTTTCTAATTAACAAAGACATAACTGAATATTTGCACTATCTTACAAGGCAAAACACCTTTCAGCACAGCCCAATGGCTGTTTCCGAAGACCTCAACAACACTTCAAGCAGGAAGCTTCAGCATCTCATTGTTTTTCCAGCTGAATAAAAGCAAGCGTTAGTGGAACATTGTCTCAAAACGCTCACACAAAAAGATGGATGAATGGATACGATCGGATATTAAACTGTAAACCATTCCTGGTTTAATCTAAACATATATAAAGTTTTACAATTAAATTAATAGATATATTATAAATAATATTAAAAAATATGTAAATATTTCGAAGTATAAAAAATAATTAAAAAAATTTACATATAACAATAAATCAATATAAAATGAACTGAATAGAACCTATAAAAATCATAAATCTCTATATTAAGATACTAAAATTCTATTTTAAACAAAATAAAAAATAAAAAAAAATAATTTTTGATCAACTTGACTAATTCTTAACTACTTTTTTTCTTGATCTGTTTTGAAAGTTAAATAAACTAGTTCTATGACTAGTTCACTGGTTTGAATCAATTTAAACAATATTTGAACCCATCAAAAACCAATTCACAGGTTTCCCTACACCATCGATTGGTTTAATCTGATTTTCATAACTATGATGAGGACATATAATTTATGAGCAAGTCTCAGCTATAAAGCACAGACATGTCTATTTAGGCTTGTCGGTATGTTGGACACCGACGCTACCATGACATTCTTTTTCCTGCTCAATCCTTATTTTCTGTATTCTCATTGGATTTCACTTGAACCATTTAGTTCTGCTGTGTTGTCACTTGTATCAGAGTCACAAATGAGACACTTCATTATGGAACACCATATAAAGGGAAACCAAAAAAAAAATGATGAGAAACTAGAAACTCTATGTTGATGGTATAATAAAATTAAAAATTCTAATTCTTTTTATTGTACATATATAACTCGAATAATTTAGCTCAATATCTTTCTATTTAGTAAATTTTTTGAAAAATTAATAGTGCAAAGTACGTAGAATATAGGATGATCTTTTTTTTTTTCCCTTTTTCAAACAAACTCATTGCATGGGAAGTCTAAAAATTAAGATTTCAGTTAGACATTATATATATATATAGATTCACAAAAACACTAGCACGTGTCCTGTTGACATATCAAAGTGTTAGTGCTTCATGTATCTTCTACTTTGTTGTTCAATGTGAAGGGAGAAAAATGATCACTTTAGTAGTTGCTATTCCAGCCATCAAATTTGTGCTTTGCACCCCAAATTGAAACATATATTTCAGATAACAGATAAAAGTAAAATAAGATTTGAGGGACACCAGAAAATGAGGCAAGGGATCTACCTCTTCATGTAGTAGTAGAAAAAGTCTGCATAAAGAGCAGTCTGAGCTAGGCCTGAGACCCAAGCTGTATTTGGTGTCCAAAAAACTCATCAGCAGTAATGGCAAATACAGGTATACACTTCATAAGGGCAAAAAATAGGTCATACTTACGTATCCATCGAATTTTGTGAATCTCGGTGAAGTAACGATAAATCCAATTGATGATGTATAGAGCTCGGTATGCACTGCAAGAACATTAACCAATAAATGCTATCACATCCAATAACCTAAAAGAAAAGGAGATGAAGAAAGTAATGTAGGCATTTTAAGATTTTAATTCAAGTTATGTCACAAAATACGTTCATGCTGAAAGATAATACATTAAACATAGGCAAATGAAAGATTTCAGAATATAATGGAATCAAAGTGACTTTTTAAGATTTCAGAATATAATGGAATCAAAGTGGCTTTTTGGGGAATCTTCAGATTCTCTGGAAAAGAAAATGTCCTCTAGCTTAATACAAACTGCAAAAGTTTGTAGTTGAATGTAGTAGCCCAAGAGTCCATTACAAACTACAAAAGTGTATAATTATCCTCGGCTACTTATTGCTCCAATTTGAGCAGCACACAATCTAGACCATTCATACAGATTTGGACGGTTTAGATTTCAGTTTTTTTTTTCATTATTTTTTTTCAATTTCAACAATCTATCTTTTTTATTTTTGATATATATATATATATATATTATTTTAAAGGAAGCAAAACAAAGGATAAAATCAGTCTTTCGACTTCTAGTAGACAAAACTGTCTGTTTGGTAAAAACTGAAAGAATGTCTTTATTTTGTGTTTTGCTTCCTTTAAAATTAAAGAATATTAAAATCTGGACAATTTAGATAGCTCTAGCTTGAGCAGCACAACAGCAGCAGACAATCCAATTCCCTACAAAACTCTTGCACAGATGATAAAAAAGAAAAAAATAAAACGCTTGCCAAGAAATTTTCATTATAATGCTTAATCGAAGTAACAAGACGATGTATAGCATGACATTGGAGTTTGGCCTTTGAATACATATCTGTGATTCGACAGTTTCTTGGTACAGAACTATAGAATTATTTCAACAGTCTATCCACAAATATTGCAGGGCTACAACTTTGCTGGTTTTGACACAAGTGCAATGTGTTTGGATACATGAATATGCCAATAGTATAAAAAATACATGTTGTAGAGGATAGTTCACCTAACTTAGAAAACCAACTCAAGATAACCCTAATTGAAGCTATAGGATCAGCGTTTCAAGATCTCAACGACCTCTTGTATCTCAAACTCAAACAACATTCCATATGTCTCCTGTAACTCATCACTGTAATTAGATTCATTATATTGAAAGATCACAGCCTTCAAACTCGTACATTTGGTGCCTTTGTTTTTCAATCAATTACTACAATTTCCTAATATATATGCTGTAACTCATCACTGTAAGTAAATTCATTATACTGAGTTAGAAGCATTCAAACTCATATATTCAGTGCCTTCGTTTTTAAATTAGTAATGTGATTTCATACAAATCAAATTGAGAAAGTATGTTTTTTAAGTTCAAAATTAATGCACATAGTACGACAATATTTTACTGAAGACTTGCAAGCATGAAGAAAATACATTGATTTTAAACGAACAACTGTCTCAAAAACTAGGGACATTATGGTTCAGGTCACATTAAACCATCACTTAAAACCTTATAACCGACATGAGCACAACCTTCATAACAGTGTTAAAATCAGAACCCATTGTACTTGGACTGTCACTGGAAAGGCATAGTTGTGCTCTTAGCAAGGTTAGGTACTATGTATACACTTTTACTTACATTTATAATGGTGATTCACCACTGAATATCTTTCCATAATTTTGCTTTCTCATGTAGAATTTAGAATTTTCAGCCAGGTCAACTGATAAGGATTAAGAAGGCATCACATACCCAAGCAGGAATACATAGTTTCCAGTGAGGTTGTCAATATTCCTTGACCTTTGCAGTAATACTAATTGTGGTAGAATAGCTACTGCTTCAAGATATAGTGAAAATGTCCACAACACCTACCCAAAAGAAAAGAAAGAAAAAACCAGGTTTCCATCAGAAATAAAACCCAAAACATATCAATGACATACAAATACCTCAGAAATTTTTCTAAAAGCAATGCACTAGATTTGAATAAAATAGATAGATAGAGTATCTTGTGCCATATTTCTGCTGTATGGGCAAATAATAAAAGTACAGTTATATATTTGTTGCCTCTGGGAGCAAAATTTTGATTCGTTTATAGAGGAACTTAGGGAGTTTGAAGGTCATGGCCTTTCTTTATGAGATTGAATGAGGGGATTTGCTAGAAATGATGTAGCAGATAGTTTCGCCTGGCATCCTGATGGAATAAATACCTTACCATTGGATTTCATTATTACAGAGCCATAGAAAGGACCTTTTTCACCCAAAACCTTTCAAGGAAGAACAAGAACAAAGAAACTAAAACAACCTTCAAAAATGTTTTTGCAGTTCATATATATTACATGTGATCATTTATAAGCAGTGACACTACATGCGCAATTGGCCCAAAACTGCATTAATAAAATCATTTTTACAAAGCATACGACTCTTAAAAGCTTGCCAATCTTGAGCACCATAACCTCTGCCAACTTCATTTAGTTGTTTTGTTATGACTTTGGAGCACAAGGTCATATATACTTTATGGTGAGATTCAAATATCTACATATTCAATACCAGCTAAGTCATTATAAATTCCTAGCTAGGTTTTGTAAAATTAGTTGAATTTATAATAATTTAGGTAACTCTGTTTGATGCATAGTGTATAAAAAGTGAAAGCAACAAAGTAACATAAACTTCTAACCTCCATTACAGTAAACTCGTGGGGGATCAAAAGGGCCAGCAAGATGCATATCAGAACAAGAAAATAGTGCCTGAAAGTATCTTGATCCTTGTTGTATGTCTGCTTCACGACTTTATGGTATCTCATGTACCAGACTATGCCAATTGAAGTTCCAACGAAAACCAGCTTCATTACAGTGTTGTAGAAGGAAAAATACCTTGTGAACAAATCAAGATATCGAGTAATGAAAACAATAACATAGAGTTCCTGAGTCTTGAGTGAGATTCCTGGACCAAGTAATTGTAATGGTAAAATTTAGGTGAGGCATCATAAAATATGAAAAGAGCACAAATCATTTAAATTCATGTCCAGCAAGAGAAAATGAAAGCAAAACTTTCTCTTGGTTGTAATGGCTCACAATAACTTGGAACCTGTTACCTTTTAAACAGACAAAAAAATGCAAGAATCTAATTGGTTCGAGTGAGCAATACATATTCACTTAGTAATATGCTATGGAAATCAACAGATACGATAACTCTCTTTTGCATCATGCACTAGTCCACAGGTACTTGTCATCTAATATAAGGAGGAATATGTCATTCCAAAAGCACAAGAAAACAATATTATGCAAAAGTTACATGACCAGAAAAGTCCATTAAGTTTTTCTATCAGTATCTGATAAGAATTCCAAATTTCAATATTCTATTACTTAACATCCTCAAAATTTACAGAACAGCAGTTTTCCAGAACAAAGGATAAAAAGAAAAACAGAAGCCATAAATGAAAGGTAACTGGCTATCATCAAAAGAGAACTTATTTTAAAGAGAGTAAAAGAGAAGACAATTTAAAAAAAAAAAAACAAATTATGTTTATTTCCATAGTGCATATATCCAAAGTTCACAGCTTCAAAAATGTAATTTTTAAGGGTATTCCGAACATCATAATCAATTGGACTTTTAGATAATAGTAAATAGGGAATAGTCAAAAGACTTCTAAGTTTCAAGAATGGGATATCTCCATAAACAACCTCTTTCGTAAGGGTACTGTGCAATGAGACTGAGACTAAATAATCAGCCATAAGAACAAACTAATAGTAAAAGAAATAGCTCCTAGAGGTAGCCTATCATACTTTCGGAACTTCGTATGAATGCAAATACTGCTAATTTTAAGTGGCATGTGGACCATTTTCTTCCATCACTGAAGATCGCAGACAATTTAATTTTAGATTTATCATTAGCTATAAAGCAAACCATAAATTTAGTACTGAGTTTCAATCCAAGAGCTAGAAAAGTTTAGTAACTGGACTCAGAACACTAAAAGTATCCAACTAAAGAGCCAATTTCTATGAATGACTTGAAAATCCACAGAATCCCATTGCAAAATGAGAAGCAGCTAACCATCTTCTAGAACAGAATACTCATCTGCATTTATCTCTATTTCTGCACTAACCCATGTCGAATTAATATCAAGTATGAGCAATAGCAATTTAAAAATAAAATAATTAGAAGCAATAAAAGATGAGACTAATGATAAAGTTTAAAGATAAAAGATTAGGAAAAAAGAAAGTAGTTTGAAAAATTGAAAGGAGATAGACCTCCACAGGACTTAGTGGTGCGGATCTTGAGGAGAAGAACCACTATGCTGAGAAGGTGGGTGAAGTCCCCAGCCAACCTGAACAAGTTCATCCTTGATTCACTGCTATTTGCTCGTCGCTGCTTAATGGTTATGGAGTTCTTCCTCTTTTCTCTTTCACTACTTCTGTAATTTTGTCAGTCTTCATGGTTTTTTCAAATAATTATTCAATTTAAGTTAAGACGAGGACTTCACGTTTCAAATCACCGCTCCAGCAGTGCCGTCTCTTTCAACCTTCACGCTCTTGGGTCATTCGCATTGACTTGACAAGAGACAATCGCAAGCCATTGGCTCGCTGCCTTTAAAGCGCAAGTAGAAACCGACCCCTGCGTTCGGTAACGAAATACTTGACATTATATTTTTTCAGATCATATAATTAAAAAAAATGATCTCACAATTTATTTTGCTTGAGTATATAATAATTAGTTATATCAATTATACATATAAAATAAGATAAATAAAGATATGTGATATATTTTGTTGTATATAATAAAAACAATTATTTTTAATTTTGATAGTACTATTACTTGAATTTTAATATTGCTTCCACATGTATATTATGAGGTGAAGACCTAAGTATATGACCCATGCTATACTCTTGTATGGGTAATAAATAATTAATTTTATAATATTTTATGAAAAATAATAAAAAATGTCAAATTATTTATTCTATTTGAGTAAATAATACTCAATTGTATCAATTGGATTTTCAAGATAAGACTAATATAGATATGTCTCTATATCTAGTTGTACTTGGAAGTGCACACTGAGCTGAGCTGAGCAGAATTTTGACATGGTCTGGTGGTTGGTTTTTAATCTTAGTGTACAGGCATAGCTTGGTTTGATTTGGCATCAAACCAGATTGAATTGATTTGGTTGGATTATTTTTTTATTGTATGGTCAAAATTTTTGATAAATAATATAAAATGAATTTTTCAAAAATAAAATTTTTATAGGAATCTCTATAAAATTATATTTTGTTCAAAAAAATTTTATATAAATTCTTATAAAATCACATAAGATTAAAACCAGGCTTGCCAAAAATAAGGAAGATAAGAAACTTTAAATAAGGAATCTGCCTATCAATTGTCGAAAATCCCAACATAAAATTTGAAACAAAGGGTTTAATCTCACAGTTCTTTGTAAGTAACCTACAATGATGATTATGTAAAACAACAAAATGCATCACATGAGGATCAATTGCATACGAAAGAATTAGTTCATGTGATCCGTCAACTTGGTCCTAGGTGTGCTATGCAGAGCAGAGGGAGAAATTTTTTCTTTGAGAGGTTGAGATTGTAACTTATAATAATACAAAATATTTTTTGTGTAAAAAAAATACTGAAAGGAAGCATAAATTCTGAAAGAAAAAGGTCCTATGTTATATGATTCATCTCATTTGCTAACCTTTTTATTAATTATAAAATTGATTTCAAGTAAAATAAAAAATATAGGACCTATTGATAATTTGATAATAATAACCTGGAGGTGAGAAAAGATGGGAGACTTAAAGATAATGCAAATGCAAAAGGCAAGTTGGAAAATATTAAAGAAATGAAAGAGAAAAAAATATCTTTAAAGAATTAGAAAGAGTGGATATCAAATAGAGTAAAAGAATGAAAAATGAAAATAAAATAAATAAAAAGATTCAACAAAAATGTTGATTTTCACTCTTTCACATTTTAGTTTAACAACATAAAAGTGTAAAGAGAAGCCTTTTTACTTTTAATTTGCTAAATTTGATATCGTCTTAAAAGTTTTTTTTTAAGATAAAATGAGAAGCAGCTAATCATCTTTTGGAACACAATACTCACTTGCATTTATCTCTATTTCTGCACTAACCCATGTCGAATTAATATCAAGAATGAGCAATAGTGATAAAAGACTGTTGTAGGTTTATCAAAGGAGAAGGAATAAATAAATGCTGAATTAATACTTTAATTGTTGAATTAGTCCGGATTTTTGTAGTTGAGAAATATTAGGAGTTTGTTTTGACTTTTTATGGCATTTTGAATAATGTAAGATCTGTTGAAGGCTGCTAGCCATTGTTTTTAGTTATTTCCTGATTCTCAGGGATATTTCCTGATTTTTTGATTCATTTTCTAATTATTGTAATCCCCATTTCCTCATTATAAATAAGAGTAGTGCTGAAGGCGTAGGGTCCACAGCACATTGATTCATTTTTCTTGAGTGTATTGAAGAATCTCCTTTACTTTGGCTATTAGGATTACTTGAGTGAGATCCTTGCTCTGTTTTCCTTAATAGATATTATTTATATTCCTTCCTAAGTATTCTAGGTGAGCATTCCTAACAATTGGTATCAGAGCCATGGTTACCACTCGCGCTTCTAATCACCATTCCGATCCTTTTAACAATCCGCAAGAGACTTCCTTAGACCCATTGGCTACTATAGCCTCAAGGCTTGATGCAATTGAAGTCTTGACAGCAAAAGTGGCAGCTCTTGAAGCTGCTTCTGCTGCAACTGACAAAGGAAAGGCACCAATTGGCGATTCTCAAAGGCGTTCTCATTGGGATAAGGATAGTGAAGAAGATTTTTATAATCCTCGGGGTTATAGGCGACATCCACCACACACCAAAATTGAATTTCCCAAATTTAGCAGAGGTGATCATCGTGGATAGATTCTTAAAGCCGAGAAATATTTTTGATATTACCAAACACCCGATGACTTCAAGCTTGATGTTGCCTCGATGTATTTAGAAGGGGATGCACTAGATTTATTTTCTTGGATAAATTCAGAGCGCATTGTTATGTATTGGGATGAATTTGTGAAGGCTTTATAAGAGCACTATGGACCTCTTAAGTACCAGAACCCAGATGAGCACTTAACTGTGGTTAAACAAATTGGTTAGGTCAAGGAGTATTGCCAGGAATTTGCGCACCATGTTGCTCGAGTGCAGAATTGGCCAGAACACTGCCTCCTTGGTGTCTTCATTGACGGATTGAAAGATGAATTAAGGGCTAATGTGCGTATCCATAAGCCTAGAACAGTGTATAAGGCTGCAAGCTTGGCTTTAGAATATGAAAATAAATTACAAATTTGTGGGCCCAAGCATAATATGCACCAATTCCAAAATTGGGCCATTCTACATAACGCACAACAGTGAGACGCACGAGAAGCCCAGAGAAGTTTGATTGAGTTTTCGAATCCCATCAAATCCGCGATGATACTCCTCTATAATCCTAAGCCTTCATTGTTGCTCACTGCCCAGCCACCTTTGAATGATTCTGTGCGTCAACAACATCGAGAAAAGAGCTCTATTTTCACTGTGGAGAAACGTTTTGCCCAGGTCATCACTGCAAATCCAGCTCGTTCGCATTGATGGAGATTGATGAAGTAGGTAACCCAATATTCAATGTCGCTGAACCCATCGAAGATGAAGAAGCAGAAGTGGAGGAGGCTAAAATTTCACTTCATGCGATTTTGGGAAAGACGACAGCATCGACGATGAAGCTCCATGGCACCTTTCATTCTTGTAGTGTGATGCTTCTCGTGGATAGTGGTTTAACTCACAATTTCATTTCTGATTTGTTGGTGCAAGAACTCAGCCTTCCCACTCACTCTATTTCAACTTTTGGAGTTCAGATAGGGAATAGAAGTATCGTGCACTGCCATAGAATTTGTAAAGGAATTGAGGTACAATTGCCTAGCTTAAAAATAACAGAAGATTTTTATCATTTTTCTCTTGGTGGGGCTGACCTTGTTTTGGGAATCAAGTGGCTTGCATCTTTTAATACTGTACAAGCTAATTGGAATGAGATGTTCATGATTTTTTGGCTTAATGGGAAGAGATATAAATTGTAAGGGGAGTCACAAGATGATTGTGTTACTGCTCAACTGCATTCTATGCTCTAAATAGAGGCTGAATCTATTGAAAAATGCCTCCCTCCTCTCCATCTTAAAGGTATAAGGCTTGAATTTCATTATGTGTTTGAAGCACCAAAATCATTACCACCCTTTAGAAAGTATTTTCACACTATACCATTGCTGCATGGAGCTCCACCACCCAACATTTGTCCTTACAGGTACCCATATTACCAGAAAACTGAGATTGAGAAGTAGGTGAATGAGCTATTGCAATGTGGATTCATCAGACCCAGTTTAAGCCCTTTTGCAAGCCCAGTTTTATTAGTAAAGAAAAAGGATGGGTCATGGCGCCTATGTATTGATTACAAGAAGCTCAACAGCATCACTATTCCCAATAAGTATCCCATTCCAAATGTTGATGAGCTCTTGGATGAATTGCATGGGTTTGTTTATTTTTCAAAAATAGATTTAAGGTCTGGATATCATCAAATTCATGTTTTACCTGCTGACATTCACAAGATTGCATTTAAAACATATTTGGGACATTATGAATTTGTTATGATGCCTTTTGGATTGACTAATGCCCCTACAACATTTCAGGCAGCCATGCATGATCTTTTTAGGCCTTATTTAAGACAGTTTGTATTTGTCTTTTTTGATGACATTTTAGTTTATAGCCCTTCTGCTGAACAACATGAAAAGCATTTGCATATTGTGTTGCAAACATTGCATGAAAATGCCTACTTTACCAATCCAAAGAAGTGCTCACTTGGCCAGCCTAGAATTAAGTTTTTAGGTCATAAAGTTTCAGCTACAAGTGTTGAAGTGGACTTTGATAAAATTACTGTTGTTATGGAATGGCCAGTCCTTAAAAATGTGAAGGAGTTGAGAGGATTTCTGGGGCTCACAAATTATTACAAGTGCTTTGTCAAAGATTATGGTATTATCGCAAGACCTTTGACCGATTTGACAAAAAAGAATGCTTTCCTTTGGAGTGATTTGGCTCAACAAGCATTCGATCGTCTCAAGCTAGCCTTAGTTATAACCCCTGTGTTATAGCTTCCAGATTTTAATGCAGAATTTACAGTGGAGTGTGATGCTTCCATGGACAGTATTGGAGCCATTCTTATGCAGCAGAATCATCCCATTGCTTATTTTAGCAAAGGTTTCTCTCTTTCCAACCGATTCAAGTCTGCATATGACTGAGAGTTTCTTGCTTTAGTTTTGGCTTTACAAAAGTGGAGACATTACCTTTTTGGTTGACACTTTTGGATTAAAACAGACTATGCTAGTTTAAAATATTTACTGGAGCAGCTCACTAATTCTGAGCAAAGATTGATTTTAAAGTTGTTACCCTTTGATTTTACAATCCTTTATAGATCTGGAAAAGAAAATATAGTAGCTGATTCTCTTTCTAGGAGGCCACAATATCCTGATTTCTTTTAACTCACCATGCCATTGCTTGTTGAAATGCTAGATCTCACAGAACCCTTGGCAAATGATCCTTTTACTAAGGAAATAATTGCTGATTTGCAGAAAGATTCTAATTCACGCCTTGGGTTTCATCTAGTTGGTGAGAGGTTGTTTTATAACAATCGCCTTATCATTCCCTAAGATTTTAGCTTCGCTCTAAATTATTAGCTGAAACTCACTCTTCTCTCACTGGTAGACATGGCGAATATCTAAAAACACTTAAGAGGCTTTCTAAAAATTTTTATTGGCCATCCATGAAATCCGATGTGAAGAATTTTGTGCAGAATTGTGCTACTTGTCAGTAGAATAAATATCAAACTATTGCACCAGCAGGTCTCTTGCAGCCTTTGCTTGTACTAGCCCAAATTTAGGAAGATATTACACTTGATTTCATCACGGGCCTTCCCAAATCTGGTGGTTATGATGTGATTCTTGTGGTAGTAGACCGCTTAAGTAAGCATGCTCATTTTATTGCTCTTTCTCATCCTTATACTGCTAAAAGTGTTGCTGAAAAATTCTACCAAGAAATTGTTTGTTTGCATGGTATGCCTCGCTCTATTGTTTTTGATAGAGATTCTTTATTCCTTAGTAATTTTTGGCAAGAATTATTTAAATTGAGTTAAATTCAGCTTAAGATGAGCATAACCTATCATTCTCAAACAGATGGTCAAATAGAAGTTGTGAATAAGAGCCTTGAAGCTTATTTACGTTGTTTTGTTCATGAACAACCTTGACTTTGGCAAAAGTTTTTGTGCTGGATAGAATATTCTTATAACACAGGTTATCATGTTTCTATCAACTCCACTCCTTTCAAGATTGTTTATAGGCGTGGCCCCCCACCATTGCACCCATTTGTGAAGGGAGAAACTCACATTGCGGAATTAGAAGAACAACTAAAGTCTTGTGATGCTATGCTTAAGCTTCTCAAGGAAAATTTGCTTAAAACTCAGAACCGGATGAAGGTTTATGCTGACAAGCATTGTAGAGAGTTACAATTTCAGGAAGGAGATGTAGTTTGCCTTCGCATACAGCCTTTTTGTTAGAGATCTCTTGCTAAAAGGAAGTTTGAAAAGCTATCTCCAAGATTCTTTGGGCCTTATAAAGTCTTGAAGAAAGTTGGAAAAGTAACTTATGAATTAGAGTTGCCTGAGGATGCTAGAGTTCATCCTATTTTTTATGTGTCTCTTCTTTGGCCAACTTATGGACAACTTCCAGCTTCACCCCCTGCTGCTTTGCCACTTTCTGCAGATCTGGAATTCATTGTCCAGCCTGCTAGAGTCCTTGATCATCGCTGGACTAAGCACCAAAGCTTGGAGCTTTTAATTCGGTGGCAAAACAGACCTCCAGAAGAAGCCAACTGGGAGGATTATGACTTGTTAATGTCTCAGTTTCCTTTTTTCAGATTTGAGGACAAGTCTACTTTCGAAGGGGGGGAGTAATGATAAGAGACCGTTGCAGGTTTATCAAAGGAGAAGGAATAAACAAAAGCTAAATTAATACTTTAATTGCTAAATTAGTCCAGGTTTTTGTAGTTGAGAAATATTAGGAGTTTGTTTTGACTTTTTATGGCATTTTGAATAATGTAAGATCTATTGAAGGCTGCTAGCCGTTGTTGTTAGTTATTTCCTAATTCTCAGGAATATTTCCTGATTTTTCTAATTCATTTTCTAATTATTGTAATCCCCATTTCCTCATTATAAATAAGAGCAGTGTGTTGAAGGCGTAGGGAGGATAGCACATTGATTCATTTTTTTAGAGTGTATTGGAGAATCTCCTCTACTTTGGCTATTAAGATTACTCGAGTGAGATTCTTGCTCTGTTTTCCTTAATAGATATTATTTCTATTCCTTCCTAAGTATTCTAGGTGAGCAGCAGCTTAAAAAAACTAGAAACAATAAAAGATAAGACTAATGATAAAGTTTAAAGATAAAAGATAGGGAAAAAAAAGTAGTTTGAAAAATTAGAAGGAGATAGACCTGCACAGGACTTAGTGGTGCGTATCTTGAGGAGAAGAACCACTATGCTGAGAAGGTGGGTTAAGTCCCCAGCCAACCTGAACAAGTTCATCCTTGATTCACTGCTATTTGCTAGTCGCTGCTTAATGGTTATGGAGTTTTTCCTCTTTTCGCTACTTCTGTAATTTTGTTAGTGTTAATTGTTTTTTTTTTCAAATAATTATTCAATTCAAGTTAAGACCTTCGACTTTATGTCTCAAATCGCTGCCCAGCAGTGCCGTCTCTTTCTACCTTCACGCTTTTGGGTCCTTCGCATTGACTTGACAAGAGACTATTGCAAGCCAGTGGCTCGCTGCCTTTAAATCGCAACTAGAAATTGACACCTGCGTTCGGTAGCGAAATAATTGACTTTATATTTTTTTTAGATCATATAATTAAAAAAAATGATCTCATAATTTACTTTGCTTGAGTATAATATTTAGTTATATCAATTGTACATATAAAATAAGATAAATAAAGATATGTGTATATATTTTGTTGTATATAATAAAATTTTTTTAAAAAAAAAAATTTTGATAGTATTATTACTTGAATTTTAATATTGCTTCCACATATATATTTTGAGGTGAAGGTCTAGGATAGGACTCATGCTATGTAATAAATAGTTAATTTTATGATTAAAAATAATAAAAAATGTCAAATTATTTATTTTAATTTAGTAAATAATACTCAATTATATCAATTGAATTTTCAAGATAAGACTAATATAGATATGCCTTAATATCTAATCATAGGTGGAAGTGCATTTAGAATGTGTCAAATAAAATTTTGATCTAGTTTGATGGTTCGCTTAGTTTTGAAGGCCTAGTATATAAGCTCAGTTTGGTTTGATTTAGCATTAGGCAAGACCAAATTGGTTTGGTTTATTTATCTTTTTTTTGACCAAAATTGGTAATAAAAATTATAAAATAACTCTTTAAAAATAACATTTTTATAAAATTATATTTTATTTTTAAAAAAATTTTATACAAACCTTTATAAAATCACGTAAGATTAAAACCAGGCTTGCCAAAAAGTCGCACATCATTCAACTAATGTGAAGACCTAGAATAGGACTCATGCTAGGTAATAAATAAATAATTTTATAATCTTTTATGAAAAATAATAAAAAATATCAAATTATTTATTTTACTTTAGTGAATAATACCTAGTTATATCAATTGGATATTTAAGATAAGACTAACGTAGATATGCCTTTTTATCTAATCATACCTAAAAGTGCATACAGATTGCGTTGAACAAAATTTTGACCTAGTTTCAAGGTTGGCTTGGTTTTCTAAGCTTGGTGTATAGGCTCTGTTTGGTTTAATTTAGCATTAGAGGAGACCAAATGAGTTTGGTTGACTCATTTTTTAGATCAAAATTGTTAATAAAAATTATAAAATAATTTTTTAAAAATAAAATTTATATATATAAATTTTTATAAAATTAATTTTATTTAAATTTTTTTTATATAAATCCCTATAAAATCATATATGACTAAAATAAAACTTGCCAAAAAGTTGCACATCATTCAACCAATGTTGTTAGCACTTTGTCCGTAGTGGTTGTAGGAAGATGAGAAACTTAAATAAGGAATATGCCTGTCAATTGCCAAAAATCCCAACGTAAAATTGGAAACAAAGGGTTTAATCTCAGAGTTCTCTGCAAGAAACTTGCAATGATGATTAAGGAAAACAACAAAATGCATCACGTGAGGATCAATTGCATAAGAAAGAATTGGTTCATATGATCTGTTGTGCACGTGCAGAGGAGAAATTTTTCCTCAGTGGGGTTGAGATTGTAAGTTATAATAATACATAGTATTTTTGGCGTTAAAAAAAACTGAAAGGAAGCATAAATTCTAAAAAAAGGTCCTATATTATATGATTCATCTAATTTGCTAACTTTTTATGAATTATAAATTGATTTTACGTTAAAAAAAATATAGGACCTATTGATAATTTTATAATAATAACCTATAAGTGAGAGAAGATTGGAGATTTAAAGATAAAGTAAGTGGAAAAAGTTAGTTGAAAAATATTAAAAAAAATGAAAGAGAAAAAAATCTTTAAAAATTAGGAAGAGTGAATGTCAAATAAAATAAAAAAAATGAAAAATAAAATAAAATAAATAAAAAGATTGAGTGAAAATGTTGATTTTCACTTTATGATACGAACAGTGGTACATATGTGTTCCATAATACCCCCCGAATTATGGAAAAAAGACAAACCAATAAGAATGAGTAGCGCTGGAAAAGAAGTACATATAATAGAATTATTCGCAAAAGAAATACCAATCCAAATAGGAAATTATGAATTAAAAATCCCTGTATTACACCAATATAATGAAACTACTCCTGATATCATTTTAGGAATGTATTTCTTAGAACAATATATGCCTCTACACTTTACCAAAAAAATTTTAATTCTAACAACGCCATATAAACATCAAGCTTGGGCAATAAGGATATAGAATCCCTATAACCGAACTGATACAAACTTTAAATTAAAACGAACAACAAATGAAATTCAATTTGTACCTAATAAAGAACCAATTATTGAAATAAAAAAAGCACTTAGAAATATAGAAAAACAAAAAACCATTGAAGAAAGAATAGTTGAAAACTATAGTGAAAATCCCTTAATCCACTGGAATAAATCAAAACCATATGCAAAAATTGAATTGTTAGATTACAGCCAAGAAATCTGTAGTAAACCTTATCCATGGACACCAAAAGATAAAAAAGAATTTATTATGCATATAGAAGAAATGAAAAAATATGAATTAATAAGAGAAAGTAGATCTAACTACTGCTCGCCAGTAATGATTGTTGTCAGCGATGCAGAAAAAAGAAGAAATAAATCTCGAATGGTCATAAACTACAAAAAATTAAACAAGCTAGCAATAAGAAATAGATATCCAATTCCCAAGATAGAATTACTATTTAACTTAATTAAAGGAAAACAAATCTTTAGTAAATTCGATTGTAAATCAGGATTTTTCCAAATAAGACTAGAAGAACCAAGTAAGAAATATACTGCCTTTCTAACCTCCGAAGGATTATATGAATGGAATGTATTACCAATGAGATACCATAATAGTCCAAGTATATTCCAAGAATACATACAAAAACTTTTAACACCCATCAAAGAATTTGCCATAGTATACATCGATGACATTCTAGTATTCTCAGAAAACAAAGAACAACATGAAAAACACTTAGCAGAATTTATGAAACTCGTAGAACAAAAAGGAATTAATATTTCCCCTAGTAAAGTAGAATTAAGAAAAGAAAGAATAACATTTTTAGGTCATTATATTAGTTCAAATGGAATCGAATTACAAGAACACATAAGTATAAAAGCCAAAGACTTTAGAAAAATCACAAATAAAAAAGATCTCCAATCATTCTTAGGACTAGTAAATCAAGCTAGAAATTTTATTCCACACTTATCAAAATATACTGCTCAATTATCCAGATTAGCAGGAGAAAAAACTCCTTGGAAATGGAATGAAGAAACTGAACAATTAATCCAAAAAATAAAAGACTTATGTAATAATTTACCAAAATTAATAATTCCAACCCAAGAAAACATCCAATGGATCATTTATACAGACGCATCAGAAAATTATTGGGGCGCTGCCCTCTATCATAAAAATGACCAAGAACAACAAGAACATATCACTAGATATACTAGCAGAAAATTTAATGATAGCCAAACCAAATACCATTCTACATGGAAAGAATTTTTAGCAATTGTAAAAGCTGTAATCAAGTTTGAATTATTCATTGTTAATAGTACTTTTATTATTAGAACCGACAACACCCAAGTAAAAATGTGGCTAACAAAAGGACTACGAACTGAGAGATTATCAAACAAAATGCTTTATAAATGGCAAGCTGATTTGTCATATTATGATTATACTGTTGAATACATCAAAGGTACAAATAACTTGATTGCTGATTTCCTTTCCAGAGATGGCGCAATCACCAAACAACAGTACATTTAATCAATACCACGAAGAAGATGAGGATCAAACCCATCTGATTTCACGAATAATTTCCCTCGAAGCACGAGTAAATTCTCTCGAATTGAATATCAGTATTTTGTCATCTCAGGTGATAAACCAAGTAAATACTCTAAGTAATACAGTCAATTATCTCACTCAAACCGTGGGTAACCTCAGTTCCCATGTTGATGAATTACAAACACGAATAATTATCCTTGAAAAAGGAAAACGAGTAATGGGTCATTCACCCAGTCCAACCCAAAGTCCGACCCAAACACCACCAGCAAGTCCAACTACCTCAACTTCAACTCATATACCACAAACACCGTTCTTTTTAGCTATCCTCGAACAGGAAGTCAAACAGGCCCAAAAAGAAAAAGCCCAGAATAGTCCTCAAAGACCATCAACTTCAAGACCAGTAAATCCGGCCCAACAAATCCAAAACCAATATGAATATTTTCAAACCATTATCCGTAAATTAAACTAGTGTAGTATAGCCACACCAACCATTAAATATATCTCATTATTCTATCAACAAAGCTGTCATCAAACCAGGAACCAATCCCCATTTAGTCCAAACACTATTTGCCTATGGATTAGTTCACTGTATCTATCCATCAAAAAAGCTCGAAGAATTGTCTCTGTTACCAAAAGCCATCCAAGAAGCCGCAAGACACTATTCAAATATAGTCACCCAATATGAAATATATGTAAGGTGTTACTCGACTGTTGCCAAGATAACTCCAAAGAAATTTTATTCTCCAATTAATTTAATTAAATATGGAACAACAAAGAAGCCCTTCGAATTTGAGGAGTCAGAGAAATCCTCAATACCACCAGAAGAATTTGCATCACTAATCTCCCGAATCAGAGCACAAGAACATGAAACTATATTTGCCGAAATGAACAGAACTTTATCAGCCGACAAAGCCCAATGGGTATACTTCAAAGGACAGTATTCATGCCTTTATTTAGTCGGAAGAACAAGAAGAAAGCCACAACTATTCACAGAATTCTACGAAGAAATTAAATCGAATAAAATGGATAATTCTGAAGAAACAAAGAAAAGAATATGCCAGTATCTCTCAGAATATCCAATGCACAAATGTATCTTTTGCAAAGATAAGGAAAGAACCGAAGAAGCACCAATAACTCCACCAACCAGCATCAATATCCTCGAACTGTGAAGAAGCGCTAAAGATAATGGCGTACCAGACATCGAATGATTGACAAGAAAAGCATCTTCCCCAAAAGTCAACAAAGGAGAAACATCGAATGACTAAAGGAGGAAAAAGAAGACAAAGACAAATCTCGAAGTGACAAAAGGCAAACGACATCTATCCACAAAGAATCTCTTTATTAAAGTTACTTTATTAAAGTTCACTTTACACCTTCTTGTAACGCAGCGCAGAGAAATGCCTCGCCTGCTCCCCCTCTATATAAACACTTGTAACTTCTCTTGTAACACAAGACGAAGAAGACGATTAACACACACATCTCTCTTACATCTCTCTAAACTCTGAATTCTCTGAATTCCGAGCACCTCCTTTTGTACAAATATTTACTTCATCAAATAAACAAGAGTATTTTGCAGATTCAGGTATGACAGGCTAAACCCTTCGTTCAGAAGATAAGTAGTAGTATTTCCCATTATCATTCATAATATGTTGAGTTGATCCTATATCCGCTGTGATTATACTGAAATGAGAATTAGATATTCATTGAATAGTACATTAAAACTGGGAATAGCTACGCCTCCAGTAGAAAACGAATGAAGGCTGTGCTATGCTAAGTTGAAGGAGGAGGAACTTGTGAGAAGGTTTGGGTTACCTTTGAGAGGCCCTGTGTGCCCTGTAGCCTTGTAATTGGTCCTGTATGAAAGAGGACAGGATGTCTCCCTTCCGAGTTTCTCTGTGACCCGGTTTAGTTTCGGTCAAACCCTATTCCAAGTTTTAGTTTACGAATTGAATGTATGCCTGGTTTCGCTCATTTCAGGCTGTCCAGAAATATGGTATCAGAGCAGGTTCATTAAGAGACTATAATCGCCACCTTTAGAGAGCGTTCTCACAGTGTGAGGCAAAGTGACGAAGCATTGGCTCTTAGCTCTCGAAGGCCTTACCGGATAGTCCCGTATGTGTTGGATGTGTCGAGAGGCACGCCGTATAAACCTGTTCTGAGGTATCTATTTCTGTCACTAACCTTGTTTAGCCCTATTCTTGCGGGCTATAGTGGCTCAAGCTCTGGTGATTACCCAGAAATATGGTATCGAGCACATGTCACGACGCCTATACCGGTGAAACGGGCTCCTCTGACGGGGGGTTCTCGCTCTATGATTCACTGAATCGGGGAGCGAAGTAGAGACTCTTACCCCCGCAGGGCCGTCAAAAGGCGGTTGTATAGTCGAGAGGCTATACGTAAAGCTTGGTACCAGGGACCATAGTTGGCTCTCCGCGTGCGCGACAAGTAGAGATGGCAGTCATATTCCCGCAAGGGAGCGTACAGTGTAGTCCCTCACCATGTATGGGCACCAAGGGGATGCTGTGCGTACTTGGTTTCACCGGGCTGAACAAATATGGTATCAGAGCATCATGGTATGAATGATAATAAAGAAATATGAACCTTAGTTTCTGACTGTTTAGCTTTTCATTGTTCCCTGTTTACACCTATCTGCATAACTGCGTTCCTATCTCTTGCTTACTTGCTTACTTTCTCTCTCTGCTTACTTTCTGTACTATACTTGTTCACTACTCACACGATTCACTACTCATTTAATTATGTCTTTATTACCAAAGATAGAACCTCGAATTTATGAAGTTAACCAAAATAATTTACCCCAAAGTAGCTTTATACCTTATAAAGATGAAACTCTAGTTGCAGTACCCTTCAATTTAGGAGGAGAAGGAAATAATACTTGGAACCTTGTAAATTGGACAAATATGTTCCTGCTTAAACAATTAGGATGTATAATAGACCCAAGTATAGCATATACCAAAGCTAGAAATCACCTATCCGAAGACATAAGAGATATCCTAGAAAAGGAACCTGAACATAAACGAACTTACCGATTAACTGAACTAGCAAAACCTTTAGAACAAAAAATATATGAAATAAAAGAACAAATAACAGGCATAGACAAAGAAATCACAGAAAAAATAGAATTCTTAGATATACAAGACACGTTAGTAGAAATTCAGAGAGTCAACATAGAAATTCAAGATATCAAAAGAGAAATTCAAAATGTAGGAAACGAAGTGCACTTAATAAACCAAAAAATAGATAAAATTAGCCAAGTATTAGGAATCACCAATACTGTACAACCAATAAGAGAAAACCTAGAAATCAACATGATAAGAATATACAATCAAGAAATTAACGAAGACATAACCGAATCCCAATTAAGGAATAAACCCCTAAATGAACAAACACAGGAAACTAGAATTAGAGTTGAAGATATGATATGCATCTATTACTGTGTATCAACCTATTTGTATTTCCTATCCAAACAAGTTAGTCTAAGTGACTAGTAACTGAGGAAGTTAATTGGAAAATTTGTCAAACCATTGGTGGAAAATATAGTGAGTGAAGGGTATGGGAATTTTGATTCCCTTATCATGTATAATAGAATCCTTATTTGTATGAAACTGTGAAGAAGAATCTAGCTGCATCAACCATCAAAGGTGGTGTGCGAAAGAGATATTTTGATCATCTTATTTGCCATGTAAGATTTGTACAAATAACATAACTAGCTTTGTGAATCCCCCATGCCATGTTAGAATAGGCATCCTATGATACCATAATAAAATAGTACAATTTTTACATCACATTGTGCCCACAACATCACTTTAAATATAATTAACACTTTCAAGGTCTGCCTTAATGGATTTGCCCCATCTAATAATAATCAAATTCACAAAAGAACCACAATTAAAACATTCTTGACAATCACACATTATATATACAAACAATCCAAATGCACCCCAATTTAAACATTTTAAGGCCCAAATATAGAGTTAGGTTGCTTGAACCTTACTTTGATACCAATAAATATAATACCATATTAAAATAGCACAATTTCTACATCACATTGTGTCTACAACATCACTTTTAATATAATTAACACTTTTAGTAATAGAAACTACCATCATTAAAGGTCAAAATAATTCATTTTGAATTAAATGTACCATTTCAACTTACTAAACTCATTCTGCATTCTTAATACATTTGTTCATATAGAAACATCATAAAAAGAAGCATGGATTTCGATTTTGAGTCATGCACATCAAGATAGTATCACACTTTCATTTTTCCATGATTCCATATTTCTTTCATAACTTCAAAAATTCATAACTGGATCTAAAAACCTCTAAATCTCATAAATTAGGACTCTATAGAAAGCTCAAAACATAATATACATGTTGTAAAAATTTTAAATCAAAAGAATATCATTTGGTTCACAAAATTCTAATGGAACGATACCACTACCAAATTTTCATCTAAGTGCAGACATGAAATTTTGAAAATTTATATCTCAAGTTAGAGTTCCAAATTGAGTGATCTCAATGGCTATGGAAAGTTTATGATTCCAACTATATTTTTGTAAAATTTCATGAGCATTGGATTTAATTTGGCCTCTCAAATATCCAAAAAATCAAAATGATCAAATGAACAATGCATAGGTAGTTTTTGTATAATTCAACCAATTTTGAAAAATCATAAGAAATTTTACAGAGCTCCAAAAATTGTGTTCCTTAACTCTGTGAAAAGCTCTCAATAAGATCTAAATGGTTGACAAATTTTATACCAAAATTCATTCATTTAGTCTAATTTTGGTTTAGAGGTAGATTATGGCTCAAAATAGTGCATAAATGATTTCAAATGAGCCAAAATAGCTTCTAACATGCAATGTGACTATTTGAGCACATCCAAAACCTTAATCACAGCATATATAGGCATCATAATAGATCCAAATCATCATAGAACTCAAAGCCACTCTCTCTGGCTTTATGCACACACTTGGCAAGCTAAAAACATGCAAAAAATGTATGTTCTTATACATTTGGTTCCAAATAGGGTACATACAACACATGAGTGAAAAGTTACATCTCATAGATAACATATACATACACACTTTGTCATTAAATTACATTAAATTCTATTATATTGTCAAAGTACCACAACTTAAGTTTCTTGACCTCCATTCTTTGCTCCATAAAAGTTCCCTAGACAAGGTTAGATATAAAATGGGGGAGAGTGAGATTCAAAGAATCCCAATAACTTATTCATCCTTTCAAACATACATATATGGCAGTTATCATGTCAAAAAAAGCAAGCATGCATCAAATGCTTTCAAATATCAAACATAATCACATTTTCAAAGTCACATGGATATATCAAGTTCAAAGATAAGCTCTAGAGTCTTTTAGTCTAGCCTCACCCAATTATGTGAGAATTTTGGATTAGTCTCACTTATTTTAGGGACTTTTGACTTATCCTCACTTAATCCATGAGACTTTTGGCCTTATCTCACACTTAGAGACTTTTGGCTTCACCTCATGTAATCTCACCCATCAAGAGCCATCTCACATTCTTAGAGCAATTCAAGAAACATATTGTCATCAAGGCATTAAACTAATAGCAATAGAAATGTTTCATGATTTAAATATATATACAAGCAATCAATGACAATCAAACAACCAAGATATGCATACAAGAATGGATAAAGAACTATATTGAATCAAGAAGCACAATTACCTTCCTTAATTTCTAGCTTCTTGGTTTAGCCTCACACACACACACACACACACACACACACACACACACACACACCTAGGAGAGGTTTGTTTTGCTTGGCATAGACACATCAAATAAGACACATATGCATCAATGGAACCATCTCTAGTCTTACATAAACTCTATACAAGCTAATTCTAACTTATGACATCTATATAGCTCTATACAAGAGTATAATGAAGCAACTCATGTAATTTATCATCTTGGATCTATTTTTTCACTCAATTTAAGTCATATAACTCCATTTAAACTCATTAGAGTCATCACCAACTCAAATCTAGAAGTCTAGTACTAAATTGCTTCTTTGTGTATAATGGAACCTAAAACTTTTAACTTTCAAGATATGGCTTCTAAATTCAAACCAATGGTTTCTTTGGTATCTATAATTTATAGTTAGACCATTTTTATCTTTGGAATCAAGGAAAACCCTCCTTAGGTACGTCCTTTAGTGCTTGGTCGAGACATACATTCTAAGAAGCACTAATGAATTTTCATTCATTTTCCTAGGGAATTTAGCACACATTGAGCTCTTTAGCCTCTTATTAACTCAATCATAGTCTTACATAATCTAGAATATCATTTTAAAGCTTCAAATTTCCTTAGCTGCAATTAAAACTCTAATTTTCATAACTTGTTATCTATAACCTCTTTTTGAGTTCTATTGTTTCCATATGGTTCCTTATGCTTTAAAACCCTACTTTTTTATTAAGTTTAGACTAGAATTAAACTCCTTACATAGTCTTCTAGTTTTGGCCAAAATGATGGAGGGAGAGAAGATCTAAGGGGGGTAAGTTTTCCATAGAGAAATTACCTTGTTTCAAAGCTTGTCAAGAGAGCTTTTTTAAGCTTCCAGGATTTTCTCCAAATTCTCCCTTCACTCTTTTGAACTAGTCGCAAAATATCACCATTTAAAACACTAAAACCATGAGAAGAGGGAGGAGAAAGAGGAGAAGAATATTAGTGAAAGGAAGAGTATGAAAAAGTAATAAAATCTTACCTTTTCAAGCTTCTTTTCTTCCTCCCTTGAGACTGGTCTTAGTTCTATTTTAGGCTAAATGAATCCTGGTTAAGAGAAGGAGAAAAAGTGGGACGTGATTTTAAGAAGGGTGGAGGCCTAATTATAACAATTTCAAACTTTCAACTATGTCCTTAAACTTTGTTTTCCCTGTTTGAGCTCATTTGAGCTCCTTTTTTAGAACCATATTTTCTATCATAGAATTTAAGTTCTCTAATTTATAAAATGCTTTTAGTTTCACTAAAATTAGGTTTAAAACCTTGATGAACTATTTGGTTAAAGTTTCAGTTAACTGATGATTAAATCGCATACTAAAAGAGTTTTAGCCATTTTAAGAGTTCTTATAATTTTTAGGGCCTCTAAAAACCTTAGAAAATTCAATTTTTTCATTTAAAACTCACTCTTTTGAGTTTTCAAAAAGTTACATAAAATTATGATTTTGTTACTGCATTTTTTATTCGTCTATTTTACCATTTTGGCTCCAATTTTAGGTTATCTTAACCCACATTTTTTGTTATTCTAATCTCAATTAGCCTTAATTCCTTTTACTCTGGGGTCCTTATTCATTAACTAAATGGTTTTGATTTCAATTTTTCGTAATTCCTATTAGCTTTCGCTAGACCTATAACCCTTCATAAGTAATTCATTCCACCCTTTAAAAATTTCTTTGAATTTCTAAATCATAGGATATTACATATCCAAAGTTTAAACTTCTAGAAAATTTATCCTTAATACATATAAGGAGTGTGGTTCCAACACTATTAAACCTCCATGTATGTTTAGCTAATAACACCAAATTAATGAGGTGAGTCTCTTGAAACCTAATCCACCTGTGTCTTAAGAGCTACATAATTTAGACCATTGTAATAAATGTATCTTAGGTTTGTAATTGGAATAACCCCATAAAAAAGATATGCAACCTTCATATCAATTTGCTAACCATATTTATGAAGTAACTCAACATAGTACAAGGGATAAACCAAACTGGAATTTAATATTGGATGTATTAGGATCTTCTTAGCAGCCTGAGAAAAAACCATTAATTTCAATGCTTGAAGTTTTTCAATCAATTTGTTAAACAATCTCAATTCAGACTTTGGACTTGGCTAGTCTCCAAGGATTTACCCAATTGAGGTTTATATCTAACTCCAAAGGTGTCTGTATAACTTCCTAAAATTAACTAATATGGATTATTGAGGGAAAATAATTTAATTAAAGATTTTTGGAGAAAAATAATTAAATTGGGCATTTTAGGGAAAATGAAATTTTTATTATGGACTTTATTTAAATGATTGAAAATTTAAATGTGACCTTAAGAAAGTTTATTTAAAGCCCATTAATCCTTAAGGTTTAATTAAACTCATTTAGAATGGCTTAAATATGGGTTTTAGAGGGGTCCAACAAAAATTTAGCATAATCTAAGACCTAAATCCAAGCCTAACCTGTGACCTAACTTAACCCCAAATCAGATTTTAACCTATCCTCATCTTCATTTTCACTACAACATATCTTAAATAGTCCAAGGGAGTTAAAAAATGCACAAAAGGGGGATTTTGGCACTTTGAAGCCTTGATCCAATAAGGAAGAGGCGTTTTTGGCTTAGGTGAGTGAAGAGAAAAAAATTCCTCTCATTCTCCTCTTTCATTTAAAGTGCATATTTTTTATTTGTTGAAATTTAGTAAAACCCTAGGTTGGTAGATTTGAGAATTTTGGTGTGCTCTTGGTGGAATAATGGAAGAAGGAGTCTAAGTATGTATTGGATAAGTAAACTCCTTCCATTTGTGATGTTATTTTGATTCATATTCATCTCCATGGCTAATTTTCATATAGGTGTTGTTGCATATGGAAAATTTGGGTAACCCATTGTGTTAGTTTGGTTTTGTGTGCTTAACTAGGAATTTTTCAACTTTTGTAAGCTTGGATAAGTGATTTTTAAGTGGTTTGTTGGATACTAATGGATTTAAAGTGTGGGTTTTCATAGAATGATGATTATGTATTGGTTGTGGATGTGGTTTTAGGCTTGTGTTCATAGTTGGTGCTATTGGAAGTTAGATTGGGAGGAGAAAGTATTGCATGAAGTAATCGAGGTTTAATTCCATGCATATTTGTTATGGTATTATGTTTATGGCTTGCATATGAATGATTATGTTTAATATATTGTCACGTTTAACTTTGACTATTCTGTATGTTTCATCATAGACCTGGTAGGTGTGTCCTAATGACTATCGTGGACCTTGCGAATATGTCTTAGGTATTTGTGGGATGTAATAGACCTTTCATGGGTGTGTCTTGCTGACTGATTTAGTTATTGGCCAATGACTATTGTCAAATTTGCTACTTTTGATTTGTTATATATGACAAGTGAATGATGATTTTGCCATGTATAGTCTCACACTTGTTTGCCTATATAAATGTCGATGGAAATTGTCCTTAGTTGTTAAGATTTTAGCTAACATTTTACAACTTAAGGTTTAAACCTTGGTAAGGACAAGCAATCAAAGGTAGTTGATGCATCAATTCTGAAGCTAATAAAATGTTATCTAGAGAATAATTACATTTTGATGATGAAAACAATAACTTGCTCTATTTTAATTTAGTTGGGCCTATTATATTTTCATTCGAAAACCCAAAAAAAGAATCGGTGGTTGGTTTTCTAATTAATAGTACCCTTTGATGATATGGTAGTTCTAGTAACACACCAATAAGGTCAGTTCTATTATACTCATTTATATTTATAATAAATCTTAGCTTTTTTAGCCATTGTTCATAATTTGTTATAATTTGATAGATTCTTTTAAAAATCATGGAGCCCACTATTTTTGATTTAATGACTTTTTTTTTGTATTTTTTAACATGAGACCCACTATTTAATAGTGGCTTCTTGTGCATTTACATAAATAATACCTCTAGTTTAATTTAAATAGATAATATTTTATATAATAAATAATTACATGTTATCCCAAACTATAAAATTTTAGGATGATATTTGGCACTTTCTCAAATATTAAAAAATTATTCATAAGATATTTAAACCTGATAATATAAATAAATTAAAATTGATGAGGTGTATATATTTAAATAGTATAAAAATACTACTTGTTTTTTAAATATAACTAATTTCATTATTCATAATTAAATTTTTAAGCAAATGTTAAAGTATATGTAGAAGTAGAGTAGATCATAACTAACTCCTTTGCAAAGATTAAATCAATAAGAGAATAATCAAGAATAATAGAGTGAAATTAAGAAGGCTAGAATATTTGCTTGAAGGTTCTGTCAAAGGATATACAGGTGATGAGCCCTTTAGAGGGAGAGGGTTAATTGCTTATGTAGTGAAGGTAAGTCTGACATGTGTTATTGAATTTAAAGACTTTTCATGATGTCCAAAATACCTAATAATGTATACAACTATAATTTATTATCAAATGGCACTTGAAATCTAATATAGTCCTAAAATTCTTATATGTGTATCTACCAAAATATTTTAATCTTGAACTTAAATTTGATTTTGCATGTGACATCATAAAATTTTTAAGGTTTTTTTGAAACTCAAAGTCTTAGTCGTAGAAATTCGTTGTTTTAGATGAGACTTTGGCCAATTTTCCACAAAATAAGTATAGGACTTTTGTTCCCTTAATATTCTAGATTGTGAAAAAATAAGCCACAAGGTTGAGGTTTTGAATAGGGTTGAATACATGGCCAAATGATTTGGCTAACTCAGTCTCATCGGACTATAATGGATTAGATTAGACTAGGCTGAGAAAAAAAAAGGTTAGGTTGAGTATTGGACCAATTATATTAGTTTTGCTTGACCCAACTTAGTCATATATATATAAATATTTTACAAGGATTGATGTAAACATCTTATTTTATTTTAGGGGAAAAATGTAATTTTATAAAAATTTATGTGAAATTTTTTTTATGAGATACATTTTTTTAATTTTTACCAAAAATTGGCTTGATGCTAAATTAGGTTAAGCACTAGGTTAGACGAAAACTTAGCCTATGTACTCTTTGTAATATACGATTTCTCCATAAACGTACGAAACTCACCAGATATAAAAGAAAGTTCTCCAAATAGAATGGTTTGATGTTAAATAAAATTAGAACAATAATCTAGACCTTAAATAATGAGAATCTAAGGTCAGAGGTGCCCTAAAAAAAGAGCTAGAATAATTAGGCAAAATTTAAATGAGAAATTTGGGTGATTTTAAAAAAACTCAAAATAAAAATTTTTAAATGGAAAAAATAAGTTTTTTAGGGTTCTTAGAGGCCCTAAAAACTATAGAAACCCTTAGAAAGGTTAAAACCCATTGGGTTTATGTTTTAGAATGTCGGTTGACATGAACTTTGATCTTTTCGTTCGGGAAGGTTTTAGATTTGTTTTGGGTGATTCCAAAGGCATTTTATAAGTTAGAGAATCTAGATTTTATGATGAAAAAGAAAGTTCTCGAAAAGGAATTAAAATGAGGCTAAAATGAAAAACCAAGAAAAGAGGACATAAAGGAAATTTTTAAAGAACAATTTTAAGAAAGCATGCCTCATATATGTCGTGCTCTTCCTCCTTTCCACTTTAACTGACACAAGCTCTGCCTAAAAATAGAAGTGAGACCAACCATGGAGGGTGCACAAGAGAGGAGCCAAGAAAGGAAGAAAAGCTTAGGAAAAGGTAAGGAAATTCTTGGATTTTCATGGTTCTTCCTTTACAAATGTTGTTCCTCTCCTTCTCCTCTTCCTTTCTATGTTTTCATGACTCATATGGTGTTATTTTTAGATTGGTCTAGAGGAGAGAACTTAGAATATCAAGGAGAAGCTTGAAGCAATGGAAAGAACTCTTGAAAAAGTCTTGAAACATGGTAATTATCATGGCTTGTCTTATTTTTTCTTAGCTGTTTCTCCCATGACCATTTCATCCAACCTAGAGCCTATCTAAGAGGAGATGAATTCTGATCCAACCAAGGAAGAAACATAGGTTTTAGAATGTGAGGAATAAGAATATGCAAAGAAATTCAAATAAGATGCATTAGAATTAAAGTTACAAAGACTAGGGATTTTGTTGCACCTTGATGGGTAGGAGACTTTCTAATGATAATTTAGGTTGTCTAAGAGTATAAATAAGTTCTCAAGGCACCTAGGAAGCCTTACATGTGCCAACTCCCTAGAGAAAAACAAGCCAGCTCCATAGGTGCATAAATCACTTTATGTCTCAGCCTAACCATGATAAGACACCTAGGGAGAGTTTTAAATTTTTGTAAGGCTAGAATGAGACTAGATATGATAGATAAACATCAAAGGAAGTCTTGGAATGAATTTAGAAAGCATGATTTGTGAGATGGAGGTGTAGGCTCTATTTTGAGACATAAAAAGCAACTAATATATAGGCTCCTTGAAATGACTTTGTGATGGCTCCAAGAAGTTTAAATGGAGTCAATAAACTTAGAATGAATGAGAAATGGGAGCCAAGATCATGAATTCCAAGGGTTGTTTCACTATGTCTTGTATGGAACTATAATGAAGTTATATAAGAAAGTAGCATAACATAGAGCTTGTGAGAAGTTAAAGCTTGTTCAATGCTTTAAATATGCCTGATTTGATGTGTCTAGGCCAAGAGAACAAAGTGCCACCTAATACCATGAGCTTGGCCGAAAAGGGGAAGGCAAGTTCAGGGGAAAAGTGTGATGTTTTTGCTTCAAAGTAACTCTTTAACTTTTCTCACATATATTCTTAGATGTTTATTGGTCTTTGAATGCTTGTGTGTATGTTTAATTTATAAGAAATGTTTCTAGTTATTGCTTACTTGCTATGGTACCATAATACTTTTTGAAATGTGTTTATGTTTGCAAAATGGCTTGAATGGGTTTAGTTAAGCCAAAAGTCTCTTAGCATAGGTGAAGATGAGCTAAAAGTCCCTAAGATTGGATGAGATAAAACCAAAAGTCTCAAGAAGAGTGAGGCTTAGTCAAAAGTCCTTTGAAAGTGGGTAAGGCAAATTCAAAAGTCCTTAGAAAGTTGGGTGAGGCTAGACCAATGCCTTTAAGAGCATATGTTTGACATGTATGAGGTTATGTGATGAAGAAAATGTTTAATGTATGTTCATGAGAAGCTAGTATGAAATGCATGCATTCTTTGATATATATATATGCATCCATTATGTATGTTTGAAAGGGTAAAGAGCTATTGAGATTCTTTGAATCTCCCTCTTTCCTTCCATATGTCTAATTATGTCTAGGTGAGCCAAGTAGATTAAAGAATGGAGGCCAGAGGTCTTGAAGCATGGTACTTTGACAAAAAGTAGGGAAATAGACATTTTAATAGTATATTGATGTTAAGAATTGCATCCACATGATGTATATGAGATGTAACCATTTGAACAAGTTTAAATGCACATAATTATGATGTATGTATTAATATTGAAGCCAAATGAATGTATATATGGAAGATTGACATCCTAACACCATTATATGTATGTGTATAATTGCAAGTGGAAAGATGAGATTAAGTTCCATGATGATTTGAACCATTTAACAGGCTTTCCTAGGTTGTAATTGTGCTTTGGGACATATCCAAGTGGCCATGGATCCATAAGAAGGTCATTTGGTGTCTTATGAATCCATTTTGGACTTTAAAATTGACCAATTCTTGGGTTAAACCAAAGTCTAATCAAATGGATGAATTTTTGCATAAAATTTGGCCAACAAGTAGGTCTCATCTAGAGCTTTTCACAGAGTTAAAGAGCACATAATTTGGAGCTTTAGAGAATTTATTATGATTTTTCAAAGTTAGCCAAATTATGCAAAATTGGTAATGATACTATTCATATGATCAGTTGCAATTCTTACGTAACGCAATTTAATGCTATTTAATATGTTATTTCCATGAAATTGTTTTAAGTTGTGCCTTGTAATGTAATGGAAAGACTAAAAGGTTAAGGTATTATACTTTTTTAGTTTTGAAGACATTGTAAGAAAATATTTTCCCCCTTCCAAAATCCTCATTAATTTAATTTTAGAGTTCATTAATTTGTTGTATAAGACTAAAACAAAGAAGAAAAAAATGGCTTTAAGGTTTTGTGTGAGATCATCAATGGTCGATTCACCATTAATGGCAAAAGCACCTTTGAATATGATTTTTTGAAACTCAGTAAATTCATTATTTTTAAAACTTTCTTAACAAAGGTTGTAAATGAATCTTAGTTGTTTGTGATAAGTGTAGGTTTGATTCAACTTTGTTGAATTATCACGTGAATAAAAGCTCAGCATTTAACTCTATCAAGGGATTCATTTAACTTGTAAATTGCTCATTTAAAAATGAAATAATATAAATTTTTTATAAATAATGTATATAATATAAACGTTATATATAAGATTAATATTTTATAAATATTCAAATATTATATATAATTTTATGAATCTCATATAATAATTTTTTTACACAAATTAATAAATTAATGACATGCATAGAAATTGTGCTTTGTTTCTTTATATGCTTATGTATCATGTAACATCATAATTTCTAACTCATATCCATCATCCTTTACATGTTCATGTAATATATAGTGAGAAGGAAGTGAGAAATTCTATTAAAATAACACACTTTCTTGCGTTGTATCATGATTAAAAATTTATTTCGGTGTCACGTGGACCGTGTGAACTCATGCTATACATCCTCATAATTAATTACATCATTACTACTCATTTTCATCACAAAAACATGCTTACAACTCATGGAAGCCGAATTGGAAGGTGGAACATGGGGTTTCATTCTTGGCCAGAATTAGAGTCTTTTCTGGTTAAATTTTGAAAAATTATAACTAAATCTAAAAAAATCAAAATCATGTAATTTCAATCATTATGAAAATCTTGGGATGTCTAATTTATGATAAAAATATGTACAAGTTATAACATCCCACACAAAGAGCGTTTGATGTGCGAAATAGTTTGGAGGTCGGAGTGGGTCCTGATGCTGTCATAGGTTATTGATATGAAATTCAAAAATGTCCAATTAATGCCACAAAAATTCAATCCATGCAAATGATACCAATTTGGAAAACTATGGATGTCAACTAGAGAGGAAAAATATCTCTAGATTAGTTCATCAAGTTCAGACCTCAGAATTTGATGGAATAGTACTTTTGGTTGGGCAAGGTTACTAATACTGAATAGAAAATTCAAAAATTCATATCTTCCTCTCTAGACCTCTAAATGAGGTACTTCTAGTTGGCATAAGTTACTATAATTTCCTAGTTTCTTTGTATAAAATTTCATGGTGATTGGACACCATTTGAGTCTCATGTGACAGAAAACAATTTCGGACCATTGTAACAGTGCATTAGACCATTTCCATAAATTTTGCCAACTTAAAAAAAATCATCAAATATTCTATAGACCTCCAAAAATTATGATCTTTAGCTTTCTAGAAAGCTATCAATGAGACCTAATTTTGTGCCAAATCTTAGATCAAGACTAACTCATTTGGCTGAAAAGTGATATAGGATTCCATAATAGTCAATTTTGGCTCCTTATAGGGTGCTAAAGTTGCCAAATGGATTTTCTTTAGTTTTGGCACCTTTTGGGCAAGTCTAAAAGTATATTTGAGACTTAAGTGAGTTACCCAAATAGTCCCAAACCTCCTGCATCTCATTTCGGCCATTCAACCCACATTTATGCATACTTTCATCAAAATTCCATATTGCACACTTTAGTATTACATACTTAAAATAAGTGCTATGGGTCATATATCATTTTCATACATCTAAACATCACATAATAGTATATTTACACATGTCTCAAGATTCATGGTACATATACAACATCATATACATTATGAACTATCATTATGGTTCTAAAATGGACAAAATAATACATAAGCTTGTCAATCCTTGCTCTTTATAGTTGTTGGCTTCCTTCACCATAATTACTTAGTCCACCTAGCATGTTAGGTCATTGGAAAGGAGGGGATGAGATTCAAAGAATCCCAATAACTCATCTCCCATTCAATCATACATAATATGTGCAAGCAAGCTTTACAAATGCATGCATGGAGAAAATAAAAACCATAGACATTTTAAAAGCAAACTTAGCATGTGAGCAACTCATACAAATCATTTAAAAGCTCACCAAGTGTTTGGATTAGCCTCACACTTCTCCTCATGGGTTTTGGACTTGCCTCACCCGTGTCTTGAGCACTTTGGACTCTACCATACTCTTGGGAGCCCACTTTGCTTTTAGGAGACTCTTTGCTTTGTCTCAACCAAGTTTAAGGGTTCTTGGCTCATCCTCACCAAAGGGAAGAGTTCTTGGCCTCTCCACACTCAAGCAAACTCATACAAACATAATGTAGTCATTTAAAACATAACATGACATCAAGGATCATGACATGTAAAGGCATGCTAGCATACTTTTCATAACTTGAAAATACACATACACATATTCCAAAACAAGTTAAACATATATCCATGCATGAGAGAAGGTGGAGAGAGCTATCTTGTACAAATCTACACACTTTTCTCCTTGGATTTTCCTCCTTTGCCTCAGCTATACACCCACAATTTGGTGGAGATGGTTTCTCTTGGCCTAGACATGATTTAAGGGAGCTAATTAGGTTTATGAAACATATTCTAAAGCTATATAATTTACTTAAGCCCTAGATTACTCTATAGGTTTCATTATGGTTCATATTGGTGCCTAATGAAGCAACACTCCTCAAATAACTTCTAGGCTTCATTCTTTCCTCTCAATTATGATTCTTGACTCCTTTTAAACCTCTTGGAGCCACTACACCATTAAAACAAAGGGCCTAGTACCATGTTGTTTCTTTAGGTCATAATATGGAGCCTATGACCCCAATTCACTTTCCTTGAGTTATAATTTTTTTCAAGGCCTCCTCTTATATTCATTCATCATATATGACTTGAAAATGGCCTTAGAAAAATTTGAAACTCTCCCTAGCTAGGTGAACTTGCTTAGGACGAGACTATGGGTGCATTGGTCTTCCATGGAGTTCTCTTTATTTTCTTGAAGGAGGAAGCATGTGGGGAGCCTCTTAGGGATCTTAGGAGCATGTTTTAACATTCAATTAAGCCTAAAAATATTCATATAAAATCAGATTTGCAAGGGAGCATTTGGATCCCTAATAATTCCATCTTGTTTCCTAATGCTCATTTCTTGATTCTATTGGTTCATTCTTAATCCTTGCCACCTAAAACCCCTAATCCCTCCATGAATTGGACAGAAAACAACCCCTAAGAATTGGGCTCATGGTGGCCAAATTCGTGTAAGAGGA
The DNA here is from genome assembly GCA_026724425.1 of Erythrophleum ivorense. NCBI lineage: Eukaryota > Viridiplantae > Streptophyta > Magnoliopsida > Fabales > Fabaceae > Erythrophleum > Erythrophleum ivorense. The sequence continues at coordinate 12,539,024 of JAIUCV010000019.1, forward strand.
AGGGAGAGGAAGAAACTACCAAAGAATGAAAGTTTTACCTTGTTTTCTTGCTTTTCTTTGCTTGCTCTTTGCCTTCTTTGGCCTCTTTACTTGATTTTCAAAATTTTCCCTCTGTTCTCCCTTCAAAACAGCCTCACAACTTCAAAAAAATCATGGAGAAGAATAAGGAAAAAGGGAAGAAGAGGTTAGCCAAGATGAGGCATGAAAAACTAAGAAATTTCCTTACATTTGGCTTGAATTTTCTCTCCCTTTTCTTCTTCTCTTGGGGTGCCTAGAAGAGTAGAATGCTTTTCTATCTTAGGGCAGCAAGAAGGTTGGCCAAATAAAGGAGAAGAAACATGAGAAATAGAGAGAGTTCAAGAAGCTTTAAGAATTCTAATAATTCCTATTTTGCCCTTCATTCTTTGCATTTTCGTTTCTCCTTCGTTTTAACTCCTTTTTGAGAACTATCTTTTCTATCATAACAAATAGGTTCCCAATGTAATAAAATACCTTTGGAATCACTCAAATTAAAGCTAAAACCTTCCCGAACGAATCAATCAAAGTTTGGATCAACTAACGTTGAAAAAATTACACCGGAGGATCTTTACGGGTCTCGGGGTTTCCTATAGTTTTCAAAGACTCTGAAAACCCTGGAGAACTCAAAAATTTCATTTAAAAAGCCCTCCTGTATGTTTTCCAAAAGGTCAACTTATTTACGAAAATGCCACTGGCATTTCGGCAAATTTTTCGAATCACTCCGACCCTAATTTTTGGATAACTCAAGGCTCAAATCCTCATTTTTTATTATTTAAAATTTTATCCAAATTTTATTTGGCTTTGAATCACTCATCTCAGGAGATTTTCTTTTCAAATTGGGCTATTTTGACATTTTTACAATGTACTGGGCGTTACACATCATACCAAGTAAATTATTGTTCTTTTGTCTATTTAAACACTCGAGTGATTACCGTTTCATGATACTTTTATGGATTGTTATCCTAGTTGATTTTTGTATAAAAGTATACTTTTTTGCTAGAAAAGACTTGAAGCAAAATCTTCTTATAATAAGGCTCTCTCTCTCTCTTTGTCTCCCCTTTTCCCTTTCCTTCTCTTTCTCTCTCTCTCTATATATATATATATATCTATATTTTTTTTGGTAGTATTGCAAATACAGAGAAAGGTTACATTAAGGGAAGGGATTGACATACTGGAGGAAGTATCTTTGATTAAAAACTTCTTGTTGTCGTGGAACCATCCCTTGATGTGGCTTGGCATCATTGTATAAGAAACACTTTAAAGGCATGCTAAAAGGCATTGTGTGTCTTGCCAAATAATTTCCATTTTTGTAACTTTTGGATTGTTTGGATTTATAGCTATGAAGAGTTTCTCTTCGCAATGAATGATATGTAGATTCCTTTTGCCTTGGTCTATTTTAATATTATTGGTAAGCCATATCAATACTTTCGTTCTAACCTATAGTGTTGTCATTTTTTCATATTATCTAGTTAAGTCATTCCATTTAAGTATAATCATCAGATATCCTTCAAAGTAAATCATTGCTTTGGTTTGGATAATATGTTTATTGAAATCTTTTACTTTGATGGAGTCCTATATTATGACCTACTCATTTCCTAGTAGCTTGTCCATGGGTAGTTGTTGCTATGCCAATACTCCATGCTAGGGTGACTCTTTTAACTATAGTAATAATCTTATTGATGATTGAAAGTGGGCCTAGCATTAGATTCTCAAGCACTGCTCTATTACGGTATTCCCATATTGTATGAGTAGTGATGATCATATGCTTTGTTAAGAGATTGTCATGTCAATCCTTGGGATTAATCTTACATATCCACTTTGAAATCCATTTGATAAAGCTTGTTGTAGATAATGAATGAATTCTAAGCATGAAAGGAGATGTAAACTAAATTGCTTATGCTAGGCTACACTGTATAAAAAAATGATCCAAAGTTTTAGTGTCATTACAGCACATAGGATAGGTATTGCTTACCTAGAGATGTTTAGTAAGGATATCCAAGGTTGGAATGGCTTCTTAGACTACTTTCCACATGAAAAGTATCATCTTCATGGGAAGCTTTAGTTTCCATAAGATCTCCCAAATTGTAATATTCGATTTTTGTTAAACGACGAAAATAGGTGCGTTTTCAAAGCAAGTGTCCCAAAATTTAGTTAAGGTCCTAAAAAATTCAAGTAACATTCTAGACTTCTAAAAATGAGAATCCTAGGCTCAGATGGAAAGAAAAATAGAGCTAGAATGAAGAAACAAAATTTTACAAAAGACTTACAAAACGTAATGGCATTTTTATAATTTTGAGCAAATTTTGGAATTCTCATAGGAGGGCTTTTTAAATGAAAATTTTGAGTTTTCTGGGGTTCTCAGAGGTGCTAAAAATCATGGGAAGCCCTAAGACAATTAAAACCCCTTCGGTGGATATTTTTCAATAACAGTAAACCCAAATTTTGATGGATTCATTCAGGAAGGTTTTAGCTCTAATTTGGGTGATTCCAAAATTATTTTACTAAATTGGGAACCTAAATTTTATAATGGAAAAGACAGTTCTCACAAAGGAGTTAAAACAAATTAGAAACGAAAATGCCAAAAATGAAAAAGCAAAATAAGAATTTTTGAAAAGTCTTTCTTCCTCCCACCTATATATATAGGGCGCCCCACTTCTCCACTTATTTAGCCACATATGTTTCTGCCCTAAACAAGAGAAAAACCCTAAGGAGAGAGGCATACAAGAGGGAGAGGAAGAGAAGGAGAAATCAAAGGCAAAAGATATGGATTTTTTTGTAGTTTTCATGCTCTTTCTTTAGCAAACCTCTTCTCCTCCACTTCCTTTCTTTTCTATGATTATATTAAAGTATATGGATCTATTTTAATGGAAGAACAAGGGGGAAAATTCGGATTTGAAGAGAAGAGGCCAAAGAAAAGAGGATTCAAGCAAGAAAACAAGGAAAACAAGGTAATTCTTTCTTCCATGATAGCTACCCCTTGCTCCTTTTCTCTCCTTGGTTCTCCCCACTCAAGAAGCTACAAGAGGGCTTGGATTTTGGGCAGAACCAAGGGTGAATCTTAGGAAAAGGAGTGTGGAGAATAAGAATATACAAAGGGAATTAACAAATAATCATGGAAATTCAAGATAGCAAATCTAGGGTTTCATGTATTCTTTGTAAGATCTGACTTGATACCTTAATTCTTATGCCCAAATGAAAGTTTAAATGAGCTCCTAAGATCCCTAAAAGTCTCCCCATGTGCTTCCTCCATCAAGAAAATAAATCAAAGTCCATAGATGCCAAAAAGGGAGCTAGTCTTGGCCTAAGAGGGTTAGGACACCTAGGGAGAGTTTTAAATTTTTTCAAATCCATTTTTGAGTCATATATGATGAGTGAGGATGAGGAAAGTCTTGGAAAAAATTTAAAAATCATAGAAAGTGAGTTAGTCTTGTATGTTCCATAATATGATCTAAAGAAGCAACATGTAGTTAGGCTCTTTGTTTTAATTGTGTGATGACTCCAAGAGACTTAAAAGGAGTTAAGAATCATATATGAAGGGAAAGAATGGAGCCTAGAACTCATTTGATGAGTGTTGATTCATTAAGTGCATTCTTGGAACCATAAAGGGGTTAATTGTAACACCATAACTTCTAGCTCATTTGATATCATTCTTAAGCTCTATCATGCTTCATATAGGCTTTCCATAGAAAAAAGCAAGGAGAATAGGATTAATTTCACTTTGCGTCATATCTAAAAATTTTAATTCGTGTCACATGGACCGTGTGAGCTCATACTATACTTTCTCATATTTAATTACATCATTACAACTCATTTACATCCCAAAAACATGCCTACAACTCATGGAAACCGAAATGGGGCATGGAAAATGGAAGTTCATTTTCGGCCAGAATTGGCCTCTTTTCTGGGCAAACTTTGAAAAATCATAACTAAATCCAGAAAAATAGAAAACATGAAATCTTGGTCATTCTGGAAATTTTGGGATGTCTACTTCACATTAAAAATATGCCAGGTCATACAATTCATCACACAGAGTCGCTGGCTGCCTGGTTGTTGTTCAGTTTACTAATACAAACTTCTGAAATTCATAACTAATTCTATAAAAATAGAAATCATACACATTTGGTCATTATGGAAAGATATAAATGTTAACTTGATAGTAAAAATAATTCCAAAATGAAACAGATACGTTTAGTCAGCTGGACCCTATGGAACAGTAACCGGGCTCATGGGGCGCTACTGATACTGACAGTTAACTTAAAACATGCATAACTCACTGCTCAGACCTCCAAATGAGGTGATCTCTGTGGCCACAGAAATCTTATGACCTCTAGTTTATGCATGTAAAATTTCATAAGCATTGGATACCATTTTGCCATCAGGTGATACAGAATTCCAAACTGCCAGTATGAACAGTACCCATACCAGAATCCATAAAAAATTCAAACTTTGAAAATTCATCAAATATTCTCTAGGTCTCTGAAAATTATGATCTTTAGCTTCCCAAAAAAGTCTTAATGAGACCTAATTGCATGCCAAGTTTCAGGGCAAGACTAACTCATTTGGCCAAAAAATGGCGTAGGGTTCCATTATGGTCAATTTTGGCTCCATATTGGGTACCAAAATTGCCAAATGAATTTTCCTTGGTCTTGGCACCTTTTGGGCAAGTTTAAAAGCATATTTAAGACTTATGGGAGCTTCCCAAATGGTCACAAATCATTTGTATCTCATTTTGGCCTCCTCACCCTCACTCATACACATTACACCAAGCTTTTCTCAATTGCATACATTGGCATAAACATTCACTTTATGATCTAGAATACATACACCATACTCATTCATTTATCTATCACGTAATACTATTTTTACATTTGTCCAAGGGGTCATAGACTATTTACAATCATAATATACATCATGAAGTCTCATTATGAGTCAAAAACACAAAAATCAAGCATAAGGGTGGCCATCTTCTTCCTTCAATGTGATTGGCTCCCATTGCCATGTCCACTTGTTCCACCTAGCATATTAGGACATTTAAGAGGAGGGAGTGAGATTCAAGAATCTCAATAGCTCATCTCCCATTCCATCACACATAATATGTGCAAGCAAGTTCTATAAATGCATGTGTGGAAAAAATGGAAGTCATGAACATTGAAAATCAAGCTTGGCATAGAAACACATCATACAAGGCATTCAAGAGCTCACCAAGTATTTGGATTGGCCTCACACTTCTCTCCATGGTATTTGGACTTGCCTCACCCATTCTTTGAAATCTTTAGACTCAATCACACTCTTTGGGAGTCCACTTTGCTTTTGGGAGACTCTTTACTTTGTCTCAACCAAACTCAAGGGTTTTTGTCTCATCCTCACCATGGGGAAGAGTTCTTGGCCTCTCCACACTCAAGCAAGCTCAATCACACATCATTTGTTCATTTGAAAGCATAATGTGGCATCAAGAGTCATGGTATATAAGAGCATGCTAGCATACTTTTCATAGCTAAAAATACACATACACACATCATAAAACAAGCTAAACACACATCCATGCATGAGAGAAGGTGGAGAGAGCTACCTTGTACAAATTCACACACTTTTCCCTTTGAATTTAAGCTCCTCTTTTCGGCTACACACCCACAAAAGTGTGGGGAAGGTTCCTCTTGGCCTAGACATGATTTAAGGAAGCTAATTAAGTTCATGAAATAATTTCTAAGGTCACACCACTTGCTTAGACACTAGGTTATCTTATAAAACTCATTATGGCCCATACAAGCACCTAATGAAGCAACACCCCTCAAATGACTTCTAGGCCTCATCCTTTCCTTTCAAATATGATTCTTGACTCCTTTTAAGCCTCTTGGAGTCATCACATCATTAAAACAAAGGGCCTAACATCATGTTGCTTCTTTAGGTGACAATATGGAACCTAAAGCACTAACTCATTCTCTAAGCTTCCTAAATTTTTCCCAAAGCTTCCTCTCACATTCATGCATCATATATGACTCAAAAATGGGTTTGGAAAAATTTAAAACTCTCCCTAACTATGCCATCCCTACTTGGCCGAAACCTAGAGCATAAATGGGATTTAATGGCTTCTTGATATTTCCTTGATGGAGGAACCATTTAGGGAGGTTGTTAAGAGTTGTAGGAGGTCAAGGGAATACTTAAATAGCCAAGGGAACTTATAGATTAAATCATTTTTTACAATCCCCTTAAGTGCTCTACACTTTTCCAACTTCTAGGTTCATGACTTTCAATGGGGTTTTGTTTGTTTTCATGGAGGAAGAGGCATATGGGGGACCTCTTAGGGATCTTAGGAGCACATTTAAGCATTCATTTAAGCCTAAGAACATTCATGTTAAATCAGATTTGCAAAGGAGCATTTGGATCCCTAATGGTTCCATCTTGTTTCCTAATGCCCCTTTCTTGATTCTATTAGTTCATTCTTAATCTTTGCCACCTAAAACATCTAATCCCTCCATGAATTGGACAGAAAATAGCCCCTAAGACTTGGGCTCATGGTGGATAAATTCGTGCAAGAGGGAGGGGGAGGAAGAAACTACCAAAGAATGGAAGTTTTACCTTATTTTCTTGCTTTTCTTTGCTTGCTCTTCCACTTGGTTAGCTTGCTCCCTCAATTTTCGAAATTTCCCTCTCTGTTCTGCCCTCAAAACAGCACCAAACTCTCCATTAAAACTATAGAAAGAAAGCTTGAGAAGAGGGGAGCAAGTTTCAAGAAGGAAGGATATGGAATTTCTTAAAGTTTTTTACCTTTTCTTGAATTTCTTCCTCCAAAATCCTCCTTCTCTTGTGTACCTAAGAAGCTGGAGTTTCTCTCTGAAAATGGGCAGAAGCAAGTCGGTTTAATGAAGGAGAGGAAGAACGTGACTTATAAAAAGAGTTTGGAAGCTTCCTTTAACACTTAAATTTCATTTTTGCCCTTTCATACTTTGCATTTTCGTTTCTCCTTCGTTTTAGCTCCTTTTTTAGAACCGTCTTTTCCATCATAACAAATAGGTTCCCAATTTAATAAAATGCCTTTGGAATCACTCAAATAGGAGCTAAAACCTTCCGAACGAATCGGTCAAAGTTTGGGTCAACCGACGTCGAAAAGAATACACCAGAGGGGCTTTACCGGTCCCGGGGCTTCCCATGATTTTTGGGGCCTCTGAGAACCTTGGAAAACTCAAAATTTTCATTTAAAAAGCCCTCCTAGGTGCTTTTCCAAAAGTACACTTATTTACGAAAATGCCACTGGCCTTTCGGCAATTTGTTCGAATCACTCCGACCCCGGTTTCTGGGCAACTCAAGGCTCAAATTCTCATTTTCTATTATTTAAAATTTTTTTCCAATTTTATTTGGCCTTGAATCACTCATCTCAAGGGACTTGCTTTGAAAACGGACTCATTTCGGTGTTTTACGAAAAATCAGACGTTACATTAATAGGCCAAGTTAGTGTCTAAGAAAGATTTGTTGCCTTAGAATTAATTCTATAAACTTAATTGGCTTCCATAAATTGTGTTTAAGATAAGAGAAACTAATCCCACACCTTTGTGTTTGTGAAGCCAAGGAAGGGAGAGCAAATTTAAGAAGAAAAGTGTGTGGTTGCATGCAAGGTAGCTCACTCCTCCTTCTCTTATACATGAATATATGCTTGACTTGTCTTTGAATGTGTGTATATGTGTTTTAAGCTATGAAAAGTATTCTAGCATGAGCTTTTATTCCATGGTGCTATGATGTTACATAATGCTTTCATGTGATGTTTATTATGTATGCTTGGGTTTGCTTGAATGTGGTGAAGCCAAGAACCTTTAGCCATGGTGAGGATGAGTTAAAAATCCTTAAAATTAGTTAAGGCAAAGTAAAGAGTCTCCAAGAGTGAGATTAACTCCTAAGAGTAAGGTTGAGTCAAAAACCTCTTAAAGAAATGGGTGAGGCAAGTCCAAAATCCACAAGTGAATGGGTGAGGTTAATCCATTTACTTGGCAAGCCTATGTATGCTATGTATGACTTGTTCAAATGCTAAGAATGCTTTTTGAATGATTGCACACTCCATGATGCTCATGTATGTATTTTCAAGATTTGTTTTGCATCTTTTATGTGTAATTGAAAGGGAGATGAGCTATTGGGATTATTTGAATCTCATTCCCTCCTCTCTAATATTTTAACATGCTAGGTGGACTAAGTGGACAAGATAATGGGAGCCCACACCTTAAAAGATGAGATTATGACAACAAAGTGCATGAATTTTACTTCTTGATAGCCATATGAATGGCAAAGTGGCTTTGTATATATTATTTTTGAGATGTGAACTCATGTATGAATGTAAAATGATGTATGACTCTTGTATAAACTATATGTGGTATGAAATCAATAGAAATGGAAAGTTTGGCTTTTTGATGGCTTGATGTATTAGTATATTAATGGAAGTGGAATGGCCAAGTTGAGATGCATGAGGTTTGGAATCACTTGGGTAGTTCATATTCATGATTTTAAACTTACCTAAGAGGTGTCAAACATTAAAGGAGGCCATTTGGACACATTTGGTATCTCATATGGAACAAAATTGATCATATTGGTGAGCTATACCTTTTTTTATCCAAATGAGCTTTTCTTGGTCTGAAATTTGGCATGCATTTAGAGCTTGTTAAGAGCTTTTTGAGAAGATAAAGTGCATAATTTTTGGAGGTCTATAGAATATTTGATCAATTTTCAAAGTTGAAAATTTTTCTGGTTTTGGTTCAATGCATTGTTTATTCTGGTTTGAAATTAAACTCTATCACTCATGAGGCAAATAATGTCTAATTGCCATGAAATTTTATAAAGAAAAATTAAACCTTTCTACTGACTTGTGCCATCTAGAAGCACCTAATTTGGATGTCTAGAGAGGGAGATATAAATTTTTAAAATTTCCATCCAGTATTAGGCGTCCAGACATACCTAGGTTACTGTTTGATTGGTTTTTGAGTCCTGGACGTTCCTAAACTGATCTAAAGTTATTTTTCCCCTCTAGCTAACATCCATAGATTTCTATATTGGTAGCATTTGTATGGATTAGATTTAGGGACTTTTGGCTTATCTTCACCCTTGCTAAGGGACTTTTAGCCTCTCCACACTCAAGCAGGCCAAGAACATATACAAAAGCATTTCACAAACACATAAGCATAGCAACATGATACCATGGCATCTCAATACTTGCTAGAAACATATTTCATGGCTTAAACATATGCATGCACATTCAAAGACAAGAAAACATCCAAACATATATTAGAGAAAGAAGAGAGAGCTATCTTGTGTACAAACACACACTTTCTTCTTTGAAAATGGATCCTCTCCCTTAGGAAAGCACCCACAAGAAGGTGGAATTTGATTTCTTTGGCCTTAGTTTTTCTCAGGTTTTTCAAGTGCTCTTCTCTTTGCTTTGCATCCTCTCTTAAAACTTAAACTCCTCCCCTCTGGTTTGAGCTTAAAATAGACCCAAATACATTAACAAATCCATAGAAAGAAAGATGAGAAGGAGAAGAAGAGGTTTGCTAACAAGAAAATTAAGAAATTCTATGAAATTCTCACCTTTTTCTTGGCTTTTTCTTCTCCCTTTTCCCTTGCTCTTGTATGCCTTTCTCTCTAGATCTCCCAATCTGTTTTGGACAAACATGAATTTGGTGGAGAAGGAGGAGGAAGTGGCGTGAATTATATGGAGCATTCAATAAACAATTCATTCTAAAAAATTTCATTTATGTCCCATAAATTTGGCATTTCTATTTTAGGTTTGTTTTACCTCCTTTTTTAGAACCATCTTTTCCATCATAAAATTTAGATAATCTAATTTATAAAATGCCTTTGGAATCACTCGATTTGGAGCTAAAACTTTCCCAAACGAATCAGTCAAAATTTGGGTTAACTGATGTTAGAAAACGTACACATGAAGGGTTTTAGTTGTCTCGGGGCTTCCTATGGTTTTTTGGGCCTCTGAGAACCCTAGAGAGCTTAAATTTTGCATTTAAAAAGCCCTTCTATGAGTATTTCAAAAATTATCCGAAATTATAAAAATGCCATTATATTTCATAACATTTTTGTTAAATTCTGTCCGATTATTTTGGCCTTGGTTTCAGGACACCTCTAGCCTCCTATTATCATTACTTAATGTCTAGATCATTATTCTAATTTTTTTGTACCTTAACCAATTCATTTCAGAGGACTTGCTTTTAAAATGTATTTGTTTTCATTGTTTTTCTGAAAAATAGACATTACAATCCGAATGGCCTTTATCGGTCCTAATTAGTAATTTCAATATTTTTAAGTATCTTTCTTAATTAAAATTAGACATTTCAGCATAACATGAGCTACCCCAGTGTCCAACTCTGGAATACACATAGGGCTCATCCCCTAAATAAGGCTATTCCACCATATTATATTTATATAAACAAAGGCAATCCTTTACAGTAAATAGCATATTATCCATGTTGAGTAATTAGATAGTATATTAGTACAACAAATAGTACAAATTCAGAACATATATTATCACATGTTCCATTCTTGACATAATGCTTCATGAACTTCTAATTTTCACATATGGGCTCCAAATCTCACAAGATAAATATTAGCATAATCTAGACAACATGTAGAACATATTAAGTCACAAAAATCATCCAAAATATGTCAAATAATATACATAAAAATTCAAGAACTTCTCATTCAACATTTTTCTAAAAAAATTGACTTTTTTTTAGTATAATTTACCAAAATTTCACCATAGGCTTTATTTTTTATGTAGATTAATTTAGTTGGATTTAGGAAAATGCTTCCCTAGGTATATGTACATGCGTTGGTTGAACCTATACTCCAAGGAAGATATATGATTTTGCTTCATTTTTATTTCATCGAATAGCCATACATACATATTCAAGAAAGATGAACAAAAGCCCTCCATCAATTTCTAGAAGTTTCATGCATATTCCATAAATTTCTTAAGTAAATATTTAAAGTTTTCTTGCCAATTTCTTCATAAAAATCAAAATTGTATTAATATTTCTCTTCTTTAGTCTTCCTTCCATGATTCTCCTATTAATTTCTCTTTAATTCCTCCTATGACTTCTTGAAATACAAAGCTCCGTGGTTTGTAGAAAAATTACTAAGAATAAGACTTTTCTTGAATCACATGTGTAATATCCAATTTTTTGAAAATGTCAGAAAACATGAGAAACATAACATATGGTTTCTCTATAAACACACGAAATTCACCAGATACAAAAGGAAATCCTCTAAATAGAGTGATTTGAGGTCCAATAAAATTAGAGCAATATTCTAAATCTCAAATAATGAATTTAGAATACGAAAGGTGCCTTGAAACCAGAGTTAGAATAATCTGACAAAATTTTACTAAAATGCAACGAAACGTAATGACATTTTCATAATTTTAGACAATTTTTGGAATACTCATAGGAGGGCTGTTTAAATGAAAATTTTGAGCTCTCAGAGGTTCTCAAAAGCCTTGAAAACTATAAGGAGCCCCAGGACAGTTGAAACCCTTCTGGTGTATATTTTCTAATGTTAGTGAACCTGAACTTTGATTCTTTTATTTGAAAAGATTTTAGCTCTAAATTGAGTGATTCCAAAGGTATTTTATAAGATTGAGGACCTAAATTTTATGATAGAAAAGATGGTTCTAAAAAAAGAGCTAAAATGAATCGGAAACGAAAATGCTAAGAAATGAGACGTATATGGAATTTTATTGCAACAATTTTATTATTTATTTCTTAAGTGGTGTGTCCCTTCTCTTCTCCCTTATTAACCAACTTTAACTTTGCCTAAGACCAGAGGAGAATTCTGGTTGAAGGGCATACTAAGAGGGAGCTTTAAAGGAAGAGAAAAACTTAAGAAAAGGTAAGAAAAATTCTTGAAATTCAAGCTCCTTCCTTTAGCAAAGTTATTCTCCTTCTTCTTTTATTTCTTTCCATGGTTTTATTGAAGTGTTTAGTTCTGTTTTGAGCTTTAACTAAAAGGGGGAAGTTTGAAATTCAAGAGGAGAACTAAAGCAAAAGAAAGAGCATCCAAGAAAAGCTTGAATCAAGGTGAGTCTCCTAGCTTTCCATGCTTTCTAAGAGGTGAGTTTCGATCTTATAGAGAACTACTAAGAGGAAGTAAAATCTAACCTAAACCAAGCATAAAACTTGTGAATTAGTCTGTGGGAAACAAGGTTATGCATTGAAATATAAAGAATAACCATTAAATTATAAGATAGAAAAGCTAGGGATTTAAAGATATAGGCTAAAATCTATTTTGATTCAATAGTTCCCGAGCCTATGCGAGTGTTTGTATGAGTTTCTAAGATCCCTAGAAAGCCCTCTAAGTGCCTCTCCATCTAAGGAAAAGTGTAAAACTCTATGGGCTCCTTCCTTGAAGGGTGTCTTGGCTTAGAGTAGAAGTGACACCTAGGGATAGTTTTAAATTTTTTTAAGCCTAGTTTTGCAACATATATGGTGGGAGAATATAAGAAGAATCCTTGGAAAAAAATTAGAAAGCCTAGGATGTGAGATAGAGGAGTAGGTTCCATAGTGTAACTTAAAGAAGTAATCTATAGGTAGGCTCCTTAAATTGATTGTGTGATGGCTCCAAGGAGTTTAAATGGAGTCAAAAACCATAGATGGAAGGAAAGAATGGAGCCAAGATCACAAATTCTTAGTGTTGCTTCATTAAGTGCTTTATGGAACCATAATGGAACCATATGAGTGTCAAAGTTCTTCTAAAGTGTGTGTGGCATTAGAAATTGTTTTAAGAGTGTAATTGGATTTCATTTGATGTGTTTAGGTCAAAGGAATCAAGCTCCACCTCCTTGTAGCTATTTGGCTTAGGGAGAGGAAGAAATTCTAAAAAAATATGTGTTCTTGCATACAAGGTAGCTCTCTCTCCTTTCTCTCATGCATGCTTGGATGTTTTCTTATCTTCAAATGTGTGTGTTTGTGTGTTTAAGCCATGAAAAAAATTTCTAGCAAATATTTACATGCCATGGTACCATGATGCTTTGTTTATATGTTTGAATGATGTTTTATGAATATGTTTTGGCTTGTATGAGCTTGGTGAAGCCAAAAGTTCCTTGGCTAGGGTGAAGATGAATCGAAAGTCTCTAAGAATAGGTGAGACAAAGCCAAAAGTCTCTGGAAGAGTGAGGCTTAGTCAAAAATTCCTTGAAAGTAGGTGAGACAAGTCTAAAAGTTTCAAAGAGAATGGGTGAGGCTAAACTATTGTCTTGGCAAGTCTATATATGATATATGTGACTTTTCGCATATAAGAAATGTTCTATGTATGTTTATGAATTTCAAGATAGCCATGCATGCATTTTTAGACTTGAAATTGCATCTATTATGTGTGTTTGAAAGGAAGAAGGGCTATTGGGATTCCTAAAATCTCACTTTTCCTTCCCTATTGCCTAAACATGTCTAGGTGAACTAAGTGAGCAAAGAAATAGGAGCCACCAAGCTTGAAGGGGAAAGATTGACAAAGAAATGTGTTACTTATTCTTTTGTAACCATAGTGATGTCAAAAAATGTAATACCATGATGTATATGATGTATAACCTTTTGAACATGTATAAATATATAGATATGTGATGTATATATGAGAATTGATAACATTTGAATGATATGGCATGGTTTGGACATTAAAATGCAAAAATGTGCATGTTAGACTCTTATGTATAGTAATAAGTCAGAGAGTGAGTTTGTGATGTATGGATGTTTAGACCTTTTGAACAAGTTTAGTAGGCTATTTTCATGCTTTCCCACATGCTCAAGGGGTCTTAGAAATGTTAGAAGCCAAACTGGACCCTTATTGAAGCTTAAAGTGGCATGAAAATGCCAATTTGCAACCCTATGGCACAAACTAACTAAATGGACGAATTTTCTCATGAAATTTGGCACGCATATAGGTCTCATTTAGAGATTTTTTGAAAGCTAAAATACAGAATAATTGGAGCTCTATAGAATTAGTTATAAATTTTCAAAATTGCCAAAAGCTGCTGAATTGGTATGGTTACTATTCATATGGTCAGTTTCTTGTCCTGTGTCATTTGAAGGCCAAATGGAGTCCAATGCTCATAAAATTTTATAGAAATAAACTAGAAATCATAAGCTTTTCATGGCTAAGATCACCTCATTTGGAGGTTTGTGGAGGGAGATATGAATTTTTGAAGTTTGAGGACAGTGCCAGTAATGTAGAAATATTCTTGGTACTATTCCATCAATTTTTAGTAGTTAAACGGGTCTATTTTGGTTTGTACTTATTTTTAACCTAGGGTTAATATCTTTAGCTTTTTAGAATAGTAAAATGTGCTTAATTTTAATTTTTTTAGAATTAGTTATGATTTTCCAAAATTGGCACCAGAAATTTAGTAGCAGGGCTCGAGACTGAACATGTAAATTCTGTGTATATATGCTACCAACTCATGATTCTTGGAACATTTTGAGATGGTTCTGAGTTGTATGGATGTATTTTAATTGGAGAATGATATGGATGAATTCATATGGTGAGATAAAAATTTTGGACCTTATGTAACGCTAGAAATCCCATTATTTTTAATGGATTTTTCCTTATTCTTCAATGAAATTAAGCACATGTATGTCTATAGATGAACTAAAGAGGCTAGAGTAATATGGTATTAAATTTTCATTTTCATAAAATTCTGTCCGGCTATTCTAGCTTCGATTTCAGGGCACCTTTGGTTTTCAAAATTTATTATTTGAGGTTTAGAATATTGTTCTAATTTTATTGGACCTCAAATCACTCTATTTGGGGGATTGTCTTTTGTATTTAGTGAATTTTATACTTTTATGAAGAAATCATACATTATATTTCCCATGTTTTATCACATTTTCAAAAAATTAGATATTACAACATGAATCCATAAGCCATATATATGTTTTCTCCATCTTTCCTTAGCTTGAATTCATGGAAACAACAAAATCTCCTATCTTTACTTGCCATGGCCAAAAATTAAAAGGAAAAAGAATAGAAAATTCTTGGAGAAAAATAGAAGAAAAACCAAGAAGAAGAAAGTCTATCTATGTAACATCCAATTCTTTGAAAAAGAGAGAAAACGCGAAAAACATAACGTACGATTTTTTCGTAAACGAACGAAATTCACCTAATACAAAAGCAAGTCTCTCGAAATGACTTAGTTAAGGTCCAAAAAATTTTAGAAGCATTCTAGACTTCTAAAAATGAGAATCCTAGGCTCAGATGAAAATAAAAATGGAGCTAGGATGGCGAAACAATTTGTGATAAAAATTGATGAAATGTAATGGTATTTTCATAAATAAGTGTAACTTTTGGAAAAATACATAGGAAGACTTTTTAAATGGGAAATTTGAGTTGCTCAAGGTTTTCAGAGGCCCCAAAAATCATGGAAAGCCCAAGGACTGGTAAAACCCATCCGGTATATATTTTCCAATGTCGATGAGCCTGAACTTTGATGGATCCGTTCAGTAAGGTTTTAGCTTCAAATTAGATGATTACAAAGAAATTTTATTAAATTGGGAATCTAAATTTTATAATAGAAAAGATGGTTCTAAAAAAGGAGCTAAAATGAAGCCGAAATGAAATGGCCATTACAGAAGGACTAAATTGGAATTTTTGAAAAAGTGTGTTTCTAGAAGCTCCCACACACTTCTCCCTTTTTCTCCCACCTTCTTAAGCATGACTTCTTCTGCCAAATTACAAAAAAATAGTAGCTCATTGAGGCTCACCAAGAGATGAAGAAAAAGGCAAGAAAGGTATGGAATTTCTTAGTTTTTTCATGCTTTCTCTTTGGCAAACCTCTTCTCCTCCATTTCCCTTTCTATCCTATGGTTTTATTGAAGTTTATGGATCTATTTTGAGGGAAGAATGGAGGAAAATTTTAGATTTGAAGAGAGGAGGCCAAGGAAAGTGAGAAACAAGCAAAAAAAGCCATGGAAATAAGGTAAAATCTTCATCCTATGGTAGCTACTCCTTCTCCCTTCTTCTCCTTATTTTGCCCCATATATGTAGCTGCAAGAGGGCTTGAATTTTGGGCAAAACCAAGGGTGAATTCTATGAATTGGAGGAGAGTAAGAATATGCAAGAAAATTCAAGTAAAAGCCATTGATTTTTAAGATAGCAAACCTAGGGTTTCATGAGCTCTCTTGAAAATCTGATTTGATGCAATTATTCCTAAGCCTAAATGAATGTTTGGATGAGCTCTTGAGATCTCTAGAAGGCTCCTCATATGTATCTTCCATCAAAAGAATGAAGCAAACTCACTTGGTGTTCACATAATGAGTAGTTTTAGCCTAGGCTAGATGAAGCACTAAATGGTAGTTTTAATTTGTTCCAAGCTTAGTTTTGAGTCATGTATGATGGAAGAGGATGAGAGGAAGCCTTGGAAAAATTTTAGAAGCCATAATAGTGAGATTGTATTATAGGTTCCATATTATGGTTTAAAGAAGCAACACACCTAGCTAGACTCTTTGATTTGATTGTGTGATGATTCCAAGAGGTTTCAATGGAGTCAAGAATCATAAATGAATAGAGAGAATGGAGCCAAGATGATGTTTTCTTAAGATTGCTTCATTAAGAGTATTATGGAACCATAAAAGAGTCTTATGAGTCACCTAGCTTTTCTAGTGAATATATGGCCTTAGAATGTAATTCAAGAGTATAATTGGCTTCCATATGATGTGTCTAGGCCAAGAGAAATGATCTCTACCTCCTTGGTTGTGTAAGGTCAAGGGAGAGGACTCAAGACTCAAGGAAAAAGTGTGTGAATGCAAGCAAGGTAGCTCTCTCCACCTTCTCTCATGCATGAATGTATGTATATATGTTTTGAGCTATGAAAAATATTTTAGTATGAGCTTTTATTCCATGGTACCATGATGATGTTTTATGCACTTAAATGATATTTTATATGCTTGCCTTAGTTTGCTTAAGTGTGGAGAAGCCAAGAACCCTCTAGCCATGGTGAGGATGAGCTAAGAACCCTTAAATTTGGTTGAAACAAAGTAAAAAGTCTCCCAAGAGTGAGGTTGAGTCAAAACCTCTTAGAGAAAATAGGTGAGGCAAGTCCAAAATCCACAAGTAAATAGGTAAGGCTAGTCCACTCACTTGGCAAGCCTATGTATACTATGTATGATTTGTTCAAATGCCAAGAATGTTTCTTGAATGCTTACATGTTTCAATATGCCCATGCATGCATTTTCAAGACTTGTATTGCATACTTTATGTGTGATTGAAAGGGAGATGAGCTATTGGGATTCTTTGAATCTCATCCCCTCCTCTCCAATGTCTTAACATGCTAGGTGAATCAATTAAGTAAGGTAATGGAAGCCACCAAGCCAAAGAGAAGGAGATTGACATCAAAATATATGAAATGGCCTAGTTATGTCTCTCTTATAGCCATACATATGGCATATGATGTAATTCCATGATGAAATTGTTATGTAATCATATGAACATATGTAATTACCCAAATGTATGATGTATGCATGAAATTTGATGCCAAATGTATGAGATAGCATGTTTTGGGTATTGAATGGCAAGAGCTAGCATGTGTAATCTTATGTACATTATGGGATGGATGAGTGAGTTTAAAAAATTTGGGTTTATACACCTTTGAAACAAGTTTAGAGAGTCATTTTGGTGCATTCCCACGTGCTCAAGTGGCCACATAAGCTTGGGAAGCAAAATTCGACACTTTGATGCTAGTTGAGACTATAAAAATGACCAAATCGGAACCCTATGACACAAACTGATCAAATGAATGAATCTTCCCATGATATTTGGTAGACATGTAGAGTCATTGAGAGCTTTTAGGGAAGCTAAAATGCAAAAAAATTAGATCTCTACATAATTAATTATGAAATTTCAAAGTTGGGATTTTCTTGCTGTTCTGGTGCATGTACTATTCATATGGTTATTTTGTTTTCTATGTTATCTGATGGCCAAATGGTCTATAATGCTTGTGAAATTTTACAAAAATAAACTAGATGTTATAAGAGTTATGTGTCCACCAAGATCACTTCATTTGGAGGTCTGAGTAGAGAGTTATGAATTTTTGAAGTTTACTGTCAATACTAGTAGTGCCACTAGACCTCCGGTACTGTTCCATCATAATTCATTTCCTAGATGGTCTTGGCATGGTCTAAAGACATTTTTCCCTTAAATTTAACATCTTTAGCTTCTCATATTGACTGAATTTGAATGATTTTAATTTTTGTGGAATTAGTTAAAAATTTCCAAAGTTTATAATAGTAAGTTGTGATAGTAGCCCAGGCAATTGAGACCTTGGGCACTTTTCGAATGTTAAACATCTTCTACTTGATGTTCCATGACCTGAAATTATTTTTAAAATAAATTAGACATGTATAGCTTTCCAAAATGGTAAAGAATTCATGATCTTGATTTTTCTAGAATTAGTTATGATTTTTCAAAATTTGTGACAAAAAATATGCAATTATGGCTGAGGCTACACTATGGGATTTTATGTGTTTCTTTCACTTGCATGAGTTCTAGGCCACTTTTGGGGACGGATTTGAGTTGTATCTATGTAATTAAATATGACAATGAGATACATGAGTCCATATGGTCCATGGGAATGGAAATTTCATCCCCTATGTAAAGCAAAAATATTCTCTTTTTTTTTATATGCCTTTTCCTTATGTTCTTAAGAAGTGCATGACATAAGACATAGAAGTTGCATGAGATAAGCTAGAAAGTTATGGTGTTACATTGGCTCCACGGTGCTTATTTCCTTCTGGTAGTTTTTCTCCCTTTCTTCTTTCGTCCTTCTCTTCTTCCTTAGGCCGAGCTCTCCCTCTTTCTTCCTCTCCTTGTCTTGGCCGAATTGTATGTGTGTGTTTTGTGTGTGAGTGTGGAGTGAAAGTGTGTGTGTGTCTTGTAAATTTTATTAACTAATGGATGATTAAAATTTAATCAACTTTAAGGTGAAAGTTCTTGGTCTTTAGATCAAATGAATGGTTATGAGTTAGCCTTGATATGAGAGGTTAAATATAGGCCTTTGGATTAAATCAAGGGTTGTGATTTCATCTTTAAAAAGTAAGGAAATCTAAGCCATTGGATTACATCAACATTTATGGTTGTATCACATTTTACAGGTGAAAATTAGTCGTTGAATTTTAACTGTAGTTAACTTTTAACCATGGTTACTTTTTTGTAATGTGTGAAGATAAGGTCGTTTTTAATGCTGCTTAAGTTAGTATCTATATCATGTTGATTTCAGCAGTAACTTTTTCATAATGCGTAAGATTTACTAAAATTTGCTTACATAAGCCTGCATAATCATTTCGTAGTTTGTGTAATTTCTAGAATTTTCCCTCAATTTCTAGTCTCTTCTTCACACATGGCGTCGCATCATCATTCTCCCTGCTCTATAGTGCCACATTAGCACCTTCCCTACTCCATGGTGCCATGTCAGCTCTCCCTCGGTTAAAGTTTACAAAATTGCCACCATTTCGTAGGTTTTTCGTAATATTTTATTTAACCTATGTTCTCTGAATTTTTTGCTATATTTTAATATTATTTAGACCTATGTGGGTCTTGTTTAATGTCTTCAATCAAATATTTTATTATTATTTATTTTCTTATTATTTTATTATGTTAGGGTCTAAATGACCATTTTGCCCTTGGTAGTGACGTAACAAACAAGTACCTCTGTTTGTTTTTTGCTTATATCTCTATCATAACTTTGCATTTCTGGATTTCATCACCAATATCAGGTAGATTTTTTTGCACAGAATTTCCTGAGACGATTAACTTGAGTTTAGGGGTTTAGTTGGTCTTTGTATAAGTTTTTAATCATTCGTGGCTATTTTTTGGTCTTAACAATTTCAAAATTTTATGCAATGAATTTTATAATTTTCTTCGCATGATTTCCTAGTTATTGATATATATATATATATATTAGGCTAGTTCTAAATTCTTCTTTCTTCCAAAAAAATTATCAATATTCATCCAAGTGATAAATGATGATTTTGCCCTTAGGCCCTCTAAAATCTCAAAAAATTTTATAAGTCTTATTCATCTTATACTTTTTATATATGAAGCTACTTCATTCAAATTCATCTTATTAAAACTTAATAAATTCATTGCATAAAACACTAAATGATTAAAAAATCCTAATTTTCAAAGATGTTACATCACCAATAATGCATTCTAGCAAAATTAACAGATGACTTGTTATTACCCATATGAACCTTTTTCATGGGATCTCTAATCACAAAAGTTAGGTTATCATCACTGTTAATTTCAAATTAGATTAAATCTCATTTCCCTCTATGTGTTAATAATTTGTTTCTTCCCTAGGGGCTCTGTTAGGAGATTTGCTAGGTTTACTTCTGATCTTACAAAATCGATCGATATAACTCTATCTTTCAATAGCTACTTTATAATATTATGTCTCAACCGAATATGTCTAGTCTTACCATTAAAGGTCTTATTCTTAGCTGCAACTATTGTTGATTGACTGTCACAATGTAAAGACACTGATGGTGTTAGCTTTTCACCTAATGGAATATTTGCCAAGAAGTTTTTCAACTACTTAATCTCGGTACCTAGTAGTTCCATAGCAATAAACTCTGAATCTCTTGAGGATTTTGTTATAATTTTTTTTGGCTGATCTCCAGGATACTACACCACCACCGAGAGTGAATATATAGCAATTAGTGGATTTGGTCTCGTCTGAATCTAAAATCCAATTAGCATTATTGTATCCTTCTAATACCACAGGAAATCCACCATAGAATATACCATAATTCATAGTACCTCTCAAATATCTCATTAGTCTAACCAGTGCCAACCAATGTTCACTGCTTAGACAATGGGTATATCTACTTAATCTACATATAGCATATGCTATATTAGGCCTGGTAAAATTCATTAAATGTAACAGACTTTCAATAATCTGTGTATATTTAGATTAAGCCATCGGATCACCTTTATGTTTTGCTAATTGTATGCTAGAATCATAAGGAGTGCTTAAAGGAATATTATCAAAATGCCCAAACTTTTAAATAATTTTTTCAACATAATATTCTTAAGATAGTAAAATACCATTTTCACTTCTTATGATCTTAACACCTAAAATCGCTTTTACTTCACCTATATCTTTCATATCAAATTTTGACGTAAGAAAACATTTAGTTTCAATCACAACATTTATGTTAGTATAAAAAATAAGCATGTCCTCCACGTATAAACAAATAATTACACAATCACCATTTACAAGTTTTGTATAAACACACCTTTTGACTTTAACAGTAGAAAAACTATCACTAGTCAAAACTTGATCTAATTTTTCATGCCATTGTTTAGGTGTTTGTTTCAAGTCATATAAAGATTTGACAAGTTTACAAACTTTATTTTTTTGTCTAGGAGTAACACACCCTTCAAGTTGTACTATATAAATTTCTTCTTCTAAATCACCATTTAGAAAAGCTATTTTAACATCCATTTGATGAATAAAAAGCTTGTAAATTGAAGCAAAGGCAACCAAAATTCTAATAGAAGAAATTCTTGTAATTGAAGAAAAGTATCAAAATAATTAACATTTTATTTTGAGTAAATTCTTTAGCTACTAGCATGGTTTTCTATTTATCAATAGACCCATTAGGGTTATATTTCTTCTTAAAAACCCATTTACAACTAATAGGCTTTGCTTCTAGAGGCAAGTATACTAAAACCCAAGTTTTATTTTGATTAAGAGAATCAGTTTTAGCTTCAATTGCTTCTTTCCAAAGATGAGTATTAGGAGAAAAAATAGCTTCATAAAAATTTGGTGGTTTATCTTGTACCATATAGATATAAAAATCTTTTCCAAATGAAGTTTCTTTCCTTTACTTTTTTACTCTTCCTTAAATTTTCAACCAAATTTTCATTTGTATTTTGTTTAAGAGAAGAAGAATTTTCTACTTTTTGAGGAATATGTTGAACTTTCAAAGGAAGAATATGTTCAAAAAATTATGCATATTTAGTTTCTATAATAGTATTATGATCTAAAATATTAGTTTCTATATTTTGTTTAAGAGAAGAAGAATTTTTCATTTTTTGAGGAATATGTTGAACTTTCAAAGGAAGAATATGTTCAAAAAATTTTGCATCTTTAGTTTCTATAATAGTGTTATGATCTAAGACATTACTTTTCAAAATCAAAAATCTACAACCTATACTTTGTTCAACATATCCAATAAACATACAATCAGAAGGACTAGCCGTTAAGAAATTCATAAGTTAATTAAATGTTTAACTAATTAAGTGACACCTAATCCCATTTCCCAACTACCTCCACTATCAATATTAAGCATGAATCTCCATTTTAATTCTAATGTTAAAATAAGTTAGTGATACATAATACAAAATTAGTCAAACCTACCTACACACTACCACTAACTCACTTTGTGACTTTTATTCTTCATTCATTTGGATGCTAATTTTACTTAAGGAAACAGAGAAAGTGACATCATTGATGGTTGAGGAGAGAAGAAGCAAAATTGTGGTTGCATAAGGTAAAATAAACTCCCTTCCAATTTGCCCAAAAAGAGAAAAATGTGTAAAATCCTGTGGGCTTTTTAGTGATATCGATTTTATCTCCTAACTCTAGGTTTGATTTTAGAAGTTTCTTCATATTGACCATTGTAGAACAAGGAAGTAAGAAAGGAAAGTCTTGAAGTAATTTCCTTTATTCTAGTACTTGAATTAAGGAACTTTTTACATTTAAAAATTAGTGAAGCAAGACAGCTATTCTTGGCTAAACTTGGGATTTTGGAATCATCAAGGATTCTAAGTGAAATTTGGCTTAAAAAGGAAAGTGAAGAAGGAAGGAAGGGAAATATTTGGTAAAACCTTAATTTTACTCTAATTTCTATTTTTGGCCAATTGGCATAATTTTGGGAAAGGGAAGTGATTTGGAAACTCATGTATTTGATACTAAAAATTTAGGAATTAGAAATAGTAATTGGGAAGTTAAATTATTGAAGAGGAAAAGAATCAAGTACTTTGAAAACATTAGGTAAGTTATAGTGAATTTGGAATTCAAAGGAATTAATTACTAATTTTTATGTAATGGAATTAATTGTGAATTGTATGAGTGATTGTGTTTAAACTAAGAAGCTCTCATTTCCAAATTGGGAGTTGATAAGAGAGGTGGAGCATTATTACGTGCAAATTAAGCTTTGTCAAAATAGCTAGTACTTTTCATAAAACATGAGTTGAATGAGAAATTGCTTTCCATTGATGTACAATTATTTTTATAAAAATGTTATGTGACAAATAGGTTATGATTTCACTCTTAAAAGATGAGCCTTATGTTGCTCTTACCTAAGGAGGTGGGCCTTATGTGCTCCTCATGAAATGAACTTTATGATGTTTTTGCCCTCTTAATTATGTTATCAAAATTTGGAGATCAAAATCATCTTTCCAAGAGTTGTTGGCCAATAGTAAGGTAATCTGCATTACAAGTATGGTATTGTAATGGGTTGTATTTTGCTATGAAATAGTCATATTGTCCCCTTTGCAAGTGGGTTGTATTTTGTGTAAAAATGATATCTTCTACATATTAAATATGAGAAAGCATGTTATGTCTTATTTTTCACTGGAATTGTATGATGAAATACTCATATTTCATGGTTGCAAAATGTATTGAGAGTTCATATTAGCTATCGAAATGTATTTCGCACTTTTAGGTTTTTTCCTACTAATTATTTTTCAAGAAAAAGTACAAATTTGGACAAAAGCAAAGCAAAGCATATATAGTGTAGGTGGACTTGTATATATGTTGAGACATGAAGTTTATGTATGAAGCATAATATATGTAAATATAGTGTATGAAACCTTTAATGTTCGGACATCTTATGCCAAGAACGAAGTTATGGATAGTTGTATAAAGTGCAGATACTAGATAATATTTTGTTTCTTTGAGAATTCTTTTAGTATGATGAGTAATCTTTACCATATCTTCAAAACAGGATCGTCCTAAAAGTTTCAATGAATGATGCTTGAAAGTTTCATGATTCAATTAACTATATTAAGATTCATCCAACTAGATCTTAAGTTTCATTGAAGTGAGAAATAAGATTTAGTGAACTAGATTTAGTGTTAGTTAATTAGAATTTAAAAGTTAAGATTCAATTAACGAGGACCAGTATCAGTTAAGTGGAACTTGCAAGTTAAGAAAAATTTATGAAGATCAAGACTCAGTTGACTAGAATAAGATGTGGTTAATTGGAAGTTAGGGTAATAATTATGTAGTTTCTACTAAGATTTAGTTAACCTAATTTAGGTGCAGTTCACTATAACCTACATTAAAAAAGAATTATGCAAATGATATCATAACTAGTAGACACCAAGTACATTTCCTTTTATTAACAATATCATGTATAATTGTATAAGGATAGCCTTTTATAAGACCTAGTCATTACATATAACCCTTAGTGTAGGATTTTTAATACAATTCAATATATAGCTTCTTCCTTTTATATCTCATTCTTCTTATACTTCTCAAATGGAATTAGAGTAAATTTTCTCTATAATGGAGAATCCATGATCTATAACCTTATCTCCTTCACTGACTCTTGCTCAAAAGAGTATCTAGCAACCGTCACTCATTTGATCTTAGTAAGGCATGATGAAAATAACTTTCTATTATGTAAACAAAAGTGCTAGTAGTAATTTGTGGGCATGATCTAGAGAAGTTTCTTCTTAAATAAACAATAATTCCTTTAAAATATGCTAGTGAGGATGATGAAGGAACATTCTTGAATTGACACTAACAAGATCAGCTCCTTTTCTCTTATAATTTTCTTTAATGTTCAATGGCATGTTTGTTTGTATGGTTAAATGTGAGTAGATTTAATAGATATAGAAGAGAATCTTAGATTTCTTTGCATCACAAACAAGAGCAAAGTTAAACAATTCAAGACATAATTAAGAAATGCAAAGAAAGGATCTGTGCCAATGAATGAGTACTTGCTAAAGATTAAGGCAATAGTTGATCAATTAGCTTTAGTTAGAAATCCAATATATGTGAGTGATCATATAAAAGTAATTTTTAAAGGATTAACTAAAGATTATGATGGAATTATCATGTTTTCTTCCATTAGACTAGATCTGTACTTTGTTAGTGATATTAAGTCTTTAATACTTATTCATAAGTCTTGAATTGAGAAACACTTAAAGTTACTTGGTTCTACATATGTAAATTTGACTCCAACTCATTCCCATAAGCAACATAGTACTTGAAAAAAGCTTTGGTTTTTTTTTAGCTTTAATGCTGGTGGAAAATGTAATATTTGATCCCCAAAATTGCAAGAAAACATAAGAAAACGAGAGAAATGTAACAGTCGATTTTTCCATCAACGTACGAAATTCACTAGATACAAAAAGAGTCCCCCAATTAGAGTAAATTGAGGTCCAATAAAATTAGAATAATATGCTAGATCATAAATAATAATAAGTCAAGGCCAGAGGTACCCTAAAATTAAGACCAAAATATATGAAAAAAAAAGATAAAAAAAAGATCCCGAAGAGTCTCCAAGGTTAAGTATGAAGGAGCTAGGGACTAAAATGCAAAGAAAATTTGTGCGCCAGACACAATGTATAGATTGCCTAAAAGTTTAGGGAACCCTAGTTTCACCCTCTATTCGTAACTTTAGGCACAAATATCAAAAAGTTGGGCAAGAATCTCATAAATCGTTAGCTCACAATTAAACTTTGTTTGATGAGACGGGTCTAATGACGCTACGTTATCCAGATGGTCGGATGAGATCCAGTATGGGATTTGGTTACCCTGATCAGTAGTCATGAGCAAAATAGAAAGAGAAAGCTGTAACAACCATAGAAATAGAAATAGCTAAAGGGCTAAGAAACCCTCGAAGAATTTCAGGGATTAAATTATAATAAATAAAAATTTTATAGCACAATTATAATACAGAATGGTGAAAATTACACCTAATGACCTAGATGTCCGTTTGACATCAAAATTTATAAAGATTAAGGTTGATGGGCCCTGATCCATGTTTGAGGCTCAGTATGGCCAAAAAGTAGAGGAAATAATATTTATAAATTTTAGAAAGTCTAAAGGTATATATTATACTGTAAAACCTTAATCGAGCTTGGACACTGATTTTTAGACTACTGTAAGGCCCAATAGCCAATTCTAAAGGCCTAATAAGAGGAAAGAAGGTATAATTAAGGCTTTAGAGAAGATGAAATCCAAATATAAATATAAAATATAAAGGAAAGAAAGAAAAGATTTTGGTTAGTTTAAAAAATTAACTATAGTTAGGTTAAAAATTAACCATGGTTATTAACCATCAAATCACCATAACTTAAGGCCTAAGAATAAGCATCCAAGTGTGTAGCCAAGGAATTTTGGGAAGAAGATATTTAGTCATGAAATTAGAAAATCAAAAGAAAAAAAGGAATGGAAGGCTAGGATTTGATCTTGAAAAGGTTGATCCAAGGGTTTAAATTTGGTATGACCATTTAACTTCATTTAAGTTTATCTTCTTCACCTCCACACATATAAGGAAAAAAGAGAGAGAAAAACATGAAGAAGGAGAGCAAGGGAGAAAAGGTGGGAGAGGAAGTGAAATCAAGTGAAACTACCACTATTCTTCTTTAAATTTCTTCATCTTCTTCATCCTTCAATCATTTTCTCTAAAGGGCAGCTACATCTTTATCCTTTTTTCAAGGTGGCATGTTGCTCTAAATGGGAAAAGAAGAGATTTTAGTGTGAGAAAAGTAGAGGGAGTAAGGATTAAGCTTAAAGAGTAAGTTTTCTCCACCTTACACTTGAAAATCACATGGTTTAAGTTAATTTTATTAAACCCTAGCTATGGGCCACTTTTGGACAGCATATGGATGATTAGAAATGGAGTTTATATGTTGAATATGCAGGCCTAGGAATGGAGTTTATATATTGACTATGGAGTCCATATGAGCTTATCTATTTTTGTTATGTGCTGGAACTTTGAAAAACACAAAGATTGTAATTTTTGGAAAAATGGAAATGTTAGGGAGATGCTGTCCGAATTTTATCAAACTTTTTATGGTGTCTTCTTAATGTCCTAAAGTTATGTATACCAAATTTCAAGTCCTAAAACATAAAGGAAGATGCTATGGAATTTTTAGAACCAAAGAAACTCATTTTTGGGCCTAAAACAAAGCTAGGTTACATTATGACCAAAACGTGTTGTTGGGGCTAGAATTTGATAATTTTATGCATTCCAATGGATTCAAAAGGGTGTTTTTAGCTAGGAATATCTATGGCAAAGTTCCTAAAACTCATGGAATACAATTTCTAAATTTTAGCCAAGAAATACACACTATTCGCCCATAGCGGATTGGAAGGGAAGGAGTTAGGATTTTTTCCAATTTCAATGGTTCCAATGAGTTTAAAAGGGTCATACTACTTTAAAAATTAAGGTTTATATGTTGATTATAATAAATTATTATTATGATTATAGGGTTTGATATTTGTTTAGGAACTCTAAAAGTAAGTAAACTGAGTTCGAAGGCTTGAGAGCAAAGTTTGCTAAGGTAGTAGTTTTCCTTTCTCTTTCTTTAAGCTTATATGTTTGTATAATGATGAGTGTTATTCTATATCAAGTTGTCA
>JAIUCV010000019.1:12567925-12899359 GCA_026724425.1 Erythrophleum ivorense
GTTTCCATTGACTCCTCTAAGTTCTATATGAGGTATTTGTAATAGGAAAAGCATTATATAGTGAGGTATGATAGAAAAGATCAAGGTAATCAATCATTTGGTCCAAAACTTTACGTTCAATGCTAGATATGTGGTAAAATAGGCCACTTAGCTTCATATTACTTTGATAGATTCGACCACTCTTTCCAAGGCATCAATGCTACTGCTTTACAAGGTTCCTCTCAATAAACAAGCATCATAACCTTAGAATCTAAACTTTGAAGAAAAGCAAATGACTACTATGATAGTTAATTCAAAATTTGTGTATGATCAATGTTGATATCTAAACTTAAGCTACTAATCATGTCACTTATGATCAAGGAAAATCATATGCATGATGAGCCTCATGTTAGTACAGATAATGTGCATATTGTTGATGGCTCCGGTTTATCCATAAAGCATATAGGACATTCTTTTGTTAACTTTACTTTAAACCTATTTCTCTTCGTATGTCCAATCTTTTTCATGTTCCCTTGATAACCAAAAATATGCTAAGTGCATCTAAGTTCACTAAAGGAAATAATATCTATTTTGAATTTCATGCTAATGCCTATTTGTTAAAAAATAGGCTTCCAACTAAATCTTTTGAAAAGGACAACTAGAAATAGACTATGTGTCTTCAATGAATTTCCACTCAACACAGTTGTCCCTTGTTCTTGCACACTTGCTCTTAAAGCTTTTATTTTAAATGCTCCTTTTACTTCACTTAAATTTCCAATAAACACTTAGAGCATAATGCTGCATCTTTTTATTATTCCTTTTACATCTACTAATTATAATAATTGTTTAATAGATGTACATAACTTAGTAGTACAATCTCAAGCTTGTAATATTCCCTCTGTTTGTAATGATTCTACACTTTGGCATAACACATTGGGACACCCCTCATCTCTTGTAGTCTAATCTATCGTGAAGAACTATAATATACCAATCAACAATAAAAAATGTCAAATTATTTACAAATATTATTGCTGATAAGTCCTATTTTGAGCATGAATTATGCAATATTTTAAGAACTTAATAGTTTATTTTGTGATAATATCTTTTAATTTCACATTTTTTAAGGGTTTTTATTTATTGTTGGAATTATGAACTTACTTAAATAAGGCTTTGTTTGTACTATTTTAGGCTAAAAGAATAGTTTAAGGAATCTAAGTAGATCAAAGGGAGGCTAATGAACTTGGAAGGAAGCCTAAAACACAATTTAGGGTCCATATAGTTACTCATGGTATTACTTAGTAGGGTTGACTATATAGTTAACTACAAGTTAGGATTATTCCCTTATTATTTCCATTAACATGAGTTATGTGTAACTAAAGAAGGTCTACTCAACTATAATATAAGAATCTTGTAATTGTTCTTAAGAATCTTTCATGAAAGTCATAGCTCAATTGCACCTTAACTTAGGAATAAAAACACCAAAATTCTCACACTTTCTAATGGATTTAGGTTGCACTACTTTATTAAATTTTAAGATTTAGTAAGCTAGATCCAATGCTAGTAAACTACATCCTAATATTGTACTTCTTCCATTTGAACCTAGAATGTATGTAGAATGGTGATATAAACTTGGTTAGGCTCTTTAATCTTCCTCAGACATGCTTAACTAATGGTCAATAATAAACTAATTCTTAAAAAATAATTTATGGAGAACAAATAAAACATTTTTACACTTAAAGAAACCCCTTAAAGATCCTTATTTAAGTGTCATAACTAGCTTTATATAGACTTATTCATCCCATTTAGTTTCAGAAACAACTAAAATGCTACCATTATTAAACTTTTGACAATGATTTTGGCCCATTTTATAGTTTAAGTGCAACTATAAGGGTCAAATTTTTGAACTCTTTTCTCTTGCACACATGGCCACTGTAGACAAGTTTATTTCGGTCCACAAGACTAAAATATGAGACCTAATTGCATATGGAAGTTATATAGCCCATTTTGGCCATGTTGACATAATAAGGCCTCTAACTTCAAAAATTTGTAACTTAGTCTACATAACTCCAATTTGCACAAATTAAGTGTCTATGACAAACTTATGATATGAATTTTACGCTACAAAAATTTCAAGTAAAAATGAATTTATTTGGCCTTTCAAAAATCACAAAAACAATAGCTGCATCAAAGTGAATAGTACTAAGCCAATTTTACATAATTTAGCTTGTTAGAAAGCTCTATAAATTCTCTAATTACATACCAAATTTTAACCCCAAATTATGGTTGTATAAGCTCTATAAGCTCTATGTATTTGGGCTGTCAAAGGTATATTTGTAATTTATGGTTCATTTAGACTAAAATTTGATTCTAAAGTGGTCTAATAAGCCTTTAATGTGCAATCACTTCCTTTGAGCAAGTTTTTATTCATCTATACATCATTTATATACAATCCATTACATAAAATATGGATTGCATCAAAATTTGACCATCCTACATCTATCTATGCATAGAAACCATAATACATTTCATATAAAAAGCTATGTACCAAAGGCTCATCATGCATCAAAATGCCATACCATTATGATCTTATGCTTATACACATATCAACATTACATTTGTTTGTCTTATACAAGATATTTCATCACTATTGCATCACATACATCTTCAAGTACATAGTTGCAAGAAAAACTTTTAGTAGATGAATTTCTAAACTCTATGATTCCTCATTTTCTATCTCCTTGCTTGAAGGTCTTGAAATGATTAGTGTGA
Organism: Erythrophleum ivorense; assembly: GCA_026724425.1. Taxonomy (NCBI): domain Eukaryota; kingdom Viridiplantae; phylum Streptophyta; class Magnoliopsida; order Fabales; family Fabaceae; genus Erythrophleum; species Erythrophleum ivorense. The sequence goes on from JAIUCV010000019.1 coordinate 12,570,674, forward strand.
GAAACATAGGTGAGACTTTTAGGAGAATCTTAGTAGCCAATCTTAACCATATTAATGCACACAAGAATGCCATGAAAATGCAATGCATATGGTGCAAACATGTACTTCATATGCACCATGTAACCCAAACATAACTTTTAACATAAATTCTCAATTCTCATCAGGCCATGGCATCTCATCTTACTAGTTGGGCTCAACTAAGTTAAACTTTAGACTAAGGAAGAGCTATTATACTTAATTCCTTGTTATGAGGAGTTAGGAGTTGAAAACATACAGTGCTCATGCACAAAACTTATAGGGAAAACAATATTAAAGACTATTTCATGAATACATTAAACAACTAGACATACAAGTATCTTAGCTCATCAAAATATTCAAATGTATTTAAGATAGGAAGATAGAGTTACCTTATAGAGTTAGAAGCCTTAAGTTACCACTAAGTCCTAAATCCTTCTCTTTTCTTTAATCCATTCTTGAGTTTATACACACCTCACAAGGACTTGCGTTAGCTTGGCCAACATATAGCAATATACCATGTGAAGGAACACATAAAAAACCATTCCAACTTATACTATCATTATTTAATCCTATTAAAACTTAACATGCCATTTTAAGTCATTTTAGATTTCTTAAGAGACAACTCTTGGATTTTACTTTCTAGGCTTTATAATTTTACTTACTATAGGCCATATAACTCTAATAGAACTCATTGGAACTATTATATACATAATTAAACAAGCCAAATGTGAATTTACTTCTTTAAGCCCTTTTAGGCCTTAAAATTTCATCTTTCAAAGTACGATTTCTAAATTTAATTTAATAATTCCATAATTATTTATTCTTCACATTTTGGCCTCTTGAAACCTTAGAACTCATAAAAACTCTTCTTAGCTACCTCTTTCCTTGGTTGGCAGAAACTAGCACATAATGGAGTTTAGGAGAGTTTTTATCTTTCTCTTAGGGAATTTGATACCTATAGAGCATCCTTGGTTCCTTTCTAGTTTAAGGATGATGTTAAATGGCTTAAAACATCTTTTTAGGATTCCAAAACTTTCAAGGTGCAATTTGAACCATAAGTGGTCTAACTTGAATTTTATAACTTTTATAGAATTCCACTAGCATAATCTTACTATACACCCTTCAAAACCCTTGTCACTCTCAAGTTTTCATCAAGTTAAAGTCTCTTCCTCGCACACTCTCTCTAGGAAAAAATATGGAAGGGTTAGAAGTTCAAGGAATGTCAATTTTTCTAATGCGTAACATACCTCATTTGAAAGTTTGTTAAATGGTGGTTCCCTTGCTCTATTTGGTCACTTCAAACCTTCACTTTTTCTCATGAAATCAGTTACTAAAATCATCCTTTCATAAAGTTGAAACCACATTTAGAAAGGGCTTGAAGAGTAGAGAAAGTTTGCTAACGAACATATTATGAAATTTAGCATTTTTCCTGACCTTACATGCCTTTCTTTCTCTTCTCTCTCTTCTCCCATTTTTGACACCATGGTAGATCAATTTGGAAGCTTAGAATGTACGTTAAATGATAAAGGAGATGGCTAGTGCATCTTACTTAAATAAAAAAAGATATTTTAACTTTTTTTATAATTGCATTTTTGTCATTATTCTTTGTGCTTTCTGTTTGAGCTCATTTTAAATCCTTTTTGAAAACCATATTTTCCATATGAAAATTTAGATTCTTTAGTTTATTAAAAGTATGTACTTTGATTGGGATTTAAAACCATCCCAAAAAGTCCTACTAAAGTTACAATCAACTAACGTCTGAAATTATATATTGTAAGGGTTTTAGCCATTTTGATAGTCCCTATGGTTTTAAAAATCTCTAAAAACCTTAGTGAGTTTAACTTTGGCATTTAAAACTTTCCTTTAAGTTTGTAAAATTTTGCTTAAAATTATAGTTTTGTTACTAGTATGTTAGTTTCTTTTGTTTAGACACTTTGGTTTCATTTTCGTTTTTTCTACTCTTTCCTTTCATCTTATCTGGACTTTTAGACTCTCATTCTCATGATTGTTCACCTTTATTTTAGTGTCTTAGGATTTAGAAAACATGAGGTATGACATAAAGTCCCAAGGAAAGCTTACATGTCAAACTAACCAAAAGAAACCATCCTACAAACATGTATAGTTCTTTTTAGTCAATCGCATGGTTAGATTATGTGTTTTGGCTTAAACACATAGGTACCTTGTGTATCCCTTTGTTTCGGGACCTTAAAATTACATAAAAGGTCTATACTCTGCATGGCTCGTGTGAGTTTACATGGGGCTTTGTGTTACACATTATTTTCACTACCCTACACCTTGAAATAAGCTAAAAGCTTACCTTGGCATACCCAAATTTTGCTACAGGGCTCCAAAATTCACCAAATTTTGCATGGGACATCCTTAGAGTGTTAATTACTCTTTATAAAAATTTTGGATAAAAATGAATCCATTTGCCTTCTCAAAGAAAGATATTTGAAAAATTGTACAGTTTTGCTTAGAATGGGAATTAGGGCACTTTAGGTGCTTATTTGACCACTTAAACTTGCCCAAACTCACCCAATTTTTGGCATGTTATCCTTCCTATATGTTAACTTCAACATATTAAATTTTAGTTCATTTGGAGGTTGTTACATGAAAAGACAAACTCAAGTTAGCTGCTCTATTTTGGTAAAATTTTGGTTTGCGGTCTACGTTAAAGCTTAATAGCTTAATCCTATGTTGGCATTTCACATCCAAACCATATCAAAGCACACTAAACATACCATACTGTCATACTATTAAAGATCATACATATAACTTATACTATATTTCTCTTTTCACAACAAATAGTCACATTTACACTTTTGGTAACAGAATTTTCCATTATTAAAAAACTTAAATAGCACATTTATGCATAAATGAAAATTTTAATCAATTCATTTTCCAAATTCATACCAAATCAATTTTTTATACTTAAGATATCACATAAAGAGGCATCAAATTCGTAGATTTGGCTAAATGCACATTTTGGGTCTTAAATCACATAATAGGGATCAAACTTTTAAAAACTATATTTTGAGTTACAATTTCGATTAATGCAAATTAAATATTGTTAGAAAGTTTATAATGAGAGCTATCTATTGCAAAAAATTTTAAGTCAAAATAAGTCTATTTGATCTCTCAAAAAGCACAAATCTGAATCTGCACTATATGAACAGTACCTATATTTTTTTTACATAAATTAGCCAACTTCAAAAATTCATAAGATATTTTATAAAATTTCAAAAATTGTATTCTTTAACTTTATGAAAAGCTCTAAATGTCCTCTGATTGCTTGCCAAATTTTAGCCCAAGAATCACTCATTTGGGTTATCAAGGGTAGAGGGACATTTTATGGCTCAAATAGACCAAATTTTAGTTCTAAATGGTACCAACTGAGTTCTAAAATGCTATTTCTTATTTTGAGCAAGTTTTAATCCACAATTACAGCATATAAGACTTATCCATCATGTTAAATTTGCCATGCAACTAAAATTTATCATTCCATATGCAAGAATACATATGTATGCTTAGGAACCTAAGGTAACAATTTGCAATATAACATATCTTGCAACCTTTAAATGATTTCTATAACCTACTCTATTACTTTTAAACATGTTTGCATATCCATACATCAAAATATAATAATACAAATTCATATATGCAATGAAATTCCCTAAACTTGATTCAATTGTCAAGAATGCCTTTCTTAGACCTTTTGTTCACCATTCTTTCTTCCTTAAGTTTCACCTAGCCATAATTAGTGGATATAGAGGAAAAATAAGATTTAAAGAATCTCAATAGCTAATCCAATATTTAAATACACATATATGGTTCACCCAAATACATAGAAACAAGTATGCATGTCATACAATCATGACAAAATTATAAACCATGTTTTGGGGGTCCTATGGCTCATTCAAGAGCAAAACGAAATTTTAGGGACTTTTAATTTAACCTCATCTAACATTTAAGGACTTTTGGTTTAGTTTTACCCATTTTTAGGGGCTCTTGACTTAACCTCACCCACAATTGGGATTTTTGGCATAGTCTCACTTACATTTGGAGACTTTTGGCCTCATTTAATCCATTTTAAAGGATTTTGGCATAGCCTTACCCAGTCAAGAGTCAATCCAACCTCATATGCAATGAAATTTCATGCAATTACATAACATATTCAATCAATCAATAAATCATATAAATAACAAATAATACATACAAACAACCCATAAATTCAAGCAAACCATTTATATACATAAGAATGAAGGAAAAACTACTTTATCACACAAATTCCAACTAATTCCCCTTGTTCTCTTCTTTTGATTCCATCGCCTTATCGCCACTCTTATATATACTCTAACTTGTTTAGCCTAGACACATCAAATAAAGTGCAAAATAATCAATGGAACTACACTTATACTCATCCTAGCCTCACATACATAAGTTAGGGTTTTATGTGTGCATATGGCCATACTTGTATGCTTGAAGAAGTAATTCTTATCATTTCACTTATTGGCTCCAAAATCTCATTTAATATGAGCCATTTGACCTTAATAAAACTCATTAGAGTCACTATATGCATGGTTAAACAAGTTTAATGCTAAGTTGCTTCTTTAGATTTAATTAAATACTAAAATTTTACCTTTTAAAATAAGGATTCTATGTTCAAATCAATGGTTCTTTTAGTGTTTATAATCCATATCTAGACTACTTATAACCTTGGAATTATCAAAACAACCCCCTAAGTACCAAGATCATACCATGGCTGAACCTATGCCATAATAAGGGCCAAGGGAGTTTTGCCATTTCTTTTAAGGAATTTGGCACCTATGGAGATTTCTTAGATTCTTTCTAGTTTAATTATGATATTACATGGCTCAAAATATCCTTCTAAGGTTCCAATCTTTCTAAAGTGCAATCAAAGCCCTAATTACACTATTTTGTATCTTATAACTTTTTACTTGATTCTCTTGGTTCCACCTTAATCTCTATACTCCTAAACCTCTATTCACTTCATGTTTTGGTCAAAATCAAATTTTGGTGCTCCTCATCTTGGCCAAATATGGAGGAAGAAGAATTCCAAAGGAGAAAAGCATGTCTTCCATGCCATATTATATACCATTTGAAAGTGTTTTGAATAAAGATTATTAAGGTGCATTTGGTTCCCTTTAAAGGGCCTTTTCTTCCATGGGTTCAACCATAAAACTATATCTTTTAGAAAACTAAAACTATAGAAAGAAAGTAGAGGAGGAGTAGAAAAAAGGCTTATACTATTATCATAGGCAAAATTTGCATGTAAGCTTACCTAAGTGAAGCTTCTTCCTTCCTCCTTCCTTGGTTCTTTCCCACACCTCTTGGTTTTGGTTTAGAGTAGAAGAAAGCCAATTTTTAGGGTTAGGAGGCGTAGCTGAACCTATATGAGGGGAAAAAGAATGTTTTAAAACAATTACAAAAATTTCTATTATGTCTCGCAACTTCAATTTCTCTATTTAAGCTCATTTTAATTTTTTTTGAATTTTTTTTTGTATCATAAAATCTTGGTCCTCCAATTTATTAAAAAAAATTTGTTTCAAATTTATAGGATTCAAAATAATCTAAAATAATTCCGCTAAAGTTTAGGTCAATCAACGACATAAATAGCACACAAAAAGGATTTTAACTATTTTGATAGTTTCTATGGTTTTTAGGGCCTCTGAAAATCTTAGTGAGCTCAATTTTATCATTTAAAACTTCTTTAAGTTTCTATTTTTTTTTTCTAAAATTATGATTTTGCCACTGTAATTTTGGTTCATTCTATTAAGCCATTTTTGCTTCGATTTTGGGTAATTCTTAGTTTCTTAACCTTATTTCTAGATGCCCTACTTAACATTCTATCTTTAATTTACCTTAATTCATTTTACTCTGAGGCCCCTTTTCATTAATTAAACAATTCTAATTTTAATTCTTTTTAACTTATACTGCCCTTCTTTAGGCTTATAACCTTATTTAAATAATTTATTCTACTCTTTAAAGACCATTTTAATTAACAATTTATAGGATATTACATATACCAAGTTAAACAAACATAAAACTAGTGTGTTTATGATCCTAACTAGCATGGATTAAAATGTGCCATAATAAAACTTAATTAGACATGTTATCTATATTATTTATCTACTACAATAAGCAACTTTACTATCTCATCAAGGCTAACTCTACAACATCCACTATTTCCCTATTTACATTTTAAAATGCCTAAACACATTGAACATGCCAAAACCTAGCACTACTCAACATTTTGCATTTCTTGGCCACACTAAATGTATGCTACATATGAGCATCTTATTTGCACATACCTCATGTGTTAACTACACCTAGCCCATGAACATGCATATCAACATGACCTAGTACTAAATCATAATAACCATATAATTATCATCATATCCATACATAATTAAGTGATTACCTATTTGAACACATAACTACACATATGATCGAGTCTCCATCATCATCATCCCGTATACAAGCCTAATTTAACATAAACCACATCCTAACTTGACATTCACATTCATATACATGACAAAAACCTAAAGTAAGCGTCATTTATAATATTTACATGTATATATAGCCCATCAAACATATATACACAAGGTTTCCATAATAAAACTATGTCATAGCACAATCTAAGACATATAAGCTTAAGTTTCTACTTGCTTTTCTTTTCCTCTAACAGAACCATCTCTTGTAAAAATGATAACCCATAACAGGGTGAGATAATAATCTCAATAGTTATATTACCTTTCTAGACATATTAGCATATCACATATTGTTCGGATTCTTAGGACATGCACAGCAAAAATTTAAAAAAATTGAACCTAAATCTCTCCCATGGATCCATCAATATTGTTTAAATCAAGTAAAGCTAAAGACTTTTACCTTTCGTCATGTGATTCTTTAGATTTTTTTTTCTACTATTGGATCTTAGGAACTGACGCTTCAGATCAGCTCCCTCTATCGGTATCCACATGAATGGTCACTACAATTCGAACAGTGTGCTAGCACCACTAAACACGAACTTCCATACGTTTGAGAAAAGAAGACGTTATTCTTTTCTCTCTCTAAATGTCCATACACTTTCCCTCTCTAAGCATCTGTATACTTTCTCTCTCCATCCCTCCCCCCCTCTCTCTCTCAGCACCTGTATGCTTTTTCTCTCTAAGGTGAGAGGTGGCTCTCTCAAAAATCATCATCCTAGAAAACTCCAACCTCTTAATTTATAGAGGTGTGTTAAGATTTTAGGATAAATTTGATTAATTTAAATATATTATTTAAATTAATTCATATTATGGTTAAATAGATTAGTTTAAATTTATATCTATCCTATAGAATAAATTTAAACTAATTTATTTAATCTAAATCTAGAACTAGATTTAAATTTAATTTATCATATAGATTAAATTCAAATTATCACATTAGTTTAAATTTAAATCTATCCTATAGAATAAATTTAAATTAATTATTTAATCTAAATCTAAAATCAAATTTAAATTTAATTTATCACATAGATTAAATTCAAATTATCACATTAGTTTAAATTTAAATCTATCCTATATAATAAATTTAAACTAATTATTTAAATTATATAGATGATATTTATAATATATCAAAATATATTAAATATATATTTTGAATTTTATAAAATATATATATCAAATATATATTTATAAAATTCCTTTACCTTAAATTGAACATCATATTCATTGAATCTAAACACATTTTTAGGTTCAATGAATCTGGATATTATAGCTTGAGTTGGTATGTTCTTGTGTTCAATCCTGCAGGCCCATATAACGTTGGCAGTGGGACAATAACATAGTTTTATCCACAAGTCACAAGTGGCATTTAACAAGATATTATGACTACCCCATATGAGGATTCGTGATCCGATGCAACCTATCATACAATCTTGTCACATCCTTTTTTGTCACACGATATTTAGGTCAAGTATGAGACATGGAAAACATCATCCTCATTTTACTCAATCGTCACTTTCTCGATCTCTGAGCAAATTGACAAAACAAATGAAAAACCCTTCCATCTAAGCATAACCATGTATTTCTCAATCTCACTCATCGAGTGACTTAGAGATATCTCTCTACTAATGAGAGGGACAAATTCCATCCTGACTACTTATCTTCCTTTGCATGGATTTCACTATGCCCAATCACAGTTTTTATGATCACCTGGTTAAAGATGACTTTTGACTATGTCAAAGCACAATGTTCCTTATATAAGAATGTATAGTGATCTCATGTAACAAATAGAATTTTTGAAATTTTTCTAAGTCTTTTGGCTATAGCCCGGCTATAGCGAATGCACCTGTTCACTATAGCAAGAATTTAACTAGCTATAGCGAATGTACTAGTTTGTTATAGTGAGAATGCTTTTAGCTATAGCGAGTTTAGGCGTCTCATACCAAAATCAGGAAGTTGCGAATGTACTAGTTTGTTATAGTGAGAATGCTTTTAGCTATAGCGAGTTTAGGCGTCTCATACCAAAATCAGGAAGTTCCTTATAATAGCGCGCGCTGTAGCGAGAATAGGAGCCTGGGACTAATACGTGCTCGCTGTAGCGAGGGTTATTTTCTGCTATAGTAAGGGTTGGTCCAAAAAAGCGTAAAAAAGGAGAATTTTACTTCTTAAAAAGTCTAGACCTTCTCATTTTCTCTTAATCGACTTAAGCTTCGACCAAAACAAAGAAAAGGGCTAGAGAGAAAGAGACTAAGAGAAGCTAAGAGAGAAGGAAGGAAACTAAGGAAAAGGTAAGCAAAACTTGAGATTTCTATAGCTCTCCTTCTTAGAATTTTGTTCTTCTCTCTTTGCCTTCTCTTTCTATGGTTTTGGTTATTGAATTAGCTTTGTTTTGAGCTTGGTTCAGAAGAAGGAGAGTGGAGAATTAAAGCGAAGGTGAAGGAAAAAGGGAACCACTCTTGAAGAAGGCTAGAACTCAAGGTAGATACTTATGTATCTTTGCTTCTTCTTCTTTGCTTCTTGTGTATGTTAGTTCTACCAACTTGAGAGATTGAGAAGGAAGGAAGTCTAACATAGAACAAGTAAGAAACCTTTAAATTAGAGTGTAGGAAGTTGAGAAATGCAAAGGAATTAAGAGAATAACTAGTAAAATTCAAGAGGGAGAAACTAGAGATTCAATCCCCTAGCCCTTGTGAGTAATTGTTTGAGTTCCAAGAGAATAATTGTATGCTACTTGTTGTGTCTAGGCCTAAGAGAAGCAGCTCCATTTAGTTGTGATTATGAGACCAAGAAAGGAGAAGAGAAGTTGAAAGGGAAGGCTTGTAAGGTAGCTCTCCACTCTTTCTTATTGGATTCTTAGATGTATGATAGTTATTGTATGCTTGTATATGTACTTGTGTTGTAAGACATGCCATTTGATATTGTCTTGATGCATTGGTACTAATTTGCTTATATTTTAGGTTGTGAAAATTGCTCTTAAAGGGTGAGGTAGTGCCAAAAGTCCCTTGTGATGGGTGAGGTGGAGCTAAAAGTCCCTAGAAGTGGGTGAGACAAAGCCAAAAGTTTTATGGATGAGTAAGGTCAAGTCAAAGCCTCTAAACCAAGGGTGAGGCTAACCAAAAGTCCCAAAATAGGGTGAGGCTAAACCAAAAGTCCTTAGAACTTATTCTTGGCATTGATATGATTTTCATATCATGTAAATCCTGTGTTGCATGAGTTTGAATGGTTGGATGCCTACTTGCATGTTTTGACATGTTTATATGCATTGATTGCTTCCTTGAATAAGTGTATAAGCTATTAAAATTCTATGAATCTCACTCCCTTCCCTCTCCCATCTCATGTGGTTCAGGTGGAGCTTAAGAGCCAAAGAATGGAGGCCATGAGGCATAGATGGTTATCTTTTAACACTTTTGCATAATTATGCATAGTTTGATGTATAGGAAAGCCAAAGTGTTTATGCATACATATTTCTTTTGAGATGTAAATGTTTAAGCAAGTGTAAAAGTATATATAAATGATGTGTGAACCATATATCGAGCCAAAGCAATGGAAATATGAGATTTGGCACCTTGGTGACTTGTATATAGTAGTGCATTTTTACTCATAGCATGGTGAGTTTGAGATGTGTGATGGTTCAAACCACTTAGGTAATTTATATCTGTTGTGTTTATACTTTAAAACTTGCCCAAGAGGTGCTAGAGCATGTAGGAGGCTATTTAAACCTACTTTGAACCATTTATGGTGTCAAATTTGCTAAATTTGTGAGCTATATCAAGATATAACTGAATGAACTCTTCTTAATATGAAATTTGGTATGCATCTAGATTTTTTTAAGAGCTTTTTGGGAAGCTAAAATGGGTATTATTTGGAGGTTTATGGAATATTTGGCAAATTGTTGAAGTTAGAGAATTTTCTGGTTTTGGTTAGTATACTATGCTAATGGGTCCAAAAATAAATCTATGTCATTCATGGGTCAAAGGGTGTCCAATTGTCATGAAATTTTATGGGCATAAACTAGACATCCATAGTGACCTATATCAACTAGAAAAACCTCAATTGGAGGTCTGTAGGGGGAGAAATAATTTTTTGAAGTTCTATATCAGTATCAGGGATGACAGCAGACCTTCATTGCTGTTCCATCAATTTTTGAGGTCCAAATGCTACTAAAATGATCCAAATTTATTTTTTTACTCTAGTTAACATCTGTATCTTTCCAAATTCGTATAGCTTGCCCATATTAGAGTTTTGTGGAATTAGTTATAAAGTTTTGAAGTTCATGACAGCAAACTGTATCAGTACCAGGGATAACCAGACCTTTGTGCCTTTTTCGATGTCAAACATGATCTAAACGCTGAGATGGTGGTTTAAAATTATTTTTAGTATAAATTTAACATCTAGAGATTTCTAAAAAGCTATGGTTTGCTTGATTTCCATTTTTCTAGAATTAGTTATAATTTTTCAAAGTCAGAGCAAAAAATCTGACTTTTAGACCCATTTTGAAAAATTGCATTTTTTTATTTTTGTCTTCATATCTGTGGTTCATGGGTTGTTTTATGTTATATATGAGTTGTATGAATGGAGTTTGAATAGAGAATGTGATTGACAGTTCATGGGACCCACAAGGCAAAGTATGACCATTTAAACCCTTGATATATAGTATTGAAATGCCACGGTTTTTACTCTTTTCTTTGGAATTTCATGGAATCAAGCCTAAATAGAGATTAGTTAAGGATAACACGTTATGGTGTTACATCTCAGGTCTGAAGGTTTAGTGACATAGCTATATATGAGATATGCTTATGACTTGACCATGTAGCTATCTTATGACAGATCAATCCAGCACCCTATTTCCTAACAAGTGCCTATGATTTTGATTCGTATCTTCATACATAATTAACACATAATTATTAATCAAAATCATACTAGCCTTAGTTCATCATCATTTCCACAAAGATGATCGACTAGGGATATTTAAGATAATTAATATGATTTATCTAAGGATATTATTATTATAGAAAATACACAAATAATATAATAAATGTAATAAAAGAGAAACTCCTTTTTCTTAATGAAGTTCAATGTTCATAATACAATGATTGGCTTAGGGCACAATCTCCAACACATATATGATCTTATAATTAGAAAAGTACATCATGGCATTATTTGTAAAAATTGCATTACAATTGTTTGGAAGAGTTACCCTTGTCTCAACCTAGAATTATTTAGCATGAGCAATCAATCATACATAATCATTATATAGAATCATTAGTAACAATTCTAGTTCAAAATAAATATATTAGAAAATGTAAGTAACTACCTATATGAATTATTCATCAATTCAATAGCAAGCATCAATATTTAGTCAATCTGGTAAGGCTTATTCTAAATTATATAAACATACATATATCAATGTCAATAACAATTCTTTCTAATTCTTTATCCATATATGAATTAAATTCTTAATCAACCATATACCTAATTCAATTTCTAAGCCTAATTCAAAATCTTCAACTTCTAATTCTTTGAATTTTATAAGCTTTCATGATCTCAATTCAAGTTCCAAATTCCTTTGTTCAATCCTAATCATTTCAACTAAAACAAGGAAACATCACACTTAGCGCAAACCTCTAGTTCAAATCTCAAATTCAAATGATTAAATTAAAAAATGTTCACTTGCCAATAAAAGGTTTCAATCACCCTATTTCCTCAAAGTGATTTCAAGGCTTATAAAGCAATTGTCCTCCTTCTTATTCACTACTTCAGCAAAACACATGGAAAACAACCACTTAAACATAATTGTTCAGCAAGATTGAAATTAGAAATTAGGTGATAGAAATTTCACCTTCAAATCACAATTCCTTTCTAAAATCAAGCTTTAAGCATCCATTTTCGTTAACCTCTAACACCACAAACCACCATTAAATTAAAAACTAATTAGTCTGAAAGATGGAGAATGAAAAGTAAAAGTAGAACAACTTTTTCTAAAGTTATCTTTTCTGAAAATTGCATTCTCCCTTCCATGCAAGAGCTCAAAATTTTGGCTTCAATGATAGTCTTACACATCTTCTCTCTCCTCTCTCCTTAGGCATCCAAAATGAAGCAATATGAGATGATAAATGAATGAAGCAAATAGGTTTAATGAATTGTTAAAGTCAAAGTTGAGATGGTGAGAGTTAGTGGAAGCTATTAGGTGGCAAGCTTTTAACTCATATGGTTTGCATGCAAAGTGAATGAGGGTGGCACCACTTTGAAGCTTATGACTTAGTAATTTTAATTACTTAATTTGGTCATCTCTTGTTTAGTGGTTGTAACATCTTGCAAATAATTAATATAAGTTATAGAAAAAATAATTAAATAAGGAATTATTAAAGAAAATAAATTTATTTATGGGCTTTAATTAAATTAAAAAAATAGGGATTTATTATTAAATAATGGAGAAATGGGATTTTATGAATTTATATAGAGAAATAAGGATTTTAGGGAATTATAGAATAAATTAATTATTTTTAGGAGTTTAATTTATTAATATAAGAAAATTTGAAAATACTCTAGGAAAACTAATTAGAGACTTCTTACCCTTAAAATTAAATTAAGTTGAAAAAATAATTTTAATACAAGGTTCCCTTTTCTTTAAATTTTGGACTAAAAACTTAACTCATAAAGCCCAGATCTAAGGAAATGAGTAAAGACCCATTTGATTTGGCTACCTAAAGGCTTAATAACCCATGATCCATGAACCAACTCACTTAAATATCAAAACCTAGTCACACTCTCTCCCTTTTTTTCCAACCACACGAGCATGTTGGCAAAGGATAAAAGGAAAAGGCTTAAAAAGAGGCACAAAGAAGGAGAAAAGCTTCGGTTTCAAACTTTTAGCACTCCAATTTGGGGGGAGAGAGACATCTTTGGCTCAGGAGAGTGTTGGGAAAAGTGACCTACTCCTTCTCTTTTTTCTTTTGAAACAAGCACTTTATGATTTAGTGATGGTTTATGAAAACCTAGGTTGCTAGATTTGGAGTGATTTTGGTGAAAAAGCTGTACAAGAGGTGAGCCCAAGGTGTGAACAAGTATATCCCTTTCATTTATGCTTGTTTTTCTCTCAAATACTCTATTGAAGCATGACTTTGGTGTTGTGGCTTGTGTATATGCGAATTTATGATGATCCATTTAATGTTTGGTGCTTGATCTAGGGATGTGGTGACCTTAAAATTCTTGGCAAGTTAAGGTGTTATAGTTTGTAGGCTTCTAACTAGTGAAGACTATGTTTTGCCTTATGTTGATTGAGTTTTGTTGGTTGATGATGATTATCTTAGGCTTAGGTATGTTCTTAAAAGGTGTTAGTGACTAATTAGGATGTGTAAAACATCATCAAAGGTATTTGGTATTTAATTCCATTCATATTTGTTAAGTAATCATGTTTAATAACTTGTGCTTCTAGGTATATATATGTATTATATGATGCCATGATTGAGTTTGATTACTAGCATTGTATTTCATTGTAGACCTTGTTAGTGTGTCCTAACTACTTGAGGGCCTTAAATAGTGCACTCCAGTTATTGGACAATGACTGTGTTGTATAACCTGCTGGTATGGGATAATAGTGGGATTATTATCAAACTCTTACATTGTAATTATTTAAGTATACCATACTTGATAATTTTCTTATGCAAAATATTAATATTGATTGTTCTATACAAATGTGAATGGAATTTGCTTATATGATTACTAGGATTCTATATCTCACCTCGCTTGTGAGTTAATCTTTCCAGGTGAAGGTTCAAGTTTTGGCAAGGATAAGCAAGTGGAAAATTGATCAACTAACTAGGCATATTTTGTATAGGCCTTATTTTGAAGTATATTTTGTAATTTGAAATCATCTTACGATATGTGATATGAAATACCAAGTGTAGGTTTTAGTTGTATTTTGTACACGTGAAGATGGTGGTTACACCTTGGTTGTTAACTAATTCATTTCTAAAGGGATCTTCAATGTAATTAAAGGCTTACAGTAATTTACATTGTGATATGATGGTAGATCTTATGTGTGTACATCTTGTTAACTTAATGGTCTTCTTTGGATGTTAAATTTGTGTTTTATTCATTATTGGTTAGTGATTTGTCATTAACTTCTATAAGGGTTGGAAGTGTGGTATTATAGTAGTGAGTGGGTGAAAGTCAGGTAAAACATCTTTGGGTTAAATTTTGATCCATGAAAGTTTAGGACTTGGTGGTAGCTTTTTAGTGGGTACTTGGCCCTATTGAATTTTTCTTGAGAAAAGTTGGTTAGGTTTGGATGGAGTCAGAGTGCCAAAAAAAGCATTTAAAGTGCCATTTTTTTAATCACTTTAAGCCATTTTAGAAATGTGTGCGTTAGGGGATCAATTGGTGGAATTTTAAGGTAAGACTTGACATGCTCTTAGACCTCACATAGAGGTTCCACACATGTCAAATTTGTGAATTTTGGAGAAGGCAGGGTCCCTAGTGGATCATTTTCACTGTTTTTGCACTTAACATGGCCTTCTTGTGTTGTTACACATGGTCATGTTGAGTTGTCTTATGTAGGGGGACTAACTAAAGGCCCACACAACTGTGTAAGGGAGATCAAAGACACACATGGCTAGCTTATGTCTATTTGCATAGCCATTTGTAGTTCTAGGCCAAAGGATTTTTGTTGTTTTATGAGGTTTTGTCTTGTTTCACTCCCATTTGCCCATAATGTACACTTGTTAACATGTAATTAGGTACTTTGATGTCTTTGATAAAGTTTTAGGTTATAGGCTAAGTTTTTGACTAAGGAACCTTGTAACTTTAAGCTATTGCCAGCCCAACCAAGCTTAGTTAACTAACTAAGAGCACTTTAGCTTAGCATTACTTAGTTTAGTAGCAAAGTTTAAATTTCCCTATGTTCTAGTAAGCGTTAAACTTAAATTTCACTTCCTTACTAGTTTATTTCATTATCCTTTGTTTATCTCCTAAGTATAATATTATTTAGTTTTAGGTGTTACACTAGAGGTATGTAGTAATTCATTTATCTCATAAGATTCAACTTAAGAAAATAATATTAAGGTTGTTATAAAATATTAAGGTTGTTATAATGTTATCTAAATTTAATTCAATTTAAAACTTTGAGACATATTACATCTAATTAATTTTCCTTATTCCTTTGAATTTAATCCTCATATAATCTCTCATATTCTAGAGGTTAATTTGTCTAAAATAAATTTAAGGTTAATTTATCTAATCTCCAATTAATTCGGCAACTTCCTTATTTAATTTATTCTTCTACTAATTTCATTCATTACTACATCTCACTAGTGACTTTAACTAGTTAGTTACTAGGATGTGATTGTTCGTATTGAATATTTAATGGTAGTAATGATTTTTTTTTCTATTCAATTATGGAGTATATGTTATTTGCTTAATTCTTTTGTTATTAGCTTTTATGTGTCATGGTTGATTGTTGACATTTACTATTTAGTTACACCTTATTAGAGTTATTAGGTTGAGATAATTGTTAGGAAACTTGAGGTAATTAACAATCAAGTCTTATTATAATCATAGTTGCTAGGATATGTTGCATTAGATAATTGTAATGTCCGATTTTCATAAAAACGATGGAAAGGGATACGTTTTAAAAGCTGGCCCTCTGAAATGAATTGGTTAAGGTCTAAAAAAATTAGAATAATAATCTAGACACCAAGTAGTAATAATAGGAGGCAGAGGTACCCTGAAAGCGATGCTAGAATAACTAGACAGAATTTAAAGAAATTATTACGAAACGTAATGACATTTTTGTAATTTCGAGCAATTTTTGAAATACTCACAAAAGGGCTTTTTAAATGAAAATTGTAAGTTCTCTGAGGTTTTTAGAGGCCCTGAAAACCATAGAAAGCTGTGGGACAGTTAAAACCCTTTCGATGTACGTTTTCTAACGACGGTTGACCCGAACTTTGATCTTTTCATTCAAGAAGGTTTTAGCTTTAAATTGAGTGATTCCAAAAGTAATTTATAAGATTGAGAACCTAAGTTTTATGATAGAAAAAGGTGGTTCTAAAAAAAGAGCTAAAACGAGACTAAAACAAAAATGCCAAGTTTATAAGACATAAATGGAATTTTTTTGAACAAATGCTTCTTGAATCTTCCATATATGTCACGCCACTTCTCCTTTCTTCTTCATTGACTTTATTTCTACTAAAAACATAGAAGGAGACTGATAAGTATGATTTTTATACATTTTAATCCTTTTAACTTAAAACATTTTAGTACTCAAAATTGGCTTTAAGGGTCTAATTAGATGAAATTTGATTTTAGTAGCCATTTTCTATATTTGAGGAATTAAGTTACAAATTATTGGATTTTAATGCATAAATTTATCTTAAATAATTTTGTGAAAATTCCTATTTGATTTTTCCCACTCTTTTGTGCAGAATTTTTATGGACAATTGGTATTTGAATAGGAGATTATTTTGGAGAAGAAATGGAGGTTTGCCAAGTCCAAGGAAGCCATGCATTCCATCCTCTCATCCTCACATCTCTCACCCACTTGGTTTGCACATACATATCACGTATGGGTCTCTCTCTATGGAACATGAACATGTTGCAGCTGCTGAAACAAGAAGCATGGAGAGCATGCAGAAGCTATGAATAAATGAAGCTAGAAACGAGAAGAAAGCTACAGGTTTCACGTTGAGGCAGCACTTGGTTTGACGTGGGCAGCTTGAGTTTATGTGCATGCAAGAGAAAGCTGAATTGACACGATCTAAAGCTAGGAGCATGTGGAATGAAAATGCAAAGATGTTGAGCTGCAAAGAAGGAATGAAAGAGCTTGGTTTTAACGTTGAAGTAGCTGAAGTAAGAGCTGGAGATCATTGAGCTTAAGTTTACGTGGAAGGAGAAGGAAGCTTCTTCATTCATTCGGGCTGGATATCATGAGCTAGAAGAGAGCTGGAGCAAAGCTGGAATGACGCTGAATTGAGGAATTAACGTGAAGAAGCTGGAAGTACAGCAGCTAAACAAAGAAGGCATGCAGAAGCCTGAGCTTTGAGTTTAGAAACAACGTGGCCTGGATGCATGAGAGCTGGAGAAAAGACGCAGAAAACATGAAGAGAAGAGCTGCAGTTTTAACGTGAAGAAGAGCTACGTGAAAAACGCATAAAGATGCTGAAGAAGCTACGGGCAAGGAGAAGCAGCTGAGCACGTGGGGTTTAAAGGAACAAGTGGATTATTATATTCATAATGGGGCCCACCTCTTATATATATAAAGTAGCTTCAGGGAATTGGAGATAATGCATTGCATGGAGTGAATAAAATCACGTAAAAGAAGAGCAGCAACACGTAAATCATTAAGGAAAAGAATAGGCTCTTGCACGTGACTTTTAATGAAGAAAGGAGTATATTTCAACACGCCTCTGATCCATTCACACATCCAGCCATCTCACGTCTCCAAAATTGTGGAAATCCTCGCCTATATATAGATGCAATCATCCATTCATTCGCGGCATCCTTCACCCTCTTAATCCATTCCATCCCATTATCCATTCCATCATCCAACATCCCATGAAACTCTAATCCATCTTGAGGCTAGCTAGGAGGAATCCTTGGAGAAGCTTGAATCTATGGAAGAAAAATTCAGAATTTTGGCTAAGAATTTCCTTATTTTTTCTACACTTTTCTCTTTCATTTATTGTCTTGGTTAAGTTGTATTTGATAGGGAATTTGTGTAATTATAATTAGTGGCTGGTTAGACACTAATTAGGAAGTATTTTTGTTGATTAATTGATCTGATTAATTTCAATATTATTTGACTTCCCATGTATGCTTCGAAGGTGTTCGATAAAATACATGAGTGAGCTTAATTGTTTAATTTGAAGATTCCTTAATGTTTAGTTAGTTAATTAAATATTTAGGATGATTCAGAGGCTAATCAAATTAGTTCATCAATCAAATTGAGTGTTCATTGATCCTAAAACAAGAATTGACAATTTAATTTGGATGTGAGGTTTCAATTCAACATTAGATCATCAATCTCTTGTATCTTGAGTGGTTACCCAAGATAAATTGTTATGAACACATTTAGGAACTCTTAGACCAGAATCAATTACAATTAGAATAGGATAAGGATAGTGGATACCAAGGGACGAATCCAAAGCTAGTCACAAGACCATCTTTCATTCATAATTCACCTAATTAGATAGCAATTAGGAATTTTAATTCAATTTAGTTTTTGCTTAGTTTAATTAAATCAAAACCCCCTTAGTTTAGGAATTTTTAGAGTCTTTTAATATTTGGAAAACTCAATTAAACATTGAACGCCAATTCCAAGGGAGATGACCTAGGTTGTGCCATTAACTACATATTTTATCAACCTAGTATTATTTTGAGGGTTGCACGACGAGCCACTCAGAGACCTTGAGAGAGTGGCGCACCATTGAAAAGGAAAAAGGAAGAAGAAAAGCTAAGATAAAGGTAGGAAATTCTTAGTCTTTAGCAAACTTCTTCTCCTCCTTCTCCTCTTTCTTTTTATAGATTTATTGATGTATTTGGATTTGTTTTGAGCTCAGACCAGAGGGGAGGAGTTTGAATTGGAGGAAGAGAAGCCAAGTAAAGGAAATAGCATTCAAAGAAACCTAGAAAACCAAGGTAAAATGCTAGTTTTCAAGCTTGCTCTCCCTTGTCCTTGTTCGTGTATGGTTCAACCATGGTAAAGATAGCCAAGAGAGGTTAAGTTTTGAACTAAGCCAAGGATGAATCTTAGGAATTAGAGTGTGAGAATTAAGATTTTGCAAAGAGAACTAAGAAATAACTATTGATTTTCAAGAAGGGAAAGATAGAGATTCAAGAACTTAGGTAAAATTTTGTTTTAATCCAAGAGTTTCTAGGCCAAAGTGAATGTTTGTATGAGCTCTAAAGATCCTTAGAAAGCTTCCTACATGCATCTCATATCAAGAAAACAAAGAAAACTCCTTAGTCCCCTTTAATGAAGCATGTCTCAGCCTAGAGTAGAACCAATGCTTAGGGAGTGTTTTGATTTCTTCCAAGTTTGATTTTGCATCATATATTATAGGAAAGTATGAGAGAAAGCCTCAGAAAAATTTTAGGAAGCCTAGAAGTGAGATAGTAGCATAGTTCTATATTATGACTTAAAGAAACAACATGTAGCTAGGCTCTTCCAATTGATTGTGTGATGGCTCTAAGAGGTTTAAATGGAGTCAAGAACCATAGATGGAAGGAAAGAATGGAGCCAAGATCTTGAATTCTTGGTGTTTCTTCATTAGGTGCCTTATAGAATCATAATTGAACCTTAAAAGCAATCTAGCTTTTCAAGTGTATGTGTGGCTTTAGAATTTGTTCCAAGAGTATAATTGGCTTCCATATGATATGTTTAGGCTAAAGTAATCAAGTTCCACCTCCTTGTAGGTATTTGGCTAAGGGAGAGGAAG
This sequence comes from Erythrophleum ivorense, assembly GCA_026724425.1. Lineage (NCBI taxonomy): Eukaryota > Viridiplantae > Streptophyta > Magnoliopsida > Fabales > Fabaceae > Erythrophleum > Erythrophleum ivorense. Next base: position 12,590,637 of record JAIUCV010000019.1, read on the forward strand.
CTTTTCAAAGGGAAAAGTATATTGTTGTGCACAAGGTAGCTCTCTTTTCTTTCTCTCATACATGCTTGGGTATTTTTCTTATCTTGAATGTATGTGTGTATGTTTAAAGCCATGAAATATGTTCTAGTGAATGATCACATGCCATGATACCATGTTGCTATATTTATATGCTTGAAAAATATTTTCATAAATGTGCTTAGCTTGCATGAGCTTAGTGAAGCCAAAAGTCTCTTAGCTAGGGTGAGGATGAGCCAAAAGTCTTTAAGAGTGTATGAGACAAAGCCAAAAGTCTCTAGAAAATGTGAGATTTAGTCAAAAGCCCGTTGAAAGTGGGTAAGGCAAGTCCAAAAGTCTCAAAGAGAATGGGTGAGGCTTAACCATTGTCTTGGCAAGCCTATGTATGTTGTTTATGACTTCTTGAATGAAAGAAATGGTTTATGTATGTTTATGATTTGCAAGAAAGCCATACATGCATTTTTAGGCTTGAAACTTGCATCCATTATATGTGTTTAAAAGGGAGAAGGGTTATTGAGATTCCTAAAATCTCACTCTTCCCTCCCTATTGCCTAACATGTCTAGGTGGACCAAGTAAGCAAAGGAATAGAAGCTACTAGGCTTAAAAGAAGAAGATTGACATGGAATTGTATCACTTGTTTACTTTGTAACCATTTTGATGGCATATGATGTACTCTTATGATGTATGTAATGTAAGACCCTTTGAACAAGTGTAATTATATGAATACTTTATATATATATATATATATGAGAATTAGTACCACTTGAATGATGTAGTAATTTTTTGACAATGAATGGCAAGAGTTGATCATGTATGTTCTTGTGTATACTGTCACACCATACTTTATTATACTCTATATTCCCATATTTAAGGAAACTTTCATATATACAAGCAAGAAATACCAAGAAATGGGAATAAATAATATCATTTATTTGTGTTATGTCACATCTAAAAATTCAAATTTTGATTCGTGGGCCCTAGAAGCTTTCCAACATCATTCTTAAATTGTTTTCCATCCATACAAATCATAAACATCTCAAAACTTAGCACAAATCGCGGATCAAGAGTCAAAAATCTAAAATAATCACGTTTTGCCTCGGGTTCCAAGGTGGCAGAATTTGAGATAACTTTGAAAAATCATAACGAAATCTTGAAAAATAGAAATCAAGAAAACCATAGCTTTCTAGAAATATATGGATGTTAACTTTATAATAAAAATAATTCCAAGCCACGAAAATCGTATCTGGACCATGCTTAATATCAAAAAAGGCACAAAGGTCAGGCTGTCCAAAATTCTGATATAAATTACTAATACAAATTTTGGAAATTCATAATTAATTCCAAAAAAATCCAATTCATGTAAACTATACTAATTTGGAAAGATATAGATGTTAACTAGAGGAAAAAAATATTCTAGATCAATCCAAGAGCATTCCAGTCCTAAAATTGGATGGAACAATATTAGAGGTCTAACTGGATGCCTAGAACAGAATAACAACTTCAAAAATTCATATATCTCTCTCTCTAGACATCCAAATGGGGTGCTTCTAGTTGGCACAGGTCATTGGGAAAGTCTAGTTTCTCCTTGTAAATTTCATAGCAATTGGACATTGTTTGCCCTATAAATGACAGAGATTCATTTTCGGGCTATATGAACAATAACACTAACCAAAACTAAAAAAATTCTCAACTTCAAAAATTCGCCAAAAATTTCATAGACCTCCAAATATTTTGCACTTTAGCTTTCCAAAAAACTTTTAATAAGATCTAGATGTATGCCAAATCTCAGATTAAGAAGAGCTTATTTGAAAAAAAGTGACATAACTCTACAAAATAGTCATTTTTGCCTCTTACAAGATGTCAACTTTGTCCAAATGACTTCCTTAATGGTTTGGCACCTCTTTGCTAGATTTAAAAGCATAATTACAACTTATGTGAACTGTCCAGGTAGTCCCAAACCTTATGCATTTCAAATTGACCACCTCACATCCAATAATACATAAATATCACAAGCTATTCCATGGTCAAATTTCACATTCTCATTACTTTAGCACCATCTAAGGTTCATACATCATTTACATATGATATTACAATTGTTCAATGATTCATGGCTCAAAAATAATATTTACATGACCATTTTGACCATTAGGTACAAAAGAAACTACATAAAAATCAAGTTATGGCCTATTTAAGGTGCTTAGCTTGCATCCCTCGGTTCTTGAACACCACCTATTCATTTCAAGATGAAGGAGGGGAGGAGAGTGAGATTCCTAGAGTCTCAATAGCTCACACACACATTCAAGGCATACATATATCAAGTGCACAAATACAAAAGTGATATGAACATAAAACATACTAGGAGTCCATTTCCATGCCACCATTACACATCAATTCAAGAACTTGCTCTAGAGACTTTTGGATTTGCCTCACCTTTGGCTTAGGGACTTTTAATTTGGCCTTACCTATTCTAAGAGACTTTTGGCCTAGTCTCACCATTGCGTTGAGACTTTTGGTATCTTCTTACCTACATTAAGGGTCTTTTGGCATCACCTCACCCTTGTGAGCAATTTTCACAAACAAAGTCATTCAAGAACACACATTGGTATCAATGCAATTTCAAAGCATCAAGTGACATGTTCTCCAATCACATAGACACATACATGCACACAAGGACATACATACACATAAGAATGCGAGGAGAATGAGGTAAAAAGCTACCTTGAATCTTATGCAAGCCCTACTTTGCTTGTTCCTTTCCCTTTTCGGTTACACAAGAGCACTTAGGTGGGATAGGGTTCTCTTGACCTAAACATCACAAATAACCCACAATTATGCACTTGAAGCAAGTCAAGATACCAAACTCATTCTTAAACACACTCTTGGCTCTATAAGTTACATAATGGTCCCATAAATGGCCTATTGAAGCAACCTTATTATTCAAACTCTAGGCTCTATTTTTTATTCATTTCTAGACCTCTTAACCTCATTTAAGGTCCTTGGAGCCCTCACACATTTATTTGCACAATTGAAAAACTAAGTTGCTTTATAAGGCACCATTATGGATACCATTGTCCCATCTCCCAATCTATGGCTCCTAAATTTTTTCCACCGGTTCGTCCCACCTTCTAGTATCATATAGAATCCCAAACCAAGGCTAGAACAATTTAAAACATCCCCTAGTCCCTTGAGCTAGCCTAGGCTGAGACACCCTCCATAATGGGGTTCTATGAAGCTTTTGATTTTTCCTTGATGGGAGAGCCACTTGGGGGGGTTTCTAGGGGTCTTAGGAGCTTAATGGAATATTTAAATGACCAAGGAAACCCACACACAAAATCAGATTTCATACTTCCCTCAAGAGCTCTACACTTATCTAACTTAATTTTCATTGGTTTTTATTTTAATTTCTTTACATAATCTTAATCCTCACACTATTTTTCTAGGATTCTCCCTTGGTTCTACCCAAAATCTAGCCCCTTCTACTCCTCCCTAGGTTGGCCAAAATTGTGCATAAGAAGGAACAAGAGGAAGAAGCAATTAAACCATAAACTTACCTTAGATTCTAGCTTGATTTCAAGACTTTCTCCTTTGTTTGCTTCCTCTCAAGCAATTCGAACTCTTCCCCTATGTTCTGGACCAAAAATAGAACCATTCATCCTAAATAAAACATGGAAAGAGAGGAGGCAATGAGAGAAATAAAATTGGAAGAAGGATAAGCATGAATTTCCTCACATTTCTTGGCTTTTCTTCCTCCTTTTTCTTCCTCTCTTAGTGTGCCTAAGGAGTTGCTTCTCTTATCTGAATTTGAGTAGAACTAAGTCGGTCTAAAGAGATGGAAGAAGAGGCGTGAGGATTTTAAAACATTCAAGAAGCTCATTTTTTCAAAAATTTTAATTTTGTCCTTCCGTAATGGCAATTTCATTTTGGCTTCATTTTACCTCTTTTTAGAACCGTCTTTTCTATTATAAAATTTAGGTTCCCAATTCAATAAAATGTCTTTGTAATCACTCAAATTAGAACTAAAACCTTCCCGAATGAATCTGTCCAAGTTTGAGTTCACTGACGTTAAAAAACGTACACTTAATGGGCTTTAACTGTGTCAGGGCTTCCCATGATTTTTAGACCCTCTAAGAACCTTGGGCAACTTAAAATTTCCATTTAAAAAGCCTTCCTATGTATTTTTCCAAAATTTACACATATTTATGAAATACCACTACGTTTCATCGATTTCGTAACAATTTTGTTTCACTATCTTAACTCCATTTTTCTTTTTGTCTGAGCTTAGGATTATCATTTTTACAAGTCTAAGACACTACCCAAATTTTTTGAGACATTATCTAACTCATTTCAAGGGACTAGCCTTTATATAATTCATTTCGTCATTTTATAGAATTTATCATTCGTTACATATACCTTAGAGTGGGAGAGTGATTTTGCAAGGTCTGAGCCATTGAACCTTTGGAACATATTTGATAGACTATTTTGATGCCTTCCTACATGCTCATGTGGCCTTAGAGGTAGCAGAAGCAAAATTGGACCCTTTGATACCCCTTATTTGACACAAATTGACCAATTCACAACCCTATGTTACAAACTGACCAAATGGACGAATTTTCACATGAAATTTGGCATGCATGTAAAGCTCATCTAGAGCTTTTTGGAAAGATAAAGTACAAAATAAATGGATCTCTAGAGAATTGATTATGAATGTTCAAAGTTGCCAATTTTTTGCTATTTTGAAATGGTTACTGTTCATATGGTCAAGTTTTTTTGTCTTGAGTCATTTGATAGCCAAATGGTGTCCAATGCTTATAAAATTTTATAAGCATAAACTATACATGATAAGCTTTCTGTGACAACTGAGATCACCTCACTTGGAGGTCTAAGTAGAGAGTTATGAATTTTTGAAGTTCTGTGTCAATACTAGTAGTGCTAACTGAGTTTATGTACTGTTTCATTAGTTTTTAGTGGCTATACGTGCTTGTTTTGGTCTATATTTATTTTTAACATGAATTTAACATCTATAGCTTCTCAGAATGGCAAAATTTGTATGATTTCAATTTTTCTAGAATTAGTTGTGATTTTCCAAATTTGGCACTCAAAAATTGGTAGCAGGACCCGAGACAACCATGTATTATTTTGTGTATGTATGCTATGAGCTTGAGTTTTTGGCAACATTTTGAGATGGTTTTAAGTTGTATGTGTGTAATTAAATTAGAGAATGAGATGTATGAGTTCATATGATCCACAGGACACAAAATGAAATTTTTATTTGCTACGTAATGCAAAATAATAGAATATTTTTAATTGAATTGTTGCTTGAAAGTGTGCTTGTCCAAGGAAATGAGCTAGGTTTGAGATGAGATGAGCTAATTAAATATGGTGTTACAATAATCAAAGATGTAGTATATACCATTGAATTAATCAACTTTAGGTGTTTAATAAAGTGTATCCTAGTTTAGTTAAGGGTGAATACATTCAATATAGGAGTCTTTCACATTAATTAAACTTGAATTCACTTAATAGTAATGCATCCTAAGACTAATTAAACTTAGGTAGACTAGAGTTGGCTATTTAAAGGAAATTGGGACCAGTATAGTTGAATATATGAGTGTTGATACATTAGGAACTAGCTAGTCATAGTAAATTGGAATTTCATATTGAACTTTAAGTGTTAAAGGGTTCATAGGCCAAGGTAACATCTAGCCTAAGTGAGTCTCTAAGTCTTTTATTTTAAGTCTTTAGTCCTATCTTTTGGAGTCTTAGTGTTGAGTCTTTATGTTAGTATGGTAATTCTCTTGCTTGAGTTATCAATTTCTAGTAATTAGGGAGACCTAGGATTCTAGTTTATAATTAGTGCATATATTATAATACTAATGAATATTTTGAAAATCTCTAGAATATAGGTAATTCCATTTCTTGTGGGGCTGACAATGCTTATTTTTAAACCAAGATATAGAATAAGAAAAAATTGTAAGGGGGCAAAAATTTACACTCAATAAGGGTATTAATAATGACTAAAAATGTAATTTTAAGTACCCATTAAATGAATATCATAATAAAATTTTCAAAAATTAAAAAACAAAGACACATAATAATAAGAAAAAATAGAAATATTGAAATATATGACCAACAAAATAAAAAAAGTAAAATACATATACCTCTCCTAAAATTTGTTAAAACTACACTGATCTCTGTTTTATTTTTGAAACCTAGTCAAATTTCCTCTAAGTCTTGCTAAAACTACACAGACCTCCTTTGAATTTTGCTATAACTACATAGGCCTCTCTTTTATTTTCAAAACCTCATTTAGAACAAAGAGTAAATTATACATACCTCCTTGGATTTTTGCTAAAACTGCATAGATTTCCATTCTATATTCAGGGTAAGTATATGTAATTTTAACAAAATTTAGGAGAGATCTGTGTTGCTTTTGAAAATAAAGGGGAGGCTCATGTAGTTTCAGTAAAACTTAAGGAAGGCTTTTGTAGGTTTTAAAATTAAAGGGAAAATTCATATAATTTCAACAAAACTTAGGGAAGGTCCATGTATTTCACTTAAATAAATATAACTTCCTTAATATAAAGAAAAAAAGAATATATTATAAGTGATACAATATGTATTAGTTGTTAGGATCATACTCTTTCATTTTTAATTGAAAAGAATTCATCTACAATCTCCTCTAGAGTGAAATTCCTTGCAATCCCCTTTTTAATATGAATAGCCAAATTATCTATAAGAAAGTAATCTTTTATTTTATTGCAAAACCTTATTTTTACAATAAGTATGGTTAAAGAAATCAAAGAGGAAGGAATTTTGTGAAAGAGTGAGAATTGCAGAGTGGATTGTATATTATTAGCTATTCCAAGAAAATGAAAATAAGAAGCTTCTTTGAGAAGCTTTAATATATTTTATTTGTTTTATAAAATTTACTTTTATTATTAATGTGAAAAGCAATTATATATTTAAAATCATGTATTCAAGAAAAAATTTTAAGGGGACAGACTTAAAAATTTAAAAAAATATATTTTATTCATATAAAACTTTTTTTAAGTGGGGTGGCTACCCCTAAAATGTAAAACTTTGGTCCGTGTTTTATATATTGCTATTGGGAAGTTCATTAGGATTTGTCGTCGTGTTTGGATTAGTTTGCATTTCTCAATTTTTTTTACTCAGAAGAAGATTTATATAAAAAAAAAGCCTTAGATTAGAAAAAATCATAATTACATTCTAATAACAAAAATTACCAACAAATTAACGTGAAAAATTAACTTAAAATTTGATGCCATACATCATCTTAGTTTGAAGTGATGCCCCCCACTAAAAGCAAAACCTAAGGGCTATGTTGGAGGTATAAACTTCATGGAGGAGGCGCCTAACTTAAGTCCTAACATAGCTTGCATAAGAGAAGTCAATGATTTAGTGGCAAAATGAGATTCCTAGAATAATAGAAATAAAAAACTCAATGTAATAAAGAAATAATAAAGTTTGTGAATAATAATAGAAAAGCCTTACAAGAAAAGGAGTTTTACAATTTAGATAAATCTTGGGCCATTCTACTGCTCCCATTCCTATCATAGAAATAAAAAAAATTAAACTCTAGTCTGTAGCCCAAGTTATTGGAATCAAAATGGTTTTCTAATATATATATATATATATATAATCCAGTTAGAAAAAGCGGTGAACCAAAATAAACCCACCAATCTTACTTGTATTACAAATTCTACAATGTCCCCTTCAGGTACGTTTGTGACTCTAAATTTTTATGAAAAGGGAAATAATACCAATATATGAGTTAATGCAAAATCTTGACTGGTATACTTTATAACACAAAAATCATGCAAACGTTTCTATAAATTGAAGCACCTCCTCCAAGCTCCTTCCTCACTCATCCATTCCTATTTCCTAGTTTTCTCCTTTTCGTGTTTCTCTGAAACTCTTCAAACATGCATGCTCTTTCACTCTTTTTTGCACTACTATTCTTTCTTTCAACTTTTTCCATTAATGCTACAACAAATAAGCTCCCAAAAGGTTTCAGCATCGACCTTATTCATCGTGACTCACCATTATCACCATTTTATAATTCCTCAATGACCCAATTAGAGCTTGTTCGAAATGCTGCATTGCGCTCCATGTCTCGAGCTAATCGCCTTGGCCTATCTATGGATGAAACAAGTGCGCTAGCTGAAACTATTATAATTCCAAATGATGCAAACTACCTAATGAAAATCTTCATTGGTAACCCACCTATAGAGAGATGGGCTATTGCAGACACAGGAAGCGACCTCATTTGGATCCAATGTTCACCTTGTACTAAGTGCTACCCTCAAAATGCACCGTTGTTTGATCCCAAAAGCTCTTCTACTTACATGGTTGTATCATGTGACTCAAAACCTTGTGCATACCTCCCCAAGGGGTATTCTAGATGTGGAACATCAAATGAGTGTGTGTACTATTATACATATGGGGATAACTCATACACCATGGGAGATTTGGCTAAAGATTCAATTAACTTTGGTACAAGTGGTGGCCAATCTGTTTCGTTTCCTAAGTCTGTGTTTGGATGTGGACGTAACAATAATGGAACGTTCAATAGGAATGATGCAGGACTTGTTGGGCTTGGTAATGGACCTTTGTCCTTAGTTTCACAATTGGGCGATAAAATTGGTCGTAAATTCTCCTACTGATTGCCTCCTTTCAGCACACATTCCACAACTAAGCTAAGATTTGGGGAAGAAGCAGCAGTATCAGGAAATGGGGTTGTGTCAACTCCGTTGATTATCAATTCTAATTCTCCAACCTTTTACTACCTCAATTTGAAAGGTATTTTTTTCACTTAGAGATTATTCGTGCATTTTCATTTAAAAGTTTAAATTGTTTGAATTAAAATAGTTCTTGATATGGTATAAAGTAGATATTAGAACTCAACCATTATAGTACTTGGACTTAACTTTGGTTTTAATCAACAAAAATTTAGAATTAATTTTAAAACAAGGTTGGACAAGCTTAGGTTGTGTTTTAAAATTAGCAGCAAGATTGGCCAACCTTGTGTCCTTAAAATCAGGCCAAGGTCGGACTTTGATTTTAATAATAGGTGTAATTATTAATTAGAACCAAACCCAACTCATCTCTAACTTTTTTCACACTCAACTAGATATACTTTTTATGACCAAGTGTTGAAAAGCTCAATTTTTGCCCCTTATTTCATATATAATTGAATGAGCTTTCAATACAAATGATGAGACGTGTATTTTATTTACACTTCAAGCCCAAAAACATTTTGTGCAAAAGGTAGTGACAGAGATTAATATAGTGAAATTATATATGACTCTTTATTTTGTGGTTTAAATTGTTTAATTGAAATGGTCTTTGACAGGTATCACCGTTGGACAACAAACAGTGCAGACAGGTCAAAGCAATGGAAACATAGTGATTGATTCTGGCACGACATTGACATTTCTTCCATCAAACTTTTACTATGCGGTTGAAGCTTTGATGAAGAAAGCCATTGGCGCCGATGAAGCAATCGTACAAAATCCTCCCTTCAAGCCATACAAATTGTGTTACACAAATGTTAATTCTGTTAAGAATTTTCCTAATTTTGTGGTTCATTTTAATGGGGCCGACCTTTCCTTAAACCCTCAGAACTATTTTCGTCTGATAACCAACAATTTGCTTTGCTTTGCGATAGTCCCCAAAGACACAGATGGACAACTTTCTCTTTTTGGAAATATAGCACACTCTAATTTTGCTGTGGAGTATGATCTTGATGGGAGAAAAGTTTCTTTTGGTCCCGCTGATTGTACTAAACAGTAGAGTACTAGTAATCATAATCATATGATGAATAATGCACTCTGGCTTATGTAGCTCAGGTGAAGTATAGGCATTGTAAACTCAAAATTTACTCTACTATATATAAAAATACATCTTTATATACACTTTTTTTTTGGCTTTTTGGAATTATCTGAATTTTTGTTTATTATTTTAATTATATTATCTTTTATTTTCAATTAAAAATAAATTAACACCTAAAAGGACGCTATATTAAATGACAACTCGAATATCTAATACTATTCTCATTTTACGAAGTGAATTATTTTATAAGTTAATTAAATGTCAGTATTAGAGATCTTATATATCATTTGATATCTCTGTAACTGCATGAATAATCCTAATCTTTTGTTAGTACTCTTGTTTTATTTTTTTACCCCAAATACAAAGAAAAAAATGTAGTGTTTTACTTCTATTTTTGTTGAAAAGATATAAAATATCTTGATCTATGTTTAATAATTATCAAACAAACTAAGGAAAATTAGTAGAGTTAATATAGATAATTATAAAATTAAATTATTAAATAAATTAACATCTTGAAACAACTGTACTTTCATTTTTTTTTTCCTCCAATTTTTTTCTTCACTTTTAGCTATGTCACTTACTACTTTTTCTTTTGCTTATTTATAAATAAGAATTATAGGAAAATTGTATTTTTTAGATGACATTTGTGACAAATTAAAAAACATTTTTGCAAAATAATTTTCTCATAGCACATTAGTTCAGATGGACTTTTTATAGAGTTTGGATTGTCTCTATTTCAGGTTAAAAAATAACTTATTTTGACTAAATCTTGGTCGTACCTACAATCTAAATATATGAGAATAATTTTTCAACTTTTATCAAATAGGCAATATGATCTTTTAAACAGCCAAGATTTATCTAAAATCAATCATTTCCCAACTAAAATTAAGAGAATCCATAGGGGTCCATCTCCAATCCATGTCTTTATTAATTAACTAGTCTATAAGCCTGTGCGATGCGCGGGTTGTTAACATAAGTTACAATTTTATATGTTATAATTTACGCACTTATCTTATAGGTATCAAATACCAAATTAATATGTAAGATACAATTTAATTTATCAATTTAATATGTAAGTACTGTTGATAGCACAAATCCAACAATATTTATTGGTCAGAACAAAATAACAAAAATTATGTACCTGATGAGGAGTCCATTGATATGCTTGTTAGTTTGATAAATAAAACCAGAAGATCACACAACCTCTTTGCCTCTTGGGGTTTTAGAATAGAGAAGAAAAGAGAGCTAGTACAGATTCTAATATGATTCTTTTATTTATAATTAACTGCCTTCTTATCTTCTCCATATGGGCCAGACTTGTGATAGGAAACTACTAACTACTAAAAAGATGTAGGTTGGGGTCTTATCCCAATAGATATGTATGTAATCCAACCTATCATGAATTACATACTTTTAAACAAAATCCAATTTGTTTATGATTCAATTATCAAATGCAAAACTAATTGTTTAAAGATAATATATATCATTATCTTATAATTAATTAATGCTAATCCATATTAAATATTAATTTATAAAATTAATCTAAAAATCTCCCACTTAGATAACATTAATTAATTACGCACAAAATAACAATAAACAATCAGTGCATATTAAGTTACAAACAAATCCAAAAAAATTGACTCAAAATCACTGAATCCGATAGGAAATCAAATGATTCATGGTGCATTAACACACAATCATTGAATCCAATAGGGAAACAAATGATATCAAACACATTGATAATAGCTCAATTTCCTATTGAGCAAAACAAAATTGCATAAGTGGTCTTAAAGTAAAACAAATAAGATAATCATATCTCAGTCTCCCGCTGAGCTAAGGCTATATGAAAGATTTAACAAGACCTATACAAGTCATATGATTTTGAAATACTCCTATAGGTAAGCTTTTAGTCAATGGATCCGCAAGCATTTCTTTACTTGGGATGTGTATAATGTGAGTCTATGACTTAACGACCTTTTCTCTAACGAACAAGAGCTTAACGTCAAAATGTTTAGTACGACTAGAATTCTTATGATTATGAGAGAAATATATAACAGACGAATTATCGCAAAAGATGGTTAAGGGTCGTGATATAGAATCAACCAAACGCATGCCAGAAATCAACTTCCTTAACCATATTGCCTGACAGGTGACCTCATAACATGCAATGTATTCTACTTCCACAGTGGAGGTGGCTGTAAGTGTTTGTTTAACACTTTTCTATGAAACAGCTCCTATAGACATCATGAAGATATACCCAGAAGTTGACTTGTGATCATCTATACAAGAGGAAAAATCTGAATCTGAATAGCCAACAATCTCAAGTACATTAGATTTTTTGTAAGTCAACATGTAGTCTTTGATACCTTGCAAATACCTCATGGCAGCCTTCTAATGAGTCATTCCAGGATTACTCAAGTATCTCCCGAGCACACTAATAGCAAAGGCTATATCTGGATGAGTGCATACATGTACATACATAAGACTGCCCACAGCGGAAGCATAAGGAATCATATCTATTTCAGCCCTCTCTACATCATTTTTAAGGCATTGCGATCAAGACAATGAATCACCTTTTTGAGTAGGTGTAGGACTATATGCATAATTTTCCATTTTGAACTTTTTAAGTACTCTTCCAATATAAGTTGCTTGAGACAGATCCAAAGTGCCATGAGATCTATCACAATGGATCTATATCCCTAGAACAAAAGATGTCTCACCAAGATCCTTCATATCAAAATGGCATGACAACATATGTTTTGTCTTATTCAGAAAAATCATAGAATTGCTAGCTAGTAAAATGTCATCAACATAGAGTACCAAGAAGACAAAATTGCTTCCATCAAATTTTTGATAAATACATTGATCCGAATTGTTTTCAATAAACCCAAGAGAGGTGATGACCTCATCAAATTTCAAGTACCACTGCCTAGAGGCTTGTTTCAACCCATAAATCGATCTTTGTAGTCTACATATTAAATGTTCCATTTCATGTTCAACAAAACCATTTGGTTGAGTCTGTACACTTCTTTATACAAGTCTTCATTAAGAAAAGCGGCCTTAACATCCATCTGGTGAAGTTCAATATTAAACTGTGTAATGAGAGCCATAACCACCCTAAAAGCATCTTTTGTAGATACTGGAGAGAAGGTTTTTATGTAATCAATGCATTCTTTCTGATTGTAACCTTTAGCTACAAGTCTAACTTTATATCTTTCAATTTCACTAGAACTTCCTCGTTTAGTTTTATAGACTCATTTGCAACCAACTGGTTTGCACCTATTAGGCAATTTCATAAGCTCCCACACATAATTTTGATGCATGGAGGCAATCTCATCGCTTATAGCCTCCATCCATTTAGAAGAATTAAGACTAGACATCGCTTGCTTAAAGGATTTGAGATCTGTACCTTCAATAGTAGCATATTCGAATTCCTGCAAATAAACCATGTAATCATTTGGTATTGTAGGCTTTCAGACTCTTTGAGAATGTATTAATTCAATTACCAGTTCACCTGCTTCTTCCACAGGGAGTTCTGCATCCACTTTAATTGGATTTTCTATAACTTCATATCTGTTAGACACGGGGGGTGTCAAAATAGGTATAGGTAAGACAGTGCTCTCATCATGTAAATTGATGATTCTAGGTATAGAACTCCCACTATCCAAGTCATCCTCAAAATAAAATGCCCGATTAGACTCGATGATCTTAGTAGTATACATAAGGCAATAAAATCTGCATCCCCTTGAGCCTACACAATACCCGATGAAGAATCCACTAACTATTCTTGAATCTAATTTCTTCAATTGAGGATTATATGGCTTCACTTCTACTTTACAACCCCATACTCAAAAGTGCTTTAAACTCGATATCCTTCCAGTAAAGAGTTTATATGGAGTTTTTGGTACTGTTTTACTGGGTACTTGATTTAAAATATAAACAGAAGTCTTCAAAGCATCACCCCATAAGAATTCTGGCAAGGAGGAGTGGCTAATCATACTTCTAACTATATCCATTAGGGTACGATTACGCCTTTCTACAACCCCATTTTGTTGTAAGGTCCCAGGCATTGTATACTGGGCTTCAATGCTATGTTTCTATAGAAATAAAGCAAATGGACTTGGATTTCTTCCTGCTTCAGTATACCTCCTATAATACTCTCCTCCTCTATCTGATCTTACACATTTTATAGCCCTACCAGTCTTCAATTCAACTACTGCCTCAAAATTCTCAAAGGCATCCAATGATTCTAACTTCTCACATAGAAGATCAATCCAACTATGCCTAGAATGATCATCTATAAAGGTAATGTAGTATTTGAATCTGCTTATAGTCGTAGGTGTAATGGGTCCATATATGTCAGTATGAATTAGGCCTAAAATATTCTCAGACCTATTTACCCCTTTATTTTTAGCTTTAGCGGGAAGTTTTCCCTTAATGCAATCAATACAAGTTTCAAAATTTGAAAAATTCAAATCTTGCAATATACCTTGTTTGACCAACCTTTCCAATCTCTCTAGAGATGTGGCCCAAACATCGATGCCACAAAATAAAAGAGTTTTCATTAATTCTTGGGCGTCTGTGCCTAATTATAGCATTAATAGGAGCATTAGAAGATTCAATAGGACAATCATTCAAGTTCAAACAATATAATCCATTTTGTAAAGTGACAGTACCAACAACAATAGAATCATAATAAATATCAATCTTTCTATTTCCTTGCCAAAAAGAATAACCGCAACTATCTAAAACTAAACTAGAAATTAAATTCCTCCTCGCAGAAGGTACATAAATGGCATTGTTCAAATTCATAACATGTCCAAAAGACAAATGTTAAGAAACTGATCCAATGCATTCCACCATAGCCTTGCTGCCTTCAATTCCCAAGATAGCCTTCTCTTTCTCACTTGGGATCCTCCTATTTTTGAGCCCCTGCAAAGAATTCACAACATGGATAGTTACACCAGAAATTAAAAAATGTTTTAAGACTATTGGATTCAAAGCACACTAGAGCTAGAGGGGTAACAGCAGAAGATGTACCTTCTCTCTCACACTTGTTCTTCAATTTATAACAATCAGATATCTTATGACCAAGCATCTTACAATAATGGCAATTACCTTTGAATTTCTTTTGTGGGCCCTTACCCATTTCACAATTTTTCTTAAACCCAAGTTTTCTGAACTTTTGTTTTTCTAGCCTTTTTCCTTTCTTATCACTACCACCTGACTTGCTATTTGAAATATGAGACAAATGATTCACAGATGGTGTATAAGGATTGTTCTTCTTGATTGCCTTTTCTTCTTGAGTTACAATAGATATCATCTGATCAATTGACCACTCTACTGCTTGTGAATTATAGGAAGTTCTCAAGAATGTATATTCTGATGGTAATGATTGAAGGACTCGATAAACTAAGGTACTTTCTCCCATGTCAAATCCATATGATTTAAGCTTGTTATAATAGTGTGCTCTGACCCTTGACACCCCATCATAACGGATGTTATCAAGCAACGAGAGATAATAGACCTTCTGAGTTTTGTCAAGTCTCATAAATTTCTCCCCAACTGCATTCATGTATTATAATGTAGTGTCTTTGTTTAGAATGCTCTCTCTAATTCCTTTCTCAATGGTGTATTTAATCACCACCAAACAAATCCGATTTGACTCGTACCATTGCTTATGATAGGCCTTATTAGCAGAACTAAACTCAGGTGTAAGATTTCTTGGCTTAAGTTTTCTGAGTGCTAAATCTTTTTTAGAAATTGTCAAGTATATGTTCAATAACTCTTTCCAGTCATCATAATTTGTACATCGAGAGTTTTCACCACAGATAGTTGTTGGAAAGCAAGAACTGAAATAACCAAAATTTGAGAAATAATTAATTATGTGTGCACAACATAATTATAATACAAGATTCACAATCAAGATTCAGTTAAGAAACTATACAACAAAGTAGTGTCAAGTTAAACTCACACATATACTATAAAGTTTTTGGCCTTCACAAAGAGTCTATACAAGATGCATTCAATATAACCATACCGAGAGGATATATTAAATATTGAAAACATAAAAAAAAAATTGTTATTTGCCTATCTAAAAGAGCCAAATCCCAATAATGTTACACCGATAGGGTGTATCCATTATCAATGTAATGTATTCTAAGACATTTGATAGTCAAAACACTTCCATGGTTGGTCCCACGATAAGAGGTACAACCATCAAGTGTAAAATTTGCCTATTGCATTCTAAAATATTCACCTTTAGAGGTTTAAGAATTTATTTAACATGTTCATACTTATAATTAGGGAGAGTGGTCCATCACCCAAATACATAATATTATAAAGTACATTCATTAATTTTCTCAGGCCAAAATTCAATGAATAAAATGTATTTATTCACTATGAAAATCTTCTAAAATTCAAAATAAATATTTTTGAATTCTAAAAAATTATAGAAAAATAACATTTAAATATAATTCTTAAATTTATTAGGATTGGAATTGAAATCGGGCCGCAAGGCCCAGCGCGTGACTCTCACGAGCTCACACGCACGTGTGGACGCAACTGGGCGTGACTGGAGTTGATCATCTTCAAGCTCCAGCCACTCCTCATGTCCATGGCATCAAATCGCCATTGTTGTTCCCTGAAGGTCCTCTTTCACATGGCTTTTCAAATTCTCATCACTAAAAAAACGTCATCAGCCAACATTTTAACCAAGATTCATTAATCCATTGAAAGATTTAAGTCCCAAATTGCATCAAACAACAACTATAAAATTTCGAAATTCAATCCTTCATATCTATATATTTATGAGCCCTTTTCTTCCAATTGATTCATGCTTCTTGTTCATATAAGTGCGTGGGAGGTTCAAATAACATTTAATTTCATTATTATTGGAAGAAAAATAGATTCAAAATTTTAGGGAATAAGCACGCCTATCTCATGAAATTCAAAGCTTCAATTCGAGATTACTTATGAACAAGCTTCAATTAAGCAAAATTAAACTTACTATACATGTTAGGAAACCAATATCTAACATCAATTTTGATTGATCCTATGTAATTAATCCAAAATTGTGAATTCCCAATTTTAAGTTCTTAGGTTTGAAAAATTAGGATTTTTTTTTAAATAACTAGGTTAATCAACATGATCAGATAGAAAATCATACTATTAACTTTGCTCTGATACCATATGTTGATAGCATGAATCCAACAATATTTATTGGTCAGAACAAAATAATAGAAATTGCATACCTGACGAGGAGTCCATTGATGTGCTTGTTAGTCTGATAAATAAAAGCAAAAGATCACACAACCTGTTTTGCCCCTTAGGGTTTCAGAATAGAGAAGAAGAGAAAGCTAGTGTAGATTCTAATATGATGCTTCTATTTATAATTAACTACCTTATTATCTTCTCCATATGGGCTAGACTTATGATAGAAAACTACTGGCTACTAAAAGGGTATAGGTTGGGGTCTTATCTCAATGGATATGTATATAATCCAACCTATCATGGATTACATATTTTTAAACAAAACCCAATTTGTTTAGAACTCAATTATCAAATACAAAACTAATTGTTTAAAGATAATATATATCATTATCTTATAATTAATTAATGCTAATCCATATTAAATATTAATCTATAAAATTAATCTAACAAGTACTCGCTTAAATAATTGAAAAGTGTTAATCTTGTTTTTTTTTCATATTCTAATATGCCATATAGCTATAGTTCCCATTTACTTGATGTCTCTTCTCCATAAGCATTTGGGATAAATTATGAAAATAATACTAAAATCGAAGAAGTTTTAATGTTCAAAATGCATGGGAGGTAATATTTTTTGAATTGCGCCCTGGTACAGGTGGAACTCATTTGAAATAGTATTGTTGTGTATAACATAGCAGGTGATTACTTTTCAAATATTGAAAAGCCAATTCAACCAAGTACAGAGGGTGCAATGCTCATGAATAACCAAGATGAAATTCAATTTTGCACTAACTTAAGTCCCCAGCTAATATCTATGTTATTGATTTATGGGTATGCATAAGTGCTGCTAATGTTGTTAGTTAGTCAAAGGAATGTTTTTCATTTTCTTCCACCCACACGTGACCCATCGTTATTAATCGATGATTAATTACTCCCACTCAAGATGATCAATTACTCTTTTTCACTCGACATGTCAACTGGACATTAACAATACATTGCTCTATACAGCTTATTGTTGTTAATTGATGATCAATTGCTCTTCTTCACTCAAAGATCTCTCATTCATCAATTACTATATTTGTTGCTCGAAACGTGGGACCAAAAGTATAAACCGAAGTGTGTGCAAGATTCAAAGTTTATTTGGATTCCTAATTCTACACTGAAGTTAAAGTAAGATAAAAAGAGTTGCCAAAAGAAAAAAAAACAACTATAATTTTATTTTCTTAAAAAAAGAAGGGATGTGTGTACATCAGAAAGAAAAGTAATGTATGTTCCTTAAGACAGTCACCAAAGAAGTCCTGATACATAAAATGGTTGACATTAGAATTATTAAACTTCAATAACAACACTGCATGCTTATTTATGAGCGAAACCAAAAGGATAGATATCACTCACTTGTGGCCAGTTAATTAATCAGTTATTGGATTTTGGAATGGCATCAATAAGAGAATCAACGGTTTCTTAAGAACTTAGTATCTGTAAATTGAACAGAGACTATAACAACAACAACAAAGCCTTTTCCCACTAAGTGGGGTCGGCTACATGGATCAATCGACGCCATAAACACCTATCGTAAATCATATTTTTAGACAAACTATTTAAATCTAAATCTCTCTTAATAATTTCTCCTATAGTTTTTCTTGATCTTCCTCTACCTCTAATTATTGGACTATTTTCCATCTCATCTATTCTCCTAACTAGGGCTTCTATAGGTCTCCTCCCAACATGACCAAACCATCTAAATCTTAATTCTACAATCTTTTTCACAATAGGTGTGACTTCCACCTTCTCTCTAATGCATTCATTTCTAATTCGATTTCGTCTAGTGTGTTCATCATTCAACGCAACATTCTCATCTCTGCAATATTGAATTTATTCTCTTGTTGACTTTTTATTGCCTAACACTCAGTTCCATACAACATTATAGGTCTTATAACTGTGCGATAGAATTTACCCTTAAGTTTGAGTGGTACTCTTCTATCACAAATAACACCCGAAGCACTCCTCCACTTCATCCACCATGCTTGATTCTATGTTTTACGTCTTCTTCTATTTCCCCGTTATGTTGTATGATGGATCTAAGATATTTAAATTGTGTGACTTGTGGTATAATATGTTCTCAAATTTTCACTTCTACGCTAGAAGTGGTGTATCTCTTACTAAATTTACACTCCATATACTCCGTTTTACTTTTACTTAAACAAAATCCATAAGTTTCCAAAGCTAATCTCTACCTTTCCAACTTCTCATTCATTTCCGCTCTTGATTCTCCAATTAAGACAATATCGTCTGTAAAAAGCATACATCGTGGTATCGACTCTTGGATATGTTCAGTAAGCACATCCAATACTAAAATAAAAAGATAAGGGCTCAGAGTTGACCCTTGATGTAGACCAATAGTTATCAAAAATCTTTTATATGTCCACCTTTTGTTACTACACTAGTTGTAGCCTCATCATATATATCTTGTATTGCTCGAATATAAGCTATACAAATTCCTTTTTTCTCCAAAGCCTTCTATAAATCCTCTCTTGGTACTCTATGATATGCTTTTTCCAAATCGATAAACATCATGTGTAAATTTTTTTGATTCTTTCGATATTGCTCCTTCAATCTTCGCAACAAATATATTGCTTCCATAGTTGACTTTCCTGGCATAAAACCAAATTGATTCTCTATAACTTGGGTCTCTTTCCTTAATATTCGCTCAATTACTCTCTCCCATAATTTTATAGTGTGGCTCATGAGCTTAATTCCTCTATAATTTGCACAATTTTGAATGTCCCCCTTACTCTTATAAATAGAAATTAAAGAACTTCTCCTCCACTGGTCTAGCATTCTCTTAGATCTCATAATTTCATTAAATAACTTTGTGAGCCAACTTATACCTTTCACTCCTAAACCCTTCCATACTTCAATAAGTATATTATCCAGTACAACTGCTCTACCACTCTCCATTCACTTTAATGTTTTTTTTATCTCTGACTCACAAATTTTACGATAAAAAGTATAATTTTGATCCTCTTCTCTAATGTCTAACCTATCTGATTGCAATGAAATCTCGTGGCTTTCATTAAAAAGCCTATGAAAATAATCCTTCCACCGTTCTCTGATATCTTGTTTCGTGACCAAGGCTTTCCCTTCTTCATCCTTAATGCATTTCACTTGGTCCATATCTCTTGTCTTTCATTCTCTACTTTTAGCTAACTTGTAAATATTTCTTTCTCCAACTTTAGTACCTAAAGATTGGTATAACCCATTGAATGCCCTCGCTCTTGCTTCGCTCACTACCTTCTTAATGTCTTTCTTAGCTACTTTATATTTCTTCCAATTTTTATTACTCTTACATAACAACCATACTTTATAACACACTCTCTTAACTTTAACCTTATCTTGCACGCTTGCATCCCACCATCAAGATTTTTTATCTCTAGGTTCAAAACCTTTTAATTCACCTAATATTTCCTTTGCCACCTTCCTAATCTCTTTAGCCATTCCATTCCACATATCGTTAGCACTTCCTTGTATTTCTCAAGGTCCTTCCTCCACAATCCATCTCTGCAAATTCTTTTCTTTATCCCCTTTTAGTTGCTACCACTTAGTCCTTAACACCTTATTTTCACCTTTGCTTTTTAATCTCCTCCTAACTCGTATATCCATAACCAAAATTCTATGTTGAGTAGTTAAACTCTCTCCAGGTATAACTTTACAATCTATGCAAAATTTTCTATCCGATTTCCTTATAAGAAATAAATCAATTTGAGAACATACCTTTCTACTTTTATACGTGATAAGATGTTCCTCACGCTTTCTAAAACAAGTGTTAGCTAATATAAAATTGAATGTCAATGAAAAATCTAGAATAGTTTTACCTTTTGCATTTTCTTCTCCTATGTTATGTCCCCCATGAACACCCTCGTAACCTGAAGATACACTTCTCACATGACTATTTAGATCCCCTCCTAGAAGAATCTTTTCTCCTAATGGTATTTCCTGAGCTAAACATTCTAAATCCTCCCACAACTTTACTTTGTAATATTCTTCTAATCTTATTTGTGGTGCATAAGCGCTAATGATATTAAAAATTTTTTTTTCCACTACTAATTTTAATGTAATGATTCTATCTCCTAACCTTTTTACATCCACTATAATATTTTTCCAAAACTTATCTACAATTATACCAACCCTATTTTTAGATTTAGCCTTACCAGTGTACCAAAGTTTAAAACATGAAGTGTTCAATTCTTTCGCTTTTTCTCCTATCCATTTAGTTTTCTGTAAACACATAAAATTAATCTTTCTCCTAATCATAGTATCTACTATTTTCATTGACTTACCCATAAGTGTACCTATATTCCAAGTCTCAAAACGAATCCTACTCTCGTGAACTAACTTCTTTATCCACATTTGTTTACGAAAATGTAGAAGCCCTTGCTTATTTTTCATTACACTCAGGCGATAATGTAACAACCCTTGTTCATTTTTCACTGTACTCGAGCTATACAGCGCGTTACTTCTAGGCAACGCCCTAACATTACGTTTAATATATCGATTGTCCATGTCATAAAGGTTCAACGAAGTTTTACGTTAACTGTCGATTGCCTAACACAACCCTCCTCTTTTTTCCTGGCTTGGGACCGGTTATGAAAAATAATTTGCATCAAGGCTTGTTATAGGCAGAGTTTAAATTGAATAGAGACTAATCAGATTAAAAGAAGATTGAGATAGAAGAAAACAGATACGGTAACAAAGACTGGCTTATGTCAACGGAATGATTCCTAGCATTATCTTTCGTTATTTTGAAACTGATTTCCTTTATTTAGTGATGTACATTATCAAATGAATGCTAAATTTCGCGAGTAAACAAAATAATAGACCCTGTATATACTATGTAGAATTTGAGGACACAGAACACACAATCGACAAATGAATAAAAACTTTAAATAAATGCTGATTGCATGGGATTGGTTGACCTTTAACTCTCATCAAGTCTTCACTATAGTTACTTATCCAGATTGACTACATCGAAGATTATGATTTATCCTTCTAAATTGTACCACCACATAATCTTGGAAAACACTATTTTTTACATCAGAATAATAGTTTCTCACTTAATTAATTTTAAGTTTTTATTTTCCTCTTTTTCAATTGTCTGGGTGTATTTTAATTTGGTTCATATCAACACAGATTGCATGACTTCCTTGTCCATAGGGTACCTAAAGTATGTGGGAAGCCGCAATAGACAGGTGTAGTGACCATGTTTCCCACAGAAATGAACATATATCATTGCCCATACAGCTTAACTTCGGGAAACGGCCTTCCATAGTACATTCTATGGTATTACAACAAAAAAATGAAACAAAGGTCCATTGCGGATATTGTAAGTACTCGCTCAAGAAAGGAAGGACTTCATCAGCAGAAAAGTCTTCTGCTTTAAGGGAAAAAATGTAAAACCAATAAAATATATTTGGATTAAAAATATTTCCTACTATTCTGCAGTGGGATTTTTTCACAGAAAAAGTGTCTCTACTTGTCATCAATCAAATAACTGAATAATGTTAGCATATCAGAATCCAAGCCAATTAAGCAGCACTTCTATGTTATTCCCTTTCCAGGAAGACACAGAAGAATAAAATACAAAGAGGAATATCACAATTCTTTAGGGTGTCATTCCATAAAGGTGGCACATTAAGAACCTGATCCATTTAGATAATCAAAGACAAAAGAAGTGAAAACCACCGTTTAAACCATAAGTAAACATACAAATGAAAGTATTAATTGAACAAAACAACAAGGCAATTTTCCTATAATCATTGTCTGGGTCATAGGTGTAACAACCAGAAAAAAAAAAAAGAAGCTGAAAAATTTTTGAAGTCCTGAAATTTGTTAAGTCTGCTAGCTATAACAAGAAATGACCTAGCTATAGCGAATGTACCTATTCACTATAGCGAGAAAGGGTCTAGCTATAGTGAGAGTGCCTTTTTGCTATAGCGAAAATACTTTTAGCTATAGCGAGTGTGGGCATCCCATACAAAAACCAGGGAGCTGCTCGTCGTAGCGCACGTCGTAGCGAAAGCAGGGGTCTGGGACTGATACGTGCTCGCCGTAGTGAGAGTTATTCTTCGCTATAGCGAGGATTAGTTCAGAAAAGTATGAAAAAAGAGAATTTGACTTTTTAAAGCGTCCCAATTCATTCCTTTTCTTTTTAACCGACCTAAGCTTCGTCCAAGCACAAAAAAAGGCTTGAGAGAGAGAGGGAAACTAGGAGAAACTAAGAGAGAAAGAAGGGAAGCTAAGGAAGAAAGGTAAGAACCTTTAAAGCTCTTCATACTTCTTCTTCTTGATTCTATTCTTCTCCTTTTAAGGTTTTTTTCCATGGGTTGCTGAGTAAGAAAGCTCTGTTCTAGTCACGAATGAGCAAGAAACTCATATATTTTCACTTCTTCTTCTTTGCTTTCCTTTCTTGAGAGCTTGAGAAAGGAAGGAGAGTAAGTAAAATTCTAGAGAGAGAATCCCTAGTTTTTTATACTTTATAGGGTTTACTCTGAAGAAACCCCTAGCTTGTCAATAATTGTTAATGAGAGAGTAATTCCATGCTCTTTGTTGTGTCTAGGCTCAAAAGAAGTACTTCCATCTAGTTGTGATTGTGAAATCAAGAAGGGAGAAGAGAAATTGAAAGGGAAGGCTTGTGTTAGCCTATAAGGTAGCTCTCCACTCTTTTTTGTTGCATTCTTGAATATGTAAAAGTCATTGGATACTTATGTATATGTTTGTATTGTGAGACATGCTATTTAATGTTGCCTTGATGCATTGGTACCAATATGCTTATAATATGGATTGTAAAAATTGTTCAGGTGAGGTAATGCCAAAAGTCCTTTAAGACGAGTGAGGTAGAGCCAAAAGTCCCTAAACCAAGGGTGAAGCCAATCCAAAAGTCCCAAAACTTGGGTGAGGCTAGACCAAAAGTCTCTGGAGCTTATTCTTGACATTGATATGATATCATGGTATGAAAATCATATGTTGTGTAATTGTGAATAGTTTGCATGCTTTGACTTGTTTATATGTCTTGATTGCTTCCTTGAATGAGTGTATGAGTTGTATAAATGGAGTTTGAGTAGAGAATGTGAATAATGGGTTCACAGGACCCATGGGGCAAAATATGACTGGTTAAACCCTGACCTAAAGTAGTAAAATACCACGGTTTTGGTCATTTTCATTGGAAATCATATGGAATTAAGTGTAAAGAGAGATTAGTTGGAGTTAAGTTATTATGGTGTTACAATAGGGCTTCATTGAATATCTCCCTTTCATTAATTGCTATATTAGCTGCTCGGAACGTGGGACCAAAAATATAAACCTAAATGAGTGCAATATTCAAGGTTCATTTCGATCCGCAATTCTACACTGAACTTAAAATAAGATAAAAAGATTTGCCAAAAGAGAGGAAAAAAAAAAAGATAAAAACAACTACAATTTTATTTTGAAGAAAATGAAGTGATGTATGTAGATAAGAAAGAGCAGTAACATATGTTTCAGCATTAAGTTGGCTTAAGACAGTCAAGAATTCTGGTTTACCAAAGAAGTCCTGATACACAAAATGGTTGACATTAGAATCATTAAACTTCAATAACAACATCTGCTCTTCTTCATCAAGATAATCACCAACCCTTTCCTTGGCCAACATAGTCATCATCTCTGCTCATGGAAAAGTATGATTATATTCATTTGGGATTAATGGATAAAATACAGTAATATATAGATTGTTCATGAATAATGATTGACATATTAGTTCTTCCAAATTAAATTATATATATTCTTAGTTTCAAAATATGATGACAATTTTGTCACACATTGAATTAACAATTCAGAAAATGTAACTTACCTTATAAATTCTTAAAAACTTTCTTGTAGACAACATTAATAGCATTGCTTGAAATTCTGCCTTCATTGTCAATTATTAAAACCCTTAACCTACTTTTGCTACAAACCTTTGAAATTGCTACATATAGTTGTCTATAGGCGAAAATGGGCGTGGGAAGATATAATCCAACATTTGACAATGATTTGCCTTGACTCTTGTTAATGGACATTGCAAAAGGGAAAAAAAGTATTAAAGGAAATTGTCTTCGTCATATCTTGAAAAGTAGTTAGGAATCGAATGGAATTAACATTAACCTAGAAATGAATACCTTGTAGCTAATATTTTAACCTAAATAACCTATGCGTTAGTCATATGATTTCCCAATTGAGTAATAATTAGCCTAATCTCATCATTTAACCCCATTGACTTGTCAATATTTTTCAATAATATTATTAGAATGTTAACTTTTAACTTTAAGATATGATTGGACATGCCTAAAATTCAAATCCCATTTAAAAATTCTATAGTATAGATACCATTCATTAAACCAACATTACAATATACTTTGCAAACACTATTAGACCTGAGGTACATTTTTCTTCATCCGACACCAAGGATAGCATGTACTCATTTACAACATCAATATTGTGTAATTGGTGTTAAAATTGCCCTTTCTTGAAAATAAATAAAGTTATTCATATTTTTCAAGAAAATAGGATCTGTACTTTGAACAATTGCAGATATTGGATCATTGTCAAATTTTACAATAAGATAATATGGAATTTCAACAACACTTTCAAAATTATTCATTATCTATCAATCTTTCCCCGATGCTCAAATTTTACAATAAGATAATATGGAATTTCAAAGAACACTTTCACCATTGTTATCATTATCTATCAATCCTTCCCTAGTACTTAAAATCCATTGTAAGAATTCATTTACCTCTCTATTATTATTATTATTATTATTATTATTATTATTATTATTATTATTATTATTTACATCACTAAATTACAATCTAATGTTTTTTTTTATGTGGTGTTATTATCTTGCAAAAATCTCAAATGTAAGAAGCATTTATTGTTGAAGAAACAATATCTCGCCTTGTGCCTTTTAGAATCATAGAAAGAATTTGTCTGAAATCATCACCCAATACAATAACTTTACCACAAAATAATTGTGACTAACTTATTGGGTTAGAAAATCTTAATATATCTCTCAATGTTCTTTTTAAAGCCTCAAAACAAAATTGATTTATCATCAGGCTTCATCTTATATAATCAACCTGGTGTTAACCTTTGGTTTAGCTACATCTATACCTTGTTTAATATTACAAATAGATTCCTTGTTGATACCCAATGGTATTGAAAATCTTGAAAGAGTCGTTCTTCCACTAGGAAGCAAAAGTGATGCAGTTTTGCTAGAAATAACATTCAATACAATAATACTTTTTTCACAAATGTATGATGATAATGTCTTCCAAATAAATTTTTTACCTATTCCACCATATCCATACACAAAAGAAACACCTCCTTTATCAAAAAAACATTACATTTGCAACCTGTGCATAAATATTTCTTTGTTTATTGGTAAGCAATGATGTCAACAACTGTAAATCTTCTATCAATTTGACTTTATCATAATTCAATTCCTCTATTATAAGTTTGATAAATTAGCTTTGAGCTTTACTTGTATTTGGTTATGGCATAGATTCAAACTTTGCTAATATTCACTTGTATTTGGTATCTCTTACTTAATTTCAATTATACTTTTATCTTTATTTTCACCAATAAAAAATATAACCATTTAATTGTTTCATGTATCTAATAAAGATACATTTCTTATCATTTGAACCTAATTCTCATACTCATGAGAAGTACCATGGACAAAAGATATTGACCCTACAATTTTAAAATGCTAATAAAGAAAAGAAAAGAAAAGAAAAAGCTTACCATTTGTGTATAATTCATAAGACGTGAAAGTAATTGATTTAGTATACATTTGATTAAGCATAAAGACATCAATTAATACTGCATCATTTACTTAACTATTTTAAGTAAAATTTTATTTCATCTCTCAATAACTCCATTTTGTTGTAGAGTGTTAAGGGACTATCAATTGTCATATGATACATTTTCCTTCATAAAACTCTTTGAACTAATTTAACAAATATTTAGATACTTGGTCACAACTTCAAAATTTTAATTTTCTTATCCATTTGATTCCCAATCATATTCATATAATGTCTAAAACACTTGAGTGCTTCTAATTTATGGGAGATTAAATGACTTGACAATGTTATGAATAATTGTCAATAGAAGTAATGAAATATTAAGCTTTATGTTTTTGCCCTCATAATCTTTGAACTACATATATTAGGATGAATTAATTGTGATAGATTTCCAACCTTGCTTCCTTTTTCTTATAATGACATTTCTAAACCAGAAATAGATCCTAGCATTTTTTTATTTTTCTAGCACACTAATTCTCTCTTTGTGTATAAGGCTTAGTTTAACGTGTCAATCATTCATTTCTAAAAGCCAAATTGAAAGTAAAGTATTAAATAAAGAAATCATATTCATAATTGTGCCCAATACAATAAAATCATTATAAAGGAAATCATAATTGTACATGTTATTTCATTTCAAATATTAATGGAATTATTATAAAAAATTAATACTAAATATTAACTTAAGAAAAGATATAATATAGATTAAGTTCCATCAAATCTTTAAAGTATATAAAACAATGTATAGGATAAGAGTTTGTTTTCCATACAAAACTAATTTACATATTTTGATCTTTTTTAATTTTAAATTTTGTACTTTTTGTACATAAAGCCATCTACTTCTGAAAAATAACCAATAGTATTTCACAAAGAATCTTTAATCCTTAGCTGTGTAGTTTGTGAGCATTATATTTTGCTTAGTATAATTATGAGTAAAGTGATCTACTTTCCAACAAATATAATACTTGAGTTTTACCATGTTAAGCTTTTTCCCACCACATTTGCCTCTCTTAGATCTTTAAGACCTTCTAAAAATGTTGGTCAAATCTTTTTCTAATATGAAAGTGTTGTCCTTATTGTGCTTTAACTTTAAAGTCATTGTAATCTCAATCATAAAATATGTCTAAAGGGTTTAGCAACTTCTATGTGCCCATCTTTAAACTTTGTACAACAAGTAACATTAAAAGAATGAAGCTATCTTTTTGTGAGTTAAATTCACTTTTATATATTTACAACTGATAGAAAGAAATATTATGATAGCATAAACTTGTTATTCATCAATAAGGATATGATCAGTTTACTTCAATTCCTTAATTGTTAGTCTTTTTAGTTTGATTATAGAAGCACTATCAAATTTATCCTTAAAGGCTATTCACATGACTTGAAGCATTTACACATAGGCATTATTAACTATTTTGTTTATTATAGACCTCATAAATTTTTGCAAGAAACCCTTGTTGATTTTATTCTCATCTTGAATTCATCATAAAAATCGCTAGTATGAGTTAATTATGCTATAAATATAACTAGAAAATAATTGATCTTGTTCCTATCAGATCAAGGTTGTTTATAGATTGAAGTGATTGTAAATGATCTAAATGTCATAACTTAATATGAGATATGCAAAAAACATATTTATAAGATAGTTTAAAATGTTCAGGAATGCAAGAAAAGGTAAAAAGTTCCCAAAAAAAATTAAGCTCAGTATTCAGTCAGCCATTTCATCTTTGAGAGAAGTCACATACATACCTCCTCTTGATTATTTTCATCCCTATCATCCTCATCTTGCATATAGGTAAAAGAATAGTGATAAACTAAAAAAAGTAATTGAACCAAATAGTGAGATAAAAATATATTAATATATATAGCACAAATCTATATAAATAGGAAAAAAAAGGTCACGAAAGCACAATAATACCAAAAGTTGTCACATAAAAAGGATGATTGAATAACTAACGTGTGACACGCTGAGGAGATCAAAAAAAAAAAAGGCTTAAGACTACCAATGCTTGATAAACAAATAGATACTAAATCTCTTTACTTGATAGTGGTTTGACAGCACTCATCTTGTTCTACATATCATGTTAACGGTCTAACAATGACAATATATGAACAAATGACAACAATCAGGAAACAAAGTTTGAGAAGAAACAAACCAAATAAAGCATTCCTACATCACATAGGTCCTTAGCAAGTTGGCTTTGCTAATATTTTATTAGTCTTGATTCTATGCTATAAAAAAAGTGGGGTAGAATGAAAGATTTATAAAGAACTAATATTGTCTTGTCCTTACTTTCTAAAAAAAATTCCCCCTTTAATTTATTCTCCAAACCAAAAATGGCATATAACAATGAAGTATTAAAATAGAAAAGCCAAGACATCAACATAAATGGCAAAACTATCATGTATATAGAGCAAAAATCAAGATATTACAATGCAAAATCTTCTTATTTTTTAGAATTAAAAAATATATTTCAAATAGACTACTACAAAATGAGTGTTTACTAAGTTTCACATTGTCTATGTGATGGCATTAAGCATTCTTTCTCTCAGGGAATCTCTAATTTCATTCAAAGCATATAAAGAGATGTATTACAAAAATCATTACTTTATAATCCACAACTAAAAACTTCCAACCCATACAAAATCTCAAGTGGTGAAACAAATTTATTTCTTTTCTATCAACAGATAAATGAGCTGTATTATACTATTATTTTATTTTTATTATGTAGTTGTCTTGTAATTATTGAGAAGTGGTAGAAATTTAATTTAAGAGAATAATGATATCAACACAAGTTTGATTATGAATAACCCATGAAAATAGCTAAAAAGTATATTAATGGTACTACTAAAATTTTACAAATGAAAGCTATCTATTTAGTGTTGTCTACCTTTGCTTTACCAATTGCTTGATCAATTTCTTTTGTGACATTTTCCAAAGTCCTAAAACAAGAAAAGTGCATTTTAACAACATGAAAATTACTGCAACTAGCATAAGATTTTATTGTCCGAAATAAGACTTGTGCTGAAACATTTTGTCTTGGCAAAGGGTACAGACATGACAAAAGACGTAAGTTCCAAAGTCATAGGCTAACTCACACTGATAAAGTAGTATTTGAAAGTTAGAAATGACATGCACACTTTTATTGTCAATGTTAGCATTACAATATTTATTCAAATCAGCTTCAACATCAACAGAGATAAGGCGCTCAAAAGGCCTAGAGATAAAGGAAATATAGAGTACTTAAGTATGCGAAATATCAACAGGGTTATCATAAGCAGGGAAAGTAAATGAATATAAAAAGAAAAAAAAGATGATCTCTACATGGCTTAACAGAGGAAGTTGTAATGGCAGTACATAGTGGGCCTTTAGTTTAAACCTCTTCAATCTTTCCTATTTTGTTATCATTCAAGTATGATGCAATAATGCTTCTGAACCTCTTCAGACCTAATGCTAGCAATCAGGCCGAATCTCTTACATGGGAAGTTCAAGGCTAAAAAAATCGAAACAAAAAAAAAATGTAGAAGGAGATGTTTGAAATCAGAAGATATATTCCTTAAAGATTCTCTAGGGACTATATGGATACGGGAGGTGGGGTTGTCCAAGGGAACAGCCTCTCTTCAGAGGAGCTGGACCTAATCGAGTGCTCAAATAAAAAGGTGAAGATGAGTCTTATTAACTGGGAGGAAAATGAGCCATTTGGTTTCCCTAAGACCTCCTATAAAAGTAAGCTGCTGCAGATGGGATCAAGTGTAGATGATCATATGGAGGAATGTAATGAAGATGAGTGCTCCTTGGAGGATTCAGAGGACTAGTAGGAACAACTGCAGAAAGAGAATGACTTTGAGCTATAGTGTGAAGGGGAGGAGTTACCTTCCTCCATTTGGGAAGAAAAGTGTTCAGAGGTGTAAGTGACAAAGGAAGAATATGAGGAGTGGTGCAAACCCTGGAAGAAGTCCTTGATTATCAAGCTAATGGGAAAGAAAGTGACGCTTAACTTCTTGAGATTCCGTCTCGAGAGGCTTTGGAAACCTCAAGCACTGTTTAAGATTTTGGCTTTGGACAATGGCTTCGGACAATGGCTTCTTTGTAATCTCTTTCCAGAGTAAAGAGGATCTAAGGCATGCATACCAAGAGAGGCATTGGATGATAGCGGACTGCTACCTTCTAGTCCAGAGGTGGTGACCTATGTTCAACACCTAGTCGAAGAAGGAAGCAACTTTGATTACAGCTTGGATTAGGATCCCTGACCTACCTATGGAATGCTACAACTCCCGATGTTTATGGCAAGTAGGAAACCTTGTTGGGAGGACCTTAAAGATCAATCACACTATGTTTATCTTGGGGTTAAATAGTGATTTCAGTACCCCAGCTATGTCTATGGGAAGGTTTGCATGGCTCTACATAAAACTGGATCTTCATCGCCAATTGCTTCCTCGTGGTGGAAGTAAGTTCAAAGTTGAATACGAAGGGTTTCACATCATCTATTTTTAGTGTGGTAAATATGGCCACTACAAGGATGCTTGCTCCAAGGGAGGTCAGGAGGCAGGGGCCTCGAAAAGTATGTGTGGCCCCATGGAAAAAGCAGCACGGGAAGCAGGCGGTGAAGGAAGGGAGCCTGAGGGATCAGGGTGGTGGTACTGTCGACAAGGGAGGGCAAACTCACAAGGGACTGAGGACGCTCTCATGGGTCCCCCCCTCATACCCACTATTGACAAGTCAACGTTTGGGGAGGACTTCGAGCCCTGGCACATTGTTAAGCGCCAGCCGAGGAGAAAAGTTGTTAAAGTTCCTAAGAAACAAGTCAACGGGGAGTACAGTAGGCGTGCTACTAACAATCCCATGAAAGCTCAAAATGGCAAGATTCCCTTTAGTGAGTCGGGAGACGCCATGCAAAGCCATAATCTGGTGCATGCAGGGAAGGAGCTGAGGCCTATTGAGATACTAGCCTTGGGTTTATGCCCTAGCTAGAGCAGACGGTCCACTTACAAACCTGTGTTGCCAGTTAAGGGTAAGGACTTTCTAGGGTTTTTGAGCCTAGGGAAAGACGAGCCTCATCCTGCTTCGTGGAAGCTTAAAGGGAGTGTTAAAGGGAAAGAAAGTGAGTTGCCTAACCCTTTTCTTGTTACCAGAAACCCTTTCGAGCCCCTAAGCACCATTGATTTTGGAGGAGGTTTCGAGGCTGAAGGAGTAGACGAGGGCACTGGGATAGCTATGTCTCTTAAAGGTTTTAGAGAGGCCCTGACTAAGCTAAGCCCTTCACACAAGATTACTGAAGACACTCAGAATGTGGGGCGCGTCTCAGGTATGAGTGAAAGTGGCAGTCTACCTAGGTTACTACAAGAATAACCTGCTCCTTCCCAGCTCTATTTATATAAATCTACTGTGTTGGAATACACAGGGGACTAGGTCCCTATCATTCCCTAGGTTGGTTCATGACTTGTGCTCTAGGTATAAGGTTAATGCTTTGGGCATGCTCGAAATGAGACAAGGCGAGGAGCAAGCTTTGGCGACATCTACTAAGCTAGGTTTTGATAGAGTTGACCTGGTTAACACTGTTGGATTTAGAGGAGGTATTTAGGGTTGTTGGTTAGGCAATACCCAGAATGTTACTCTTCTAGAGAAGGACCAGTAGTTCATTCACTATAAAATCGCCCCTAAAGGAAATATGACCTGGTTTTTCATGCTGGTTTATGGATCTCTGTCTCCTTCCCTACATAAACTTTTGTAGGAGAACCTTCGCCGTATAGGCGATAGCATCGAAGGGCCTTGGTGCATAACGGGTGACTTTAATGCTATTCTCTATGACTATGAAAGGAAGTCTAGCTCAAAGCATAGTAAAGGCAAAGACAGGGATTTTCATGACTAGTTTATGGATATGGACTTGGTAGATATTGGGTTTAGAGGCCTTCCGTTTATGTGACATGGGTTAGGGTATAAGAGTTGGATTGATAGGGTAGTGGCTAATAAGGATTGGTGTGATTGCTTTTCTCACGCTACAGTCCTTCACCTCCCTTATTTCAAATCCAATCATTATCTGCTACTTTTTAGATTATCTATTCAGGATGGTTTGAACCAGGGAGCTAAGTCGTTCAGATTTTTAGACCCTTGGGTGTTCCATGAGCAGTTTGAGGAGTTTGTTAAAGGAGCTTGGGACCAGCAAGGGGTTTGGACCTCCACTATTTCAAAATTCATAGATGAGGTTAAAGTCTGGAACCGCAAGATTTTTGGTAATATTATTATGAAAAAAAGGCCTAGTTCTGCCAGCTTAAAGGTATTAATAGGTGCTTCATGCATGGTAGACGCCCTCCCTTCCTTCTTGAGCTCCAGGCCAAGCTTTGGAAAGACTTAGAGGACATCTTGTTACAAGAAGAGCTCCTCTAGATGCAAAAGTCACACTACAACTAGTATCTTCATAGGGATGGAAATACTAAGATGTTTCACGTTTGGCTAATAAGAGGAGGAAGATAAATAAGATTGAAGCCATCCTTAACGATAATGGGGAGTGGTGTTTTGATACGAAGGTTATTGCGAATCAAGACAGGGAGTTTTTTAAGAACCTTTATTGAGAGGATGGCAGAATTAGAGATCCCATAGTCTGTGACATGAGTTTCCCTCCCATCACTGGTAGTTTACTATCGTATTTAAATAGTGGCATTAGTCTTGAGGAAATTAAGCAAGCCCTATTTAACATGGGTCCTCTAAAGGCTCCTAGGCCGGATGGGTTAAACCCTCTTTTCTACCAAAACTAGTGGAAGTGGGTTGGGCTTTCGATTATGACCAAGGTGCGTGAGTGCCTTGTGAACCTATCTTCGATCTGCGATATCAATGGCACACTGCTGGTTTTGATCCTGAAGGTTGAAAATCCAGTCCATTTGAAGGACCTGAGGCCTATTAGCCTCTGTAATATTATTTACAAAATTATCACCAAGGCAATTTCGAAGAGGCTAAAGTGTGTTATGCCTACAATTATTTCCCCTAACCAATGCAGTTTCGTCCTGGGCAGAAGTGGTTCTGATAACATTGTCATAGCCCAAGAAGCCATTCATTCCATGAAGAATTTTAAGGGGAAGAGAGGTTTTATGGCTATCAAAATCTATCTTGAGAAGGCGTATGACAGGTTGAACTAGGACTTTGTGGCTGAGTGTTTGGAAGAGTTAAAGCTGCTAGTTAGTATTAGGGAAGTAATCATGAGTTGTGCCTCATCCTCGTCCATGCAGCTTCTTTGGAATGGCCAAAAAATTAAGTTCTTTACCCCCGCGAGAGGCGTTAGATAAGGAGACCCTATATCTTCATATCTCATCTTGATTTGTATTGAGAAACTGGCCTACTTAATCCAGAGTGAGGTTGGTAAGGGTAACTGGTGCCCCTTTGGGGTAGGCAGAAAGGGCCCTTTGATTTCTCACTTATTTTTTGCTGATGATATTATTATCTTTTCGGAAAGCTTTAACCAAGTTTGAGGTCATCAAAGGGTACCTCAACCGGTTCTATAATGCTTCTGGCTAGAAAATCAACCAGGCCAAGACTAGGGTTTTTTTTTTCTAAGAATGTTCATCACTCTCGCAGGTCTGAGCTCAGTGAGGCTTTGAATTTCAATTTAACGGGTGACTTAGGGAAGTACTTAGGTGTTCCGCTCATTCACTCTCCGGTGGAAAGGATACATACAAGGAGTTGGTTTCTAAGGCCAGCTAACGTATTATGGGATGGCGTATGAATTCCCTGTCCCTTGTTGGTAGACAAACCCTTATTACCTCAGTTTTATCCGCCCTTCCTAATTATTCCATGCAAACAACTCTTCTTCCAGCTACTACTTGTAAGGAGTTAGACAAGCTGAACCATTCCTTCCTTTGGGCCCCCAGTAAGGAAAAGCGTAGAGTCCACCTGGTTTCTTGAAACGAGGTCTGCCAACCTAAGTGTAAGGGTGGCTTGGGCATTAAGCATTCCCGATCTCAAAATAAGACGTTTATGATGAAACTGGGGTGAGGGCTTATGTAAGATTGCAAATCCTTATAGGAGAACGTGGTGCATAGCAAATATAACTGCGGTAGACATAATCCTGAAAGTCGAGTTGAGAAGGAAAGGGTCTGGAATTTGGAAAGGAATTAAATCGGCTTGGCAGGATGTTTTGAAGGGGTTGGAGTGGAAGTTGGGTAATAGCAAGAGTATTGATTTATGGCATGACCACTGAATCCTTAGTTGCAACCCCTTGATGGAGTTTGACGTTAAGGAAATTCCTTACGAAATTTCCAGAGTGAAGGTAGTGGACCTTACTACTAAGAATGGGTCCTGGGATTGGCTGACGCTTGCAGAAATGCTGTCTAAAGACATTCTTCACCGGTTAAACAATATGAGGGTAAGCATGAGGGAAGAGGATTCGAATGAGATTAGGTGGTGTTGGAGCAATAGGGGAAGGTTCTCTACCTGTTTTGCTTATTCGTCCTTACATGCTTAAGTGCCGATGCATGAGGATCCTCTGTGGAAGAATATCTGGAAGTTACGGGTGCCTTATTGCTGCCACACTTTTTTATGGCTAGCTGCTCGAGATAGGCTTCTCACAAATCTTGCTAGATTTAAATAGGGATTGCATGGGAATATGAGCTGTTCTATCTGTGGCGGTCTTAGAGAGGATGTTTCTCATGTGTTGTGGGATTGTAGTTTCTCAAAAGATTTCTGGCTCTCTCTAATACCCGAAAAGTTCGTTAGGAGCTTCTTTAGGCTTCCTTTTAGCAAGTGGCTCTGGGTCAGCTTGAATAGCTCTATCATGGTGGAGGGCGTTGAATGGAAGGTTGCCGTTGCCATCTCTTGTTGGAATATTTGGAGAAGAAGAAATGAGTGTATCTTCAAGGACACTAGGTCTTCCATAGTGGAACTTCAGGCGAAAGTTAGAGCTACCCTTCATATTATCACTAAAGCCATGAGTAGTGTGCTCTTAATATCCAAGGGTATCGCGGGTTTGATCAGTTACAGGGCTAGTCCCCCCCAATGCATGGCTTTGTGAAGCTAAATGTTGATGGTGCCTTCAGCTACCTCTCAGGTGTGTCGGGATGCGAAGGGGTTATGAGGGATCAAGGTGGGAAGTTCTTGCGTGGTTTCTGCTGCAAGTTGGATTTGAAGAGTAGCCTTAATGCTAAGCTCTGGGGGAGCCCTTATAGGGCTCAAAATTGCTTGGGATTCCGGCTGAAGGAAGGTGATCTTGGAGTTGGACGCCTTTGAAGCGGTGAACCTAATCCTAAGTCCCCCTGATCATCTTCACTTTGAATGTGATATCATTTCGGAGATCCATTCTCTAATGGCGAGAGACTGGGTGGTTCAAG
Organism: Erythrophleum ivorense; assembly: GCA_026724425.1. Lineage (NCBI taxonomy): Eukaryota > Viridiplantae > Streptophyta > Magnoliopsida > Fabales > Fabaceae > Erythrophleum > Erythrophleum ivorense. Next base: position 12,626,901 of record JAIUCV010000019.1, read on the forward strand.
TGACTCATATCGTTCGTGAAAGAAATAGAGTGGCAGATAGGGCTGCTTGGTTCGCTCTTTCTGTTTCGCCTGGGATCTCTTGCTTTTTTGTTTCCTCTAGCTCGATGAAGATGCTTTTAGAGGAAGATCTTGTTAGCTTATGCAATCCTTCACCTTCGTTAGAAGGTGCTTAGTCTTTTGTGTGTTTTTGTCTCATTTCTCTCATTAAAAAGAAGAAGAAGAAGACATATTCCTTGTTTAGTTTTTTTCAAATGTCAATTTCAAATTTGAAAAATAGTGGTGACATAGATATGGAGAAAAGAGGAGAAGAAAAGTTGTTGAAGAAAAAAAAAACTGAACAATGGAATGAAGCTCAAGATAAAGCTTGTGAAAGAGGTTTTGTGAGTCCTACAGACAAAGGAAAGCAAAAGAAGAAATAGGAAAAAAGCTACAATAATGAACATGAGTTATTGAACAATAATAAATAATAATAAAATCATAGGATTTTATAGATAGTATTTTAATTAATACTAAACTTAATTATTAAAATAATTACCAAACTTTAAGACAACGTTTGGCAGAGGACATCTTAATTTATTATATGACTATTAGAAAACTGTTAAAAATAATTTATTGTCGTCTGTTCTAAATTAACCTTTCCCTTAAACATAACCGACATGTTAAATTAGTGATGAGGACAAAACGTGATGTAGAGAAAGACACTATTTGTCAATTTGTAAGAGGCCACCTCCATTTTTTATGTACGAAAACCAATTTGTAAGAAGTCTTCTTGTAAGTTCTATTTTTCGTGTCCTCGTTTAGTTATTCGCAAATTAATCAAAATAACTCTTATCATAATACAAAAAATGAAGGTAAATTATATAAATATCTATTAAGTTTTGATAAAGTTGCACAGACTTTTTTGTATTTTTAAAATGTTCACATATCTCCCCTGAAACACAAAAATTATCTCATATTTTAATCTAATTTATATTTTTTTAACCAAAGATCTTCCATTTAAAATTTTTTGTTAAAAAACTATGTATTTAAGTTTAATAGAGGATATTTTAATCAAAAAATTTTTAAATTAGACAAAAATATATGTAACTTTTTATTTTAAGAAAGATTTGTATATGCTTTAAAAATAAAGAAAAAATTTGTATAATTTTAATAAAACTCAAGAGAATTCTATATAATTTACTCAAAATATTACTAATTAAACAGTTTTACAAATTTACACCAGCTATACACATGATTCATTATTATTTTTTCTATATGAAGATTATCATAGTGTTTAAACTAGCTTGTTTAACCAAAATAAAAAATAATATTTTTGTGATAACTTTTAGTGACAATCTAATAGAGTTGGCATTAAAAATATAGTTTTAGTGATGACTTTTTTTTAATTGCCACTAAAAATTGTCATTAAAAGTTTTTTTTTAATAATGTTTGCACCTTGAATAAAAAATTTTGGAATTCAAATTAAGATGAATTTATTTAATGTGTTATTTGTATGAAAATAAGATGGCCTCATATGTGAGTATATATTACACAATGTTATTATTTTAGTTGTATTTTATTATTTATTTTTAACTAAAAGCAAATCCATGATTAAATAATATTACGTTATACAATATATAAAATCACTAATACTTGTTATTTTATTAAGTCAATTTATAAATTTTTACTATGAGTGTTCAGACTTTTTTTTTTAATGGCCAAAGTTGAAGACCTTATTTATTGTATGATCCTATAGCAATTTTTTTAATGTTGATTTAATTTTTAATTAACAATAGATGATGACATATAAGTAAAATGATAATGTTATATAATATTAGGAAAATTTTTACGTATAATTATTGTATCTCTTTATTTGTCTATTATCCATTAAGTCTATTCATTTATATTTACATATCATTTAAGCCCACAAGACAATATTCGTTACACAACAGCGAAGGGGTTGTATTAGAGGTTCAGATAATGTGTAAATTCAAATGTTTGACTTATCATTATTAGATAATATGTAGAATAACGTACATAAGAACTTCTCTTAATACGAGGATCTCAATCCATAAAAATAAGATTGAATGTTTAGCATTCATTTCTCAGTGGATAACAGTGAGACTTCCTTTCAAGCATACAATTTTATTTTAATCTTAAAAGTATATTTAATATTTTATATTAATCTTAAAAGCAATTTTATATTTATTTAAATTTAAATTATTTTTTATTTTAAATAATTTCATTAAGTTTTGAAAATATTTTAGGCTAAAATACATTTTTGATATTAATTTTATTTTCGTCTTTTAATTTTATTTTGTTCCAATTTAATCTTTTTATTTTATCTCATATTTCATTGTCATTTCTTAATTTTATTTTGTTCTAATATAATGCTTTAACCTTAAATTGTACTTATTTCACTTAATTTCATTTTGTTTTAATTTAATCCTTTAATTTACAAAAACCACTCAGATATTTTATCTTTTTAACACCACTAAATTACTTGGTAGAAAAAGTTTTATGTGGCTCTTTAGCTCCTTAACATTGTTATTAGAATTAGGTTGCGAAGAAGCTAAATAAGGCTTTTATGTTAAACATTTTAATTTAACAGTGCTAAAAAAAAAGAAATACTTAGTAGTTTTTGAAAATTAAGGATCAAATTGAAACAAAATAAAATTAAAAGATGGAGTAAAAATTAAAGTAAATGTAAATGATTAAATTAGAATTAAATAAAGTTAAGGGATAAAAATAAAACTTGAAATAAAGTTAAAGGATCAAAATAAATAAAAGTAAAACTTAAAGTAACACTTAAAAATCAAATTAAAATTAAATAAAGTTAAGACGTAAAACTAAAATGCAAGATAATGACCTAAGATAACACCTAAAGTGTATTTTTACCACATATTTCAAATAAAATACCCATGTCACAAAAGAAGATTTATTTAAAATATTTTAAAAATTAATATTAAATATTAAATATATTTTTTAAAATTAAAAATTTGGGATTGAGTAAGAAGAGGAGAGCAAACTAATAAGAATATTCAAAGGATTTTTTAGTTTTGGTTTAGAATAAAAATCGAATTGAATAGAATAAATCGATTTTGCAAAATAAAAAACTTATTCGATTTTGGATTATAGTTAATTTAATTCAATTTTGTCTCAATTTGATTTGAATTTGGTTTGATTTTATTCATACTTCTTTTTTTATTTTAAGATAATTTTAACTTTTTTTTTTTACTTTCTAGCTGTTTGTATAATAATAAAAACTTGAATATAGCATTACTCAAAAATTCATTATTATCAACTTGCTTTTTCTTTTCTTTAAATAATAACTCTTTACAATTTACAAATTATTTTTTCTATCAATCAACTATCATTTACACAATTAACTAACTACTTGTAAATATCAATTTTATCCTTATACAAAAAATCAAACAAAAAATTTTGATTTATCATCCATTGTATAATTCTTCATTATTTTTTTTATTAAAGTTATACATTAAATATATATAATTAAAAAATGCTTTTGTATCTTGCAGAGGATTCAAAAAATATCTTACGAAACTTACAAGAGAAAAATAATAAAAAAAACGCAAATCTCACAACAAAAAATACATAAACAATAAATAAATAATGCATGACAATATCATTGATTTGACATAAAGAATAAACAAATTATATATATATATATAATTGATAATTGATAACCAAACTTGTTAGACATAATAAATAAAAAGCTCAAAATCTATATTAATTTGGGTAAAACCGAACTAAAGTCTTAAATATTGAAAATCAAACCGGCTCAATCAATTTTGTTATGAAAAAAACCAATTTAGACTTACCCTTTTCGATTTTATTCGATTTTAATTAATTTGATTTAATTTAATTTGATCTAATAAGTTCGGTTGGATTTTGAACATCCTGCAAGCTAGGCGAGCAGGTGGTGAGAAGCAAGGAGGGCTGTAGAAGCCGTAATATAAAATCAAAAGCCGAGCGGTGCCCTTCAACGACCAGCTCCAACTCATCGTTTCTGTACCACCCGGCGATTTCTCGATATAACCACACGCACCTACTCCTACCGTCTCCTTTTCTCGCAGTTTCTCCCTCGTCGAAATCGAAAACCCAACCCCAACTTCGGTCACAGAATGGCAGGTAACAGTAGAACCTACTTCGGCCCACTTCCCATATCGTTTTAAATTTGGGCTTTTTGTAGTCGTAGCTTGAATAATAAAGCTTGACTGTACTGAAGATGGCGATGCGCTTATTTTTGTGCTCATTGATGTGATTTCTGTATCGAATTGTCTTCGGCTGCAATATCCAACCTTTGAAGAACAAGCCTTTTGCGTTTTAGTAAGTTATGACATACTCATACCATATGGACATGCGCTGAAGTGTTTCTGATAAAATGATGAATGGATATCGAAGAAAGCTTAAAGACTACTAACTTTTGGTAAAAATCAGGTTGAGTTAGTTGAGATGTCAGCAGAATTGGCTGTTCTTATTTCAATACTGAAGTAAAATTGAATGAGGGATTTGATAAAAATTGATGGAAGAATAGTTGAAATGGGGCCGTGGGTATTGGTGAAAAATTCTCGAAAAATTCTTATATTCTATGGTTTGCAAATGTATAACAAGCCATTAACAACTTAGACATTGTTGTCTCATCTAACCCACATGGTCAAAAAAACAGAAAGTTAATTTAAAGCAATATTATGAGATAGAGTCATAGAAGTGAGAAAAGGCATTGATTAAGCTTTTATGAATCTGGAACTGGAATCTGATAAAATGGTAAATGTTTATGCAGCAACTTCAGCGAAGGTTGTCCAAAATGTTTTTGTATCACATTGCTACCAACAGAATAGACAGTTCGGCACCCACAGTCGAAGGGACTATTTTGCCCCTTATAAGAACATCTTGCTTCCCTCCCGACAAGGGAAGTTGGCATGGACTGGCATCTCTTCCATGCAATTGCGCACTTTGACAAAACACCAGAATGATTTTATTATCCAGAGAAATATTCACTGCAATGGTCTGTTCTAGACTCTTATTATACAGGTTGCTATCAAGTGCAAAACTATAAACACATTTAAAATACTTCTCCTTCTCTCTCTTCCTTCCCATCCCTGCACCTTTTCATATGATTGTTATGCATCTATATTAGAACTGTGAATGGGCGTACATTGCCCTTTGTGTTTTAACAGAATTGGTTGTATCTTGTTCCATCTGGCATTGTTTATCTACTCCACTTCCTAATGGATATTTGTTTCATCCATTCGATCCTTTGTTGCAGCTTCTGCCTATACTACTGCGGTGCCATTTCTGGACAAAGTTGATTTTCTAAAGCTTCAAAATGGCAGGTCGGGAACATTTCACTGAGAGGTTTTCTTAAGCTTGAATTGTTAAGACCTTGTTTAAGATTATGGGTTCTGATTTGTTGCATATCATCTTTCTTTCTTTTTTCCTTTCCTCTTATTGAATTACTGACATTATGTAGTGGACAGAGATTGCAGTTTTACTGGCAATGTAATGCTATATGGGATGATGGAGTTATTATTTATTTTAATACTTAATGATGTAATGATCATTTTGGGGATTAGGTATGTAATTGGATAATTAGGATAACTTAAAATTTAATTAGGGATTTTATTGGAGGCTGAACGAAATATTGAAGCCTCAAGCAGCGTGTGTTTTATTCAATTGAAGCTTTTATTTATATGGCAATACATCAGCAAATATGGCAGTAAATATAAAAACTGATTACAGAGATATTAGGAAATAAAAGACAAGATAAATGCTGATCTAAATAATCCCAAAGAATCAAGGAAATATTCGGTTGGGATAAGCACTAATCTACTACTGTTCATAGGGCCTTAATGGGCCTGGGTCCACTAACACTCCCCCTCAAGTTGGAGAATAGATATTCATCATTCCCAACTTGCTTCTAAGTTCTTCAAACTTAACTCTAGACAGTGCCTTTGTAAGAATGTAGGCAACTTGTGAATTTGATGAGACATAGATTAGATTAACTATCCTCGCATCAATTTTTTCCTTGATAAAGTGTTTATCAATTTCAACGTGTTTAGTTCTATCATGGTGGATCGAATTTCCAGCAATGCCAATAGTAGCCATGTTATCACACCACACTTTCATAGGCGGGTTAGTCTCAATTTTCAATTCATTTAACAACTTGAAGATCCACATTCCTTCACATATTCCCAAAGCTAATGCTCTATATTCTGTTTCGGCACTATTTCTTGCAACCACTGCTTGCTTCTTGCTCCTCCAGGTCACCAAGTTCCCCCACACAAAGGTACAATAGCCTAGAGTTGATCTTCTATCCATGGGACATCCAGCCCAATCTGCATCTGTGAATACTTCAATATGCTTGGCTCCTCTTTTTCCAAAAAACAAACCCTTTCTAAGTGTCATTTTCAGATACTGGAGGATTCTGTAAACAGCTTCCATGTGTTCTTCTTGTGGCTTGCTCATGAATTGGCTTATCACACTAACTAGATAGGTTATATCAAGTCTAGTATGAGATAAGTATATTAGCTTGCCAACTAATCGTTGATATCTGCCAGTGTTAACAGGCAGTGAATCTCCCTTTTGACCTAATTTATGATTGAGTCCATTGGGGTCACAACAGGTTTTGCCCCCAGCATTCCTGTCTCCCGCAACAAATCTAGAGTATACTTTCTCTGGGACACAACAATCCCTTCATTAGATCTGGCCACTTCCATTCCAAGAAAATACCTTAAAGTTCCTAAATCCTTCACTTCAAACTCAGCTGCTAGAGATCGTTTGAGTCTTTGAATTTCCTCTAGATCATCACCTGTTAACACAATATCATCTACATAGACTATTAAAATTGAACTTCGTCCATGTGAATGCCTCATAAATAGTGTATGGTCGGTTTGGCATTGGGTATACCCTAGACTCTTCATTACATTTGTAAATCTGTCAAACTAGGCCTTTGGTGACTATTTGAGACCATCTAGGGATTTGTACAATCTACATACTTTATGTGGTTTATTAAAATCTGAAAGACCTTGAGGTATATCCATGTACACTTCTTCTTCCAAATTGCCATTCAAGAAGGCGTTCTTCACATTTAGTTGATAAAGGGGCCAATTTTTGTTGGCGGCAAGAGACGAGAATTTTGATAGTATTGAATTTTGCCATTGGGGCAAAGGTTTCTTGCTAATCAATATTTTGCGTCTGTGTAAAGCCCTTTGCAATTAGGTGAGCCTTATATCTATTTATGGTACCATCTGGGTGATATTTGATAGTAAACACCCATTTACATCCAACCGTAGTTTTACCTCTAGGTAGATCAGTGATTTTCCACGTGTGGTTTTTGATTAATGATCTTACTTCATCATCAATAGCCTCCTTTCATTTAGGATCTGCAGTTGCCTCTTGGAAATTTGCTGGTATTTTCTCATCAGAAAGATTAGCAATAAAACTCTGAAATTTGTCATATAATTTATCATAACTGACAAATTTATTGATAGGATGAAAAGTACATTGTCTAACCCCTTTTCTCAATGCAATTGGCTGGTTGAGATCTTTAGGAGTGGAGTTTGAAGCTGACTCTTGAACTTGCACAGGATTTCTTGAGGTCTCATGTGCCTTATCTTTGTCCCTTCTAGTGTATACTACTAGTTCCTTTCCTTTAGGTTGATCCGCCATCCCTGTTTCAATATGATGTTTCTTTGATAGGTTATTATCAGTGGTATTAGGGTCAGACACAGGTCTGTTTAAGGCATTTTGGTCAAGTTGGTTAGGATCAAGAATGGGTAAAGTGTCAAGAATTGGCTCCAAATTCTGGTCAGATTTAAACGAAGGTAAATGTGGGCTGCCTAAAGATTCATTTGAGACAAAAATTGCCATTCGTCATCACTCTCCCCCTAAATGGGAGTTTGAGGATAAAAGGACTGTTTTTCATCAAAGGAGATATTCATAGTGACAAAGAACTTCTTTAAGGTGGGGGAATAACATTTATAACCCTTTTGGGTGGGTGAATATCCTAAAAAGATACATTTAAGTGCTTTTGGATCAATTTTCCCCCATGATCATCATGGACTTAAGCAACATAGCCAAAAACTTTCTTAGGAATGTGTGAGATTATGTGGGAATATGGATAAGTTTCGGTGAGTTTGTGGAGAGGGGTTTGGAAGTTTAAGGTTTTGGAGAGCATTCAGTTAATCAAATGTGCAGAAGTGAGTATTGCTTCCCCCTTATAGTATTTGGGAACACTATGGATGGCCATGAGAGCTCTTGTGACTTCAAGAAGGTGTCTATTTTTTCTTTCGGCAACTCCGTTTTGTTGGGGGTATTAATACAACTGGTTTGGTGAATAATTCCATGCTGTTTAAGGTAGGTTTGTAATGTATCACTCATATACTTCCTCCCATTATCACTCCTAAGGACTTGGATTGAGGTTTGAAATTGAGTTTTGATCATGGAGTGAAAATTTATAAAGATTTGTACCACTTCAGATTTTTCTCTAAGGAACACCCAAGTGAGGTGAGTATGATCATCAATGAAAGTCACAAACCATTTTGCTTTGGTAATGGATGGAACACGGGATGGTCCCTAAATGTCACTGTGAATCATGGAGAAAGGATGTGTTGGTTTATGTATGTGTGATTTGTAGCTATTTTTTGTGTGTTTGGAAATTTGACAAATATCACAAGTCAAAGAAAGATCATTTTTATTTATGGAACTTGAAAATAGCTTGAGCATATAATTGAAGTTGGGGTGACCTAATCTATAATTCCACAACAATACATCTTTATTTGAAAAATGAACTGACAAGGCTTTGCTTCTCTCATTTTGCAATTGGTTATTGCTCCTTCCTTCTAGACAATAGAGACCTTCAAGTATCCTAGCAGTGCCAATCGTCCTCTTCGACTCCAGTTCTTGAAAGATACATTTAGTAGAGGTAAAAGAGATGTCAGAGAAGCAAAATATACGAGATCACAAACGTAGATTGCTCGCGGCTAAATATGAATTAAGACGAAAGCTTTATAAAGCCTTTTGTAAAGATTCCGATCTTCCTAGTAATATGCGGGACAAACTTCGTTATAAGTTGTCCAAGTTGGCAGTGTAGATCATCAGTAACTTTTCTAACAGATAGTAAATTGCACTTCAGATCAAGTGCATAAAGAACATTTTTTAGTACAATATATGTAGTTATATACACCTCTCCTATCCCAATAACTTCAGTAAATGTCCCATCAGCAATTTTAATATACATAGGACTACAACATGGCTGTATATTGCAAATAAGAGACTTGTTACCAGACATATGATTTGTAGTACCCGAGTCTACTAGCCACATATCTCGGTGATGAACCTTGGCATTGAATGTAAACATTGCGTTACCTGTATAAGCAATGTTGCTGGCTGCCACCACCTTATCTTGTGGTGAAGTTTGAAGATCATGCTTCTCTAAGAGTTTTTTAAGGAGTTCAATTTCCTCCTTGCTACTTTTACTAGGATTATTTTCTGTTTTATCTTCTGATACAGCTGCAAAACCTTTGCTCTCTTGTTTGCCTCTTCCCCTTTAGTTTGGTGGTTTACCATGTAATTTCCAGCAAATATCTCTAGTATGTCCTGTTCTTTTACGGTGGTCACACCACTTTGTATTTTTCCTAGTCGTATCATTACTCTGTGACCCCTTTGCAATTAAGGCTGTTGAGTCATGATTAGTGAGGCGTGGCTGATCATTTGAGATAAGCTTCTTCCTGCGTTCTTCATGTTTGACAGTGAAAAACACTTCCTTCAGGGATGGTAAGGGGTCTAAAGCCATTATTCTTCCACGTACCTTATCAAAGGGTGAATTAAGTCCAAGAAGAAATTTAAAGATCCTTTTTTCCTCCTTTATCTTAAAGTACCATAAAGCATCAGCTGAGCATGCCCACTCTATTGTATCATAGAGATCCAGTTTTTGCCATTGAATCACTAGAGTGGTATAATATTCAGTGACACTCAAAGTACCTTGTTTGAACTCATGGAGGAATCCTTTGATTTCAAGAATAGCTGCTTTATTCTTGAGAGATGCGAACATATCTCTAGCAGCCTCCCATACATCATGTGTTGATTCGTAAAGAGAAAAATGAGCACTGATTTCAGTAGTCATGGAGTTGACCAGCCAAGCTTGCACGGTGGAATTTTCTGCCTCCCATTCACGAAACTTCGGATCGCTAGTGGTGGGTTTAGGGAGTGCACCGGTAAGGTAACCATATTTTCTTTTTCGGTGACATACAGACGCATGCTTGCTGCCCATTGTAAATAGTTCTGGCCATTTAGGCGGTGAATGGTGATGGAGACAGATGAAGCTTCTGTTGGCACTTGAAGACCTGAAGCGATCAACAGCAACGGCCTGGGAGATTGGTCCGTCGTCGAGTTTCAGTCTTCCTGGCCGTCTGTGTTCAGGCCAAACCCGAACTTAATCATGGTGACCTGGAGCCAGGCCTTGATACCATGAATGAAATATTGAAGCCTCAAGCAGCGTGTGTTTTATTCGATTGAAGCTTTTATTTATATGGCAATACTTCAGCAAATATGGCAGTAAAAATAAAACTGATTACAGTGATATTATGGAATAAAAGACAAGATAAATGCTGATCTAAATAATCCCAAAGAATTAGGGAAATATTCGGTTGGGATAAGCACTAATATACTACTGTTCATAGGGCCTTAATGGGCCTGGGTCCACTAACAGAGGCATTTGGACCTAGGGATGTGTTATCCTGTATTGTAGTATTCTGTTAGGATTAGGATTTTTTGTTTGTTTTTTGGTTGCCTATAAATAGGCTGCCCTATAGTCCTGTTGGAATTTTATCCTGATTATTATTGATAAATTGATATGTTGAATTTCATTGTTTTTTGCTAACTCTTTTATCCTGTTCCTGTCCTACGTCAGAAGGCTTCTCTCTGCAGAAGCTCATCTTGTCCTCCTTTCTATATAGCCAGCCAGGGTCTTACGTCCTGCAGACTGATGTTGTTATATATGGTATAAACTTGACAGTGACATACGTGGTGTGGCTATTGATGGTGTTGAGGGAGAGCCAGTCAACCTCACTGAATCTGTTGCTGAAGCAATAGGAGCAGCCTTTGCTGGATGGTTAGTGGAGAAAAAGAAAGCAGATCTCTCCAAGCACTTGAGAGTTTCTGTTGGCCATGATTCCCGAATATCTGCAAAATTCTTACAGGTTTAGATTGTTCCTTATGTCCTTTGGTGGTTTTGTCTATCTTGTGCAGTTGTTCCTTTTCAGGCTTTGGTGATTATGTTAGATTTGAAATGGTCTAATAATTTAATATGATCTAAGAAGCCCACTGTCTCAATTGAATATATATACATATATAGTAAATAGCATTTTAGCTGGCATGAACAATATGAAAGTGAATTCTATTTCTTGATAATGTTATTGTCAATCTAGGGCCATGGTAGGTTAGATTTTGATTTTAATTCTTATAACCTTGAACCTTCTTTGAATAGTTTGCATAATTCAAAAAAATTCATTTTAACTTGATTTTGCTAGGCTTCTGTAGATTGAAGAGAATACAAAATAGTGTTTTTGGAAGAGATCTTTCTTAACAACCTTGAAGTGGAAGGGTGTGTAAATAAATAGCTTACCATATTGTACTTTATCTGGTTACTGACTTCTTGGTGATTGACTTAACAATTTTCAGAATGCAATTTCTCGAGGTCTTGCTGGTGCTGGCCTGGAAGTTGTTCAGTATGGGTGGGTGATGTTTATTTTTCTTAAATTAAGTACTCATATATTCTTAATTTTTACACAAGGATTGGTGAAATCGACTGTTTTTGTGGGATGCTGCTTGTGGATTTACAAAGAGATCGGAAAGCTCTATTGAGCTAATGAGTCTCTAGTCTTCAATTCATGGTTTTGGAACCCTGTGGCCCAGACACACATGTAGCAGCCCCCCTCCTTTTTCTTTTATATATAATACTTGGAAACAGATATTTACTGCAAGATAAACTCCTAAAGATAATAAGAGATAACTATAGGGCTCCTTGACAATAATAAGCTCCAAAACTCCTAGATAATGATTGATAGGTTTCTCAACAGTATAAATACTTGCAGCAGGGTAATTCTGCTAATACTGATTAATTTTGGAGTAGCTTCTAAAATAGTTGATGAGACTGGTATTCTGCTAATATTGGTTAGTTTTTGAGTAGCTTCTAAATGGAAACTGGCTCGAACTACTTTCACATTTGATTATAAAAAAATGCTGGAGTTTAAATTTCTTCATTAATGTTTCATGGAAAATCATTTGAAGTGGAGCCATTTTTGTTCTTGATCAGATTTGTTCAGTGCTTATAGGTCAGACATATTATTGCTAGCTTATTTCTGTTTGGATGAATGGGCCTTTCATTGAATTTATTCTCACCATGGATACTCTTGTTATTTTCCTCTGACTTTATTAGCCAAATAAATAGATCCAAATAAATAGATATTTTTGTACTCTTTGTAGATTAGCATCTACGCCAGCCATGTTTAATAGCACTCTCACGAAGGATGATGCATTTTTTTGTCCTGTTGATGGATCCATTATGATAACAGGTACATTTTGAATTCACGAATTCAATGACTCTTTTTCATCCTTTTAAAGCTTTTGAGTTACACGTTGTTGGAAATCTTGTCCTATTGTCTAGGATCCATTAAACCTAAAAGCTTAAACTGTTAGATGGAATCATAGGAATGAAATTTTACCTCTAACATGCCCTATTATTTGAAATCCTTTTCGGCTTGAAGTGTAGAGATAACATAGCCCACAGTATCTGCCTTTCTGTTGAAATTTTCAACGGTTATAAGCAAGGATCAAATTCCTCCCAAAAAAAACAAAAGGTTAAGGCTGTTGGCTCAAACACTGGCAAGAAAAACTTTTTAATTCATTGCAAAAACTTGTTCAATGGTTTTGCTTTTTGAGGCATTTTAATATAAATTTTGCAAGCATGATTGACCATTTCCTGTTGACTACCGTGTGTGTGGTGCAAATGACATTCTTGAGTAAATTTCTATCTGATTGTGGTAACTAAAAAATGTTTCATGTATATATCACCTTTGAATATTATTTCATCCACTAATTATTAAATGTGCCTATCTATGAACAGCAAGTCATCTGCCTTTCAACAGGAATGGATTCAAATTTTTCACAAATGCTGGTGGGCTTGGGAAGGCTGACATTAGAGACATCTTGGAGCGAGCTGCAGACTTATATAAACAATTTACAGCAGAGAGTTTGATGAATTCAGAGGGAAAGGCTTCAAAATCCATAAAGAGAGTTGATTTCATGACTGTGTATACATCTGACTTGGTGAAGGCAGTTCGTAAAGCAGCTGGAAATATGGGTATGACTTCCCTGAAATATTGTAGCAAAGTTACTATATTTTGCAGAAATAAATATTCAGTTCTCATTAAATGAAATGGAGATAACAAAGGGGTTCTGTGCCCATAAGAACTTGTTCGATTGTATGATAGCTCTTACTTTTCAGGTTTGCTGATTTTCTGATTTTTAAAATATTGTTCACTAATTTTTGTATGATATTGTCAATCCACAGAGAAGCCACTGGAGGGATTCCATATAGTTGTAGATGGAGGCAATGGAGCAGGAGGATTTTTTGCCGTAAGTGGTCTTTATTATCTCTCCGGTTTTTTGCCGAATGATTTTTTGAGTATTAAGGCATTTATATTGGAAAGATCTATCAAAAGGAATTTGCAAACCAGAGGAACAAAATCTACACTTAAGAAAGCCATTAATGAACAAATCTGGTTTTCTGCACTCCAATTGATAGTGTTTAGGAGTGCATGTGACATTCATGCACAGTTTCTGTCAGAAAACAAATGGGAAGAAGGTGCAGGGTGGATGAGTTGGATTACAACAAACATTTGCTATAGCAGAGTGCCACCTTTTAGGCCTCAGGTAGGCAAAGTGAAAACAGACCAAACAATAGGGGGACCAAATGTAATCATTTATTTTATAACTAAAATAAAAAGTAGTTGCTAATAATTTATTCAACTGCATAATATGCACATATTCAGATAATATGATTTTTGTATATACATTTATGTTATGTATGATGTTGCAGCACTGCGTACAATGCAACATACTTTTCCACTGTTTATAACGGTTAGGTTGGATGTTTGAGTAGCATAATTAATTTCCCTTGTCTCTGACTCAACTCATATGGAAATTTTAAAAAATAGGATCTGTACTTTATGAGTTGAACTTTGTTTCCCAATAATATCACAAGACAGTTTTAGTTAATTATTTCTATGTTTGATTTACGTGCCTTCAACAGACATACGTAAATGCTCATTAATTGAAATAGATTCTAACCTAGTACAGTATAAGGCATCAATTAATGGGTTAGGATATTGATTATTTGTAAACCTATGGTCAAATCCACGCATAACATGTGCCAGTTAAATCCACACATAACATTCCCCGGTCAAATTGCTTACAGATGCCACACATAAGAATCTTAACTTTTATTCCTCAGTCATAAACAACAATCTGGCTCCATTTCTCATGCTGCATTGGACCTTCCGTGGCATTGAGTAAATTTACTTGACACTAGACAGTAATTTGAAATCATACTGAACTTTGCAAAACTTTTTCTGGTTTTGAGGTTGTTGGTGCTTTGCATATAATTTGATGATATATGTTTCTTCATTATTATTGTTGGAAATCATTGTAATTGTTGGAATCCCATGATTCTTTGGGAAAAAATCATATGGGATATTATTTGCTGTTAACTGGATGTGATTCATTGGCAAAATCATGGTAGTTTATTGTGAGCTAAAGTCAAATGTTTTGTTTCCTTTCTTGATTCCTGTTTTATGAGGCTTATGTTGCATGCTTATTTCCTTTTATATTGAGGATTGATTGGTTGATATTCTGTGGCCTACCTCCTCTATATATTGCAGTTTCTGTTTTGAATTAAAATAAGAAATTCCAGAGTGAAATTCTTCTGTAGTTATTGTAATTATTAGCTGATCCTAGGAATTAGGCGTGTGTTTAATGTGTTTGGGAAGTTAATCAGTCCCTAATTGTTAGGGATTTGCCTCTCCATTTAATTTTGTTTCCTAGAGTGGCATCTTCATGGTTCTATAAATACCAATGTATTTTGATCTTTCAATATAATGAGAAATTCAATCCTTTTGTCAATGATTAATCAGGCAAAAGTGCTTGAACCACTGGGTGCAATTACTACTGGAAGTCAATTTTTGGAGCCAGATGGTAATATTTATCTCTGGAGGATTGATTTGAGCTGGGTATGGTAGTTAGAATTTAACTAAAAATGTGTCTTGGGTCCAGGCTTGTTTCCAAATCATATCCCCAATCCAGAGGACAAGACAGCAATGAAAGCTATAACCCAGGCGGTCTTTGATAGCAAAGCTGATCTTGGAATTATCTTCGATACTGATGTTGACAGGTAAAGGTTTTTCTTACTAATGTGCCTAATATTAAAAAAAAAAATTAAAAATCTATCACTTCCATTTAGATCTGCTGCTGTGGACTCCACTGGCCGTGAATTCAACCGGAATCGTTTGATTGCTTTAATGTCGGCTATTGTTCTTGAGGAAGTAAGACCTTTTGTTTTTGTTATCTCTGCCCCAGTAGTTGTAACCTGAGACTTACGTAAATATTTTGGCTTACTTAATTCTTTTGCTTTTGTTATTTTCCCTAGCATCCGGGAACAACAATTGTCACAGACAGTGTGACTTCTGATGGCCTTACCTTGTTTATTGAGAAGCTTGGTATGGAGGAATTTAATTTGGCACAATATCTGGCCTTCCCCATCCTTCTTCCTTGGGCAATAAAATATTTTGGACCTGTTCTTTGTTTCAATTTGAATTTCAAAGTACTTTTACTTTAAAAAATGCTTTAGTAATAAATAACCTAAACCTGTTCCTTGTTTCAATTTGAATTTTAAAGTACTTTTGCTTTTAAAACGTGTTAGTAACTTGCTAACTGCTTTTTCTTTTAAGGTGGGAAACATCATCGGTTCAAGAGGGGCTACAAAAATGTGATTGATGAAGCTATTCGATTGGTGAGATGAGCAGTTCTCTATCATAGCTATTCTATAAATAATATGGATAATTTTTGTCATGTGAGGAAGGCCTTTATCTGAGTGCTTTACTGCACCATTGTTTCAAATTTGAACCTTATAAATTTTAATTAAATTTATTCCAGGAGAAGTCTTAGTACCCATCCCATCTAGTTCTTGCAGCTCATTGACAAGTAGATAAAATGAAAACAGAAGTTATGCACAAGAAGAAACTTAGGGCCTGTTTGAAATTGTTTTTGTTTTAATGTTTTCAAAACATATGTTTTTAAGAACAAATTTTTGAGAACAAAAAAATTAAAAAATCTGTTTGAATCATTATTTTGAAAAGTAATTGTTTTCTGTTTTTTACCTGATTTTGTAGAACAAAAATTACAGAACACTTAAAAAGTGTTCTGAGTTTTTTGTTTTTGAAAACAAAATTTTGTTTTACAAAACACTTTATTAAAAACATATTATCAAACAGGTTTTTTTGTTTTTTTGTTCTTGAAAACAAAAAAATTGTTCTACAGAATTAAATCAAACAGGGCCTTAACTTCCTCTCTGTATTCTTCATTCTAATTATTTTTCTTTTCCTCATGATTTAACTTGGGACTTCTAATTTTCATGTTATAAGCTAGATATGTGGCTAATGAAGCAATATTGCTGACAGAACTCAGTTGGTGAAGAGTCACATCTGGCAATTGAAACCAGTGGACATGGAGCTCTCAAGGAGAATCACTGGCTTGATGATGGTGCATACCTAATGGTAGGCTTTTATTAAAACTATGTCAGCTAGTCAGTCACTGACCATTGAAGAAACTGTCATTTTGGTCCTCAAAAAATATGTTTAAGTTGCCTCCATTGAGTTGTTCCATACATCTTCTGTACAATGCATTTTAAGCATTTGGGGTGTAAGGAAGGGTCAAATTGAAGTGAATTAAAGCATTTGAACACTTGATTAATAACAGCGGCAGGTCAGGTACCTAGTTGAGAAAACTCTAATATCTTATTAGGACTGAAACGACAGTCTCAATTCATATGGGCATTAAGATATATATGCAAGAGCTAAGTGTCAAAGAACCACTCAATCTAAGCTTAAGTTGTTAGGCCTGAGCTTAAAAGTGATTTCATTTCTCTAACACCCCTTTATATAAAAGAATTGTTTTACAACACGGCCCAGATTGTTACCTGGACAAGATGTTGAGTCACTTGTTGATTGGCTGCACTGCCGTCAAACCACATGGTGTCATATATATCTGTGTGTGTGTGTGTGTGTGTGTTTGTGTAATTAATTAATTATTTATTTTATATATTTATGTTGAATTTAATTTATATGTTTTTTATATATTTAGTGTATAGAATTGTATAATTTAGATATATTTCAGTTTATGAAATAATTATGATAAATGAATAAAATATAGAAGTATAATATATTTGGTATATTAAACTTTTGTACATATTATTTTATAGATTTACCTACTAAGCTTTATTTAAGTATGTAAAATATTATCATGTTTTATAAAGATGTTTTCAATAAGATGACTCAAGGCTTGTAGTGGCAGACCGGTTGCCCTGTATGCTAGGCATACTAGGAACCAGTGTGCTAAAAATCAATGATGTGGCATCATTTCAAGGCGCACATAACCGTATAAGCTGCCTACCAGTTTTCAAGAACCGGCACCAGTCATTGGTTCACTTTGGTAGTTGGGTTTAAAGGCTGAAACAGTTTTGTGAAGTGACCAGACCAGACACCTGACCAATTCTCAGTCAAACTGGTCAGTCTGGTCAGTGTCTCAAAACACCCTGTGAACATTCAGTGAGGTTGAAACATGGGCCAAGTACTATCATAGAAAATAAATTATTAATGAATGATTCTTTACTTAAACTACAACTATTGTTGTGAACTTCAATCCCGATTAGATGGGCATTCAATGTATTATTAGATGTTCATATTTAAAAGTTAATGAAGAGTAAAAGATATATAAAAAACCTATGGTATTTATTAATTGAAAGTTTGATAGAACCTAATGGAAGTGTGGAGACTTTCAAACCAGAAATAACTGAGGGAACTTCACTTCTTTATATATATATATATATGTATATGTATGTATATTTATATGTAGTTAAACCCACCAATACAGCCAGTAAACAGAAAATACTAATGATGACAAGGCAAATCACTGCAAACCACACAATTAGAACAAGAGACAGCAACATATAAACACCCAGAACTAGAACAAAATGATAAACCAATATTACCTAGCTTTTGCAAGGCTAGAGTCTCTCCCAAGCCACCCTTCCCTTCAGATATTTTTCCCCTTCCCTCTTTTCTCATTGTGTTGGCTCTTCATAACCTCTTGGCCAACACTCCTTCATTCGTCCACTACTCTCCTACACCTCCATTGGTGTCAGAGTTAGTTGCTCCTTTGTCTACTCTTTTTTTTAGGTCTTCTTTTGGCTTCTCCTAGAATAAGTCTTTTGGGTTGAGTTAACGTTTAGGCTAGTAAGCCCATCAATACCCTCATTAACAAGTCTAACCTTGTCCTCAAGGTTAAAATGTGGAAATTGTTGGTTGATGACTTCAAAATCTTCCTCAGTATTCTTAAACTCAGGAAGTTCAGTCCACTTAATTAGCATTTTGCTATCCATTAGTTAAAGTTTTGATTTTCCTAACTGCCTTTGGTTGCAATTGCAGCTCCAGGTCTTTGAACAAGACTCAGGAAATTTCTTGCTATAACAGAGTATATGGAATGTAAGTTTATTAAGAGACATACTAGTTCTAATGCAGAAGTGAAAATTGGAGAGCATACCATATCACAAGCTACACGATTTAAAATTTTTGGGTCCATTATACAACATGACGAGGAAACAGAGGAAGATGCAAAGCATAGGATTCAAGCGGGATGGATGAAATGGAACTGTTTTTTGGGTGTTATTTGTGATAAAAGTGTACCACTAAAACTTAAAAATAACTTCTACTGCATAGCTATTAGGCCTACAATGTTGTATGGAACTGAGTGTTAGGTAATAAAAAGTTAACAAGAGAATAAGTTCAATGTTATAAAGATGAGAATGTTACGTTGGATGAATGGACACACCAGACAAGATAGAATTAGAAATGAATGCATTAGAAAGAAAGTGGAGGTCGCACCCATTGTGAAAAAGATTGTAGAATCACGACTTAGATGGTTTGGGTATGTGGAGGAAACCTATAGAAGTTTCAGTTAGAAGAGTAGATCACATAGAGAGTAGTCTAGTAGTTATAGGTAGAGGGAGACTAAGCAAAATTACAGGAGAAATTATTAAGAAATATTTAGACTTAAATGGTTTGTTTAAAAATATGATTTACGATAAGACTTTATGGCGTTGATTGATCCATATAGCCGACTCCACTTAGTGAGAAAAGGTTTTTTTTGTTGTTGTTGTATGTACAGCGGGCTATAAGGACCATTTGAATTGGGAAACGTGGGAGATGGGGTGAATTTTTGTAGTAGCCAGAAGCTTTAATCGATAGGCCACCTCTTTATGCTTAGCTATGATTTTGTAGGGTCCATAGAACCTAGGACTAAGTTTCTCATTTACCCTTCTTGCCAATGACTTCAGCTTATATGGTCTAATTTTTAAATTCGTCGAGTCACTGACATCAAAATTCACCTCTCTTCTATGTTGGTTTGCTTGAGCCTTCATGCTTGCTTGTGCCTCCTCTAAATGCTCCTTCAATTCTGTCAAGATCAGAGTCTTAGCCTTAATATGTTCATTAACACCCTTCTCTAGGGAATAAGCATCCTTCATCTTGAATAAGGTGGGAGGATTGCATCCATATATAGCTCTATATAGTGTCATTCTCACTGATCCCTTATAACTAGTGTTAATCCACTGTTCTGCCCATGCAAGCCATTTTGATCACTGTTTAGGCTTCTCCCCCACAGAACAACAGAGATAAGTTTCAAGGCTTCTATTGACCATTTTAGTTTGCCCATCTGTTTCACTATGTTAACCTGAACTATAATTCAATCTAGTGCCTGCCATCTTAAACAACTCTTTCCAAAATTGGCTTAGATTTAGGAAAACCATGGTGTTTAAACCCTTTTTGAATGAAAAGTTCTGCTGCATCCTTGGCTGTAAAAGGATGAGAAAGTGGTATAAAATGGGCATACTTGGTGAACCTATCTACCACCACTATGGTAGTGTCAAATTTTTGAGATTTAGGGAAGTCGATAATGAAATCTATACTAATGTCTTCCCAAACCTGCTGAGGAATGGATAGGGGCTGTAGCACTCTGGTTGGACTCAGCTTGGTATTTATTTCTTTGGCACACTTCACATATAGCTACATATTCTTGCACATCAAGCTTCATGCCCTCCCAGTGAAAAACATCAGCCATTCTTTTGTAGGTCCTTAAGTAGCCTGATTGCCCTCCAATTGGTGATGAGTGGAATTCCTTTAACAAGAGAGGAATTCTAGTGGATCCTTTTGGAATTGTTAAATAGCCCTTAAATAGAAAACACCCATTCTTTAAGCTATAGTTTAGATTAATGTTCTGCCCCCTGGTTAGTTGTCTCAAGATATGTGATAACTTTTCATTTTGTTTAACCTCTTGGTCCCACTCTTCCAATTCTGCATATTGCAACATTGAAAAAGCCTTGAATTCCATTTTTTCACCCCTTCTTGAGAGTGCATTGAATGCTTGATTTTCAGCCTTCGTTTATATACTATGTCATATTTGAATGCCATTGATTTTGAGATGCATTTTTGTTGATTGGAATTTAAAACCTTCTGTTCCAGAGATATTTCAAGGCCTTTTGGTCAGTTTTAATCAAAAAATGGTTCCCCAACAAATAATGCCTCCATTTTTTTATCGAAAACACTATTTCCATCAATTCCCTTTCACAAACTCAACTTTATCAGGCTTTGAGACTTAGAACTTGGCTGTAATAGGCAATGGGGTGTCCATTCTGTGTCAAAACAGTCCTTACACTAGCCTCGGACACGTTGGACTCTATTTCAAATGGCTTAGAAAAATTCGAAATAGCCAGGATAGGAACTGTTGTCTGGGCTGTTTTTTGGCTATCAAATGCCTTTGAGCCTCATCCGTCCACTTGAAAGCATCTTATTTAAGTAAATCAAAGAGAGGTGCTACAATTTTGCTGTAGTTCTTCACAAATTTACAATTAACCCCAAAAAACCTCTCCAGGACTGGAGATCTTTAGGAATAGGCCATTTTGTCATATTTTCTATCTTAGTTGGATTTCCTTGAACCCTTTTAGTTGAGATAATATGTCCCAAATACTCAAGCTTGGGTTTCCCAAAATCAATTTTTTTGGATTGATAGCCAACTAATGCCTTTTTAAAATTTCCAAGGCAACTTGCAAATGGTCAAGGTGAGTGGAAAAGTCTAGGCTGTATACTAGCATGTCGTCAAAAATACAAGCATAATATTTTGGAGATGTTCCTTAAGTATGCCATTCATTAGGAATTGGAAGGTAGAATGAGCATTAAACTGAATGGCATTACCATGAACTTGTAGTGGCCCTTGTGTATCCAGAAAGCTGTCTTCTCTTTATCCGTAGGTTTGATGTGAATCCGATGGTGCCTAGAATTCAAATCAAGCTTTGAAAAAAACAACGGCCCCCCTTAATTCATGGCGCAACTCATTAGTTGTGGGAATTGGAAACTTGTCAGCCACAGTTATCTTATTTGCAGCCCTATAGTCTACACAAAGTCGCCAACTACCATCTTTCTTCCTTACTAGCAGAACGGGACTTAAATATGGGTTGTTGCTTGGTCGGATAATTTCAGTTGCTAACATCTCATTCACTAACCTTGCAATCTCATTCTTTTGCAAGTGAGTAGCGATAGGGATGAAGGTTTAGTGGTGGGCGATCAAGTTTAATTGTTATGGCATGATCTCTTGATCTAGTGGGTGGTAGTCTCACTAGTTGTTTTCTCATAGTAGGGAACTCCTTTAATAGCTTCTCTATTTCTTCATCCACCTTGCACTCTTCCTGCTCTTTCAACTGTATCTCTCCAAATTCAATCAAGAATTCTTGACCTCTTTTTATAAAACATAATAGGGGCTTTAAAGAGACTAGAGTTTTTGCCAATGTAAAGTCTCCTTGTATGCAGGCCTCTTTCTTTCCCACTTAGAACTTCATAGTAAGCCGCCCCCAATCAACTCTCACTTCCTGAAGAGACTCAAGCCATTCAATGCCTAATGCCGTGTCTACTCCACTAAACCCCATAAAGGTAAAATGTTTTGTTGTACAGTAATTCCTTGTAGTTGTAGAACTGAATCCTTGCAAACTCCATCTCCCTTTACTATATACTCGTCTCCCACAATAGTTTCGTAACTTTTGGTTTTTTGAATAGGTAGACCCAACTTCTCCACCAACCCAAAAGAGATGAAATTGTGTAATGTCCCACTATTGTTTAAGACAAGGATTGAGTGACCTTATAATTCAACAAGTAGCTTCATTGTTTTGTCTTTGATAATTCCCGTGATAGAGTTCATAGACAGGGTCATATGGTCGTTTGCCTCCTCAACAACCTAACTCTCCTCTCAGCCAATTCTTCCTTTATGGTTTCTTCATCCTTTCTAGCTTCTTCATCCTCTTTAGGGAGTTCTAACAGAATGATCACACTCAATTGATGGTTCTTACAATGGTAATTAGGTTCGAATTTCTCATCACATTTAAAACATAGCCTAAGCTCTCTCTTCTTAGTGATTTCAACCTTTGTAAGTTTCTAAAATTGGTTCCCTCCCTTAGTTGACCTTGAAGCAATGTTGTTGCCTTGTTTCATTTCGCTCATGTTGTAACAAAGGCCATGTGTATCGGGTTAGATTGTCTTGTGACTTGAGTAAATTCGGCCTGTGACTCACCCCATTTTAGGCTGGTAAAAGGCTTGTTAAGTTTATCTTTTGTAGCTAAACAGCCCTCTCCAAAACTACATTCCTCTCCTGTTTTGTGGGCCAGGTCCATAACCTCTTTCAAGGATTGGGCTTTAAACATTCTTAGCTTAGCCTTAACCTCCATTAATCCATTAAGAAACACTCCCATCAGAACCCCCTTTGGAGCGTTTTTTGATGGTGCCAATAACAATTCGAACTCTTCATGATACTCTATAACTCCTCCCTACTGTCTCAACGACATAAGCATCTCGTGACAACTTCCTCTTTGTGAGGGGGGAAATCGGTCCAAAACGTCTTTCTTGCCATTACAGAGCCAGCATATCTCCCTTCACTGATAGGATGATGAAGAAAGTCCCATTCATTCTGAATCTCCCTTTGAATGGCATTTGGTGTTATATCAAGAGTGATGAAAAACATTTTTAGATCAAGAGAATAGCACTTGGACCCTTTTTTTGGTCGGAGATTAGGCAAGAAACACATTTTAAGGATGTAGGATCAAGTTTACCTCTATGGTAAAGATGAATGAAAGAGATATAGCCAAAAAATTTGGGAGTTAAGGTAGAGATAGTGTGGGTACTTGGAAAGGGTTGAAGAAGTAGGTCACAAGGGGTTTTGAAGTTTAAGGTTTTGGAGGGTAGCTGATTAATAAGATAAATAGTAGTAAGAATAGCTTTGCCCCATAATTTTTAGACACATTGGAAGCAAGCATAAGGGACTTAGTGACTTCAAGGAGATATCTATTTTTCCTTTCGGATACCTCATTCTGTTGGAGACTCTCAACACAAGTGCTATGATGAATAATACCTTGCTCTCTCAAGTAATCACCTAAGATAGAAGTATTCCCTCCCATTATCGGTTCTAAGAACTTTGAACCTTGTGTGGAATTGATTTTTAATAATGAAGTGGAATTGTTTAAATATTGAAGAAACTTTAGATTCTTCTTTCTTAAGATAAGTCTAGGTGACTCTGGTATGATCATCAATAAAAGTTACAAACCATTTTTCCCTAGTGATGGTTTTAATTTTTGAATGTCCCTACACATCACTATGAATGAGAAGAAAAAGGACAAGAAGGATTGTGATTATGAGCAAATATGAAGATTTCATGTGTTGGCAGTTGGCACACTTCACAAAAATAATGGGAACTTTTATTGAATAAAGTTAGATATATCTTTTTTAGATAATCAAAATTGGGATGAAGTTAGAGATAGTCACTATGAATGAGAGAAAAAGGACAAGAAGGATAGTGATTATGAGCAAGGTATGAAGATTTCATGCGTTTGGACAATTGGCACACTTAACAAAAATAATGTGAATTTTTATTGAATAAAGTTAGATACATCTATTTTTAGATAATCAAAATTGAGATGACCCAACTAATGATGTAACATCATCATATCACTAAGATAGGTCCTAGAAGAAAGAGCTACATGGCTTGAAATATCAACTCCATGGATGAGATTTAGACCTACACACTCCTTAGCACTGCTAATAATCTTCTTTGACTCCAATTCTTGTAAAGTGCAGCCACCAGAAGAAAAGTTAATGATGCAATTGAGGTCCTTGGACAATTTACTAATGGATAACAAGTTACATGCCAACTTTGGTACCAATAAGACACTTTTTAGAATTAATGAATCAGGCAACTTCACAATGCCAACTCCATCAACTTTGGGGACTGTGCCATGAGTGATTTTCACTGCTAATATGTTACAAAAAAAAAAAAAAAAGAGTAGTACAAGATATATTACCCGTCATGTGATCAGTGGCTATAAAGTTCACCACCCACGTATTGTTTCTCTTGACTTTGGAGCTCAAAGCTGCCGAAGAATTACCTGTCTGAGCAACAATGCCAGCACCAACAACTCTTTTAAATTGATTCAAATTACTTATCATCCTTTGCAATAATTCAAGTTGTTCAATAAGTTCTCTGCTAAACATGCTAGTGTGAAGTTGAGGTTTCCCTTCACTGCTTGTTGTGAAGCCACAGGTTTCCTATATTTGTCTGCCTTTGAAATCTGTTGGCCTTCCATGCAATTTCCAGCATGTGTCCTTGGTTTGTCCAGGCTTCTTGCTATGGTCACACCAAGGCCTCCTTGGGTTTTTCAACTTGTAATCACTGGATTGAGACTCTTTCACAGAAAGTGCAGAAGATTCAGTTATAGTAGAGGTGCTGTTTGAGCCCAATGTAAGCTTTTACCTACTCTTATCCCTCTTAACCTCATAGAATGCCTCCCTTAGAGATGTTAGAGGATCCAGCCTCAGGATTCAACTTCTAATTTCTTCCAAGTGTGAATTAAGTTCAAGAAGGAACTTATATATCCTTTTGCCTTAATTTTCTGAAAATACTTGGTATCCACAAAGCATGACCATTGATGAATTTCAGATGAGTTTAATTGTTGGCAATTGTGAGCGAGCACATTTTAATATTGAGTAACTCCCAAATCCCCTTCTCGAAATCATGAAGGAAGCTTTCAATCTCCTTAATCACAACTTTTTGTTTGACTGAAGAATATGACTCCTTAACTGCATTGCATACCTTGGCTGTCTTGGATAAGAGGAAGTTCTCTCAATCAAACATGCGTGGACCATGCTATTTTCAGCCACCCACAGCTTATACTTTGGGTCACGGACATCTGAAGGAGCAGCTTCACTGGATACGTAGTCATCCTTAGTCCTTACCTGTACCTCAACTGAATTGCATAACTCTAGAGGACCCCTGTAAGTAGTTGTTTGCCTTGAGTCAATGGCCTGTGATGACAATAGGTGCAGCATTGTTGGAGCCCTAGATGAGAGAAACAAGGGAATGGGACATTGGAGATGTGAGGCTCGTTGCAGAGGAGGAACTGTGATTATCATGGTTCTTGGCGTTCAGCCCAAAGATGGAATGCATTTTGGACATGGTGGTCTGATACCATGTAAATTTTCAGAAAAACAGAGAAGAAGAAGAAACAGAGATGGAGAGGAAAAACTCCGAATTGTATAATTCATGTTTGTCATAAACAAACAAGGGTATTATAGTTTAGATGTAAGTCACCCTCTCCTAATCCTAATTTATCTAGATAACTATCTAACTTAAATTATGTAATAACAACTCCTAAAATAAAGGGAATAAAAACAGAAATATAAAGTTTGACTAAACTAAACAAATAATGAAATAACTAAAATATAAAAACCATGTAAATAAATAAAATAAAAATGATGACATGCCTGTGCAGTGGAAAGAACACGAACTCCAACAATGTATATATTAAAATGACTAGTCCTATTGGTTCAACTAGTGACCCATTCTCAATGGTTCAACCAATGACCCAATGTCTTGGCCCCCTCAACTTGGGTTGATGTTTGTTGTTTGGATCTGATTGCACACTTGAGCCAAAAATTTATGTCATAAAGCAGGGTTTTAGGTATGGTTTTTAACTTTTTTATAAATAAATTTACCCATGATTGTCCAACCTACATCGTGTTTTGGTTCTGTGACCATAAGCAGGTCAAGATCTTAAACAAACTTGCCTCAGAAAGAGCTTCAGGAAGGGGTGGTGGAAGCAAGGTTTTGACTGATTTAATAGGAGGACTCCAGGAACCAGCTTTTGCTGTGGAACTGAGACTAAAGATCAACCAAAACCATCCAGATCTTAAGGGAGGGTAAGTCACTGTATATAGTCTGTGTTAGCATGCATCCATACTCTTATGTTGTGAACTCACTGAGAAGCTAGAGCTTTCAGATCATTTCGGGATTATGGAGAGGCTGTGCTGCAGCACTTGGAGAACTTAGTCAGCTCAGATCTAAAGCTACAAAAGGCCCCCGTAAACTATGAAGGGGTAAGCATAACCTCGTGTATAGCTAGATTTGAAACAGTTGGCATGTTGATCTTGAAATGGAAAAGCATAAAATACAAATCCAGTGTGCAAAGAGCTTACCTACTCTAATTGTTTTGCTGTGTTTCTGTTGTGCTTCCAATATAATTTCATCTATTGTTTTTCTATTCTGATTGTGAACCAGGTCCGCGTTTCTGGCTATGGTGGATGGTTCCTTCTTAGACTCTCACTCCATGATCCTGTCCTTCCCCTTAACATTGAGGTAAAAGGTCCTCAAGCCTTTGCATGAGCTGTTATGCATAAGACTGAAACATTGCAGCTAATTCAGAATGAACATTCTTCGTACCATAGGCACCGAGCAATGAAGATGCCGTAAAGCTTGGACTTGTGGTGGTTGCAGCTGTAAAGAAGTTTGCAGGTTTAGACACATCTGCTTTGGATAAATTTGTAGGAGCATCATAATTCTGATGCTTCATTTCATATGAGAATTGTAAGCTGGTGCTGGTGCTGGTGCATTATACCAGACACCCTTATCTGCAGCTTGAACTGTGAATGAATAAAAGGTAGAGCATTTGGAGGATCTCAGCGAACACTTAACGGATGTCAAGTGTATACTCGGTAGTCCAAAACTAGTAATCTTAGGATTCGACGATAGAATTTACTTTGATGTATTCAATTTTAATTTTATTTTGTTTGGCCACTATGATGTACTCATTTTATCTTTCTTATTATGGTTAAGAATTTCCCAGATTTTATCTTCAATTTTAGAAAATTTAAACGTAAGTTGTTAAATGAGGTATTATTTATTCCTACCAACTAAATTAAACACCTTTGGATATGGCTCATCTTTGCATTGCGCTTTACCTAAACGTCACTGGAAGGCGGGGAGCCTTGCACTTTACCAACTTCCTATCTTGATGAGGTAAGAAAAAGAGCTAGCATATTGCCTAGGGGTGAACACTGGCCTGATGGGCCCCAGCGACCTGTCTGCCCTGGTCAAATTGGGTTAGGTGGGCTGGGCTAAAAATAAAAGAGGACAAATTTGAAATGAGTCGTTCCACAGCGCATAATGTCCTTCGCACCTTTCTTGGTTCGTTGTCTGGCTTAGTGTTGATCAGAATAAATTAGCCATCTCACACATTGTCATGTGAAAATGCATGCAAAGTGTTATCTGAAATATTTAATTGAAACAAAAATCAGTAAAAATACCTCCACAGAAAAACTAAACACAATCAAAATTAGTATATAATTGAAGAATAAATAGAAATCCAACGACGAAACTGAGAAGAAATATTGTTACTTGTTTCAATGTGATCTTGAACATCTGACTTTGAACACCTGATTCATTTTTGGATTGAAGACGGTTCGTGAGACATTACTCGTAGAGAAGTTCGTCATATATAAGAAGTCAATTGCATTACCATTGAATGATTCAAAACTTTCTTCTGCGGAGGCATTTGGCACATGCACTTCAGATTTGTCAATATCTGCGATCCCCAAAATTCACTACAAGAAAAATAATAAATAGCCAGCGTCATTTATACTGACGGACAAGTACACTCTTGGTATAGATAGTTCATACTTATTGTGAAAATTATATTTGTCTAAGTAAATTAGAAAATAAATAAAAGGAAAAAAAAAGGATGCAAAGATAAATTTGCCTCGGAGAGAAGTCATTGGGCTAATTTACTTTAGTATGGGGCTCATTTATTTTGGGCCAATCTAAGTTATCATTGGGCTATTCTAATTATTGGGCTCACTTATTGTGTTATTGGTTAATTTATATATGGATATATATATATAAAAGAAATAAAATATAAGGAATTAATGATGTCATAACCTAAATATGCTTTGATAAATTAGAAAACTAAAGTTTTGCCTTGCATCTTGTATTATTATCAATCTTCCTAACTAGTCTAATTTGGTGAGTTTTGATTTTCTAAAATGTAAAAGTTATAATGTACTTTTAAAATGAGGGAGAGTGGCACAAAAAGTTAGAATATGCATGAGACCTCTTTTTTCTCTTTTTATCTATTTCTTTTTTCTCCTTATCTTTTACATTTTAGAAGCACTTTACCATCTTTACACTTTGGAGAATCTAAACTTTCAATTTAAGACATTTTTAAAGAGGTGATTTCGTTTGAGATTACCTTTTGTGTTGAAATTTTTAAAGGTGTGTTTGCTTTTTTATTCAAGCTTAATTTTTTTAATTAAAGATTGATGTCTTGGTTTATGTGGGAAAATGGTAGTCTTGTCATGTGAGACTTGTCTTTGCAAATACCCATGCTAATTAAGTCACGCAATCATAGTCTAACAAATTTTGGTTTCAATAGGCCACATTCAACTAGTTTTCCTTCCTTCAAAAACAAAAATGAAAATAGCTTATTTTGGGAAATTAGTTAAACCACTTCTTTTATAAATAAAAAAAATACAAAAATTCAATTTTCAAATAACCAAAAAAAGAGAGGAAAAATAAAGAGAACAAGAAAGTGAGGTTAATATGATTTTATAAACCAAAATATACCAACCAATCTTCAAATTCATTTTGTTTTGAAGTTAGATTGATTTTTGTTTTCTTGCTCTTTTTGCAAAAATAATTAAAAGTCATCTTGATCTCTATCATAGGATTTGTCCCTAGTTACAAAAAAATTTTTATTCATTTATTTTCCATTAATTAATTTCTTTTTTTTTATCTTTCTTGTTGCCTTCCTCCTTCGCATGTGTTTAATAAAAGTAATTAAAATAAAATTAAGGTTATATCAAGAAAATTTTGCACAATTAACTTAAGATAATTATTCCTTGAAACAGGTGCCATGGGTGTTTATCACTTTTTCTATATACAATCGACTCTTGAACTCATATCTAATTTATAAACCATCTTTTTCCTTTAAAAAGGCTTTTTTAAAATTTTGTCTTTTAAAATAATTCAAATTTTAATAACAACTCCATTAAATTGATTTTTTGTTTTGAAAGGTAATTTTTCTCTTTAAGTCATTCCTTTTGTGTTCAACTCTTGACAGTTGTTAGGTGTGACAGTTTGGCAACTTTATTCAGGAATAATTAGAGAGTCAAGCCCATTAAATTAACTATGCAAAATGATATAGCCTTTTCTTTATTTTGATAACATGTGGAATGTAGACCATAAGGTAGATGACTTTTTCTTTTTAATCTATTTATTTGTCTTTGTTATTTAAGGGTTTCATTTGTAGATAGGGATGTGTAGTTCTAGGACAACAATTTTGTATGCTCTCTTCACACATTGAGTAGTACACACCAATATTTTTAAAATCAAATTGGTTATTAAACAAGTAGAAGTATTGATTGGTTTTATCGTAGTTAAACCATAGTTGAACATATGATAATTAGATATATATATATATATATATTAAAATTCCAACGTAACAAATAAATACTAATAAATTTTAAATATTAAACTATTAATTTAATATTTCTTAATATGTTTGGGAAGTAATTTTTTTTAATTGAAAAAATAAACTATCCATGATTAGAATTTAAGAGTATTTCATATTGAACTTTTGGGGTTTCCAAATTATATTAGGATTCTACTTCTCATTAAAAAAACAAAAAAGCAAATGGAAGAGGAAAAAGCAATTTTGGCCAAACACCTTAATATCTAAGAAACATGCTGCTATGAGATGAAGTATGATGGAGAGCAAGCATAAAAATAACCAAGTACATGCCTTTTGTTTCTCTTATTATCTTTTTTCTTTAAATTTCTCTCTATTTCAATCTCCTCTCTCTCTCTCTCTTAATGCCTTTTATCTTCAATTCTTCAAATCTATCCAAAAAGAACTATGTTGTCTAATAAGAAAGAATATTTTTTTAAAAAAATTCAACAATCAGTTTGGTTGATTTTTAATTGATCTATCTTTAACTGATTCAACTAGTTTTTGATTGATTTTTTGGTAAGGAGATTTTATGGGTCAACCAAATTGGTTCATCGATTTTCCAATCAAATTATTCAATTTGATTCAACTTTCTAAACAATAGTACACACACATGTTGGGCACTATACCTAGGTATGTGAGCACCTTATTTAATTCCCAATGGGTCATCAAGGTTGACAATTTGGTGATACCATTGGAAATAATTAGAGAGTCAATCTTATTCAAATTAATTGTGCAAAATGATATAACCTTTTTTATTTTAATTACCTTCTCATATGTTGTTGCTTTGAGGAAGATAATATGCTTTGCTTGGCTTATTTGTTAACATGTGATAACGTGCTAGTAAAACTTTAATGCATATGCTATTCTTGGTTTGATTGCTATATGATATGTACTAGCTAGATAACATGCAAAATGAAGTCCTTAGTGTAGATGATTCTTGTCTTTATTTTTTTTGGTTTTTTGTTTATTTGTATTTGCTTGTTTATTGGTTTCACTTGCAAATGCAGATGGGTAGTTCTAAGATAACAAGTTTGTATGCTCTCCTCACACACTGAGTATTACACACACATCTTAGGCCTTATACTTAAGTTTATGAGCATCTTAGGTTAGTAGAAGTTTGTAATGGTTTTCCTATGAAGCTTTTAAGTTCTTGGAGCTTACCATGAAAACCTCACCCAAGTTGTTGCCTATTTATTGAGCTTGTTCCCTATGGAGTGTTTAAGTTCTTAGAGGATTAAACTTGTTAAGTAGGGTCATTATCTTCACGGTGGAGGCAACTTGGGGACCTTTTAAGATAATAAACCATCCTAGAAACTCTTCTTGTTGTTAGAGAAGCTTAATAACCAACCTAATTAGCCAAAGCATAACTTTCTTATGGTTAGATGTCTCAATCTAGGATGTATCTAATATAGGACTGAAAATTTTTGGAAGAATAGAGGAAAGAAGGGCAAGACAGAGGATTGAATTTGAATATTTCTATTATTAATCAAAATTTGTTCTGAATATTTCTATTATTAATCCAAATTTGATTAAAAGCTATAGTATAAGTATGGGAGAAAAAGAGACAAATCTTCTAATCACAGTTTTAAAAAACAAGAAAGAAAATCAACAATAAACACCCTTAATAAAAACATATTTGACCATTATAGCTAGGGGTTGAATAAGGAAAGAAAATAAAAGCAAATAAAGATAGAAAAAATGGAATACCATGTCTATGTAGCATTTAATTTATAACATAACTAGCTAAAAGTATCCACTTTCACAAAATAGTTACCTTTAACAGTGGAAATTGCCGTTATTAAAGGCCAAAATAATTTATCTTCAACTAAATGGGCCATGTTCTGATGCAAACTTTGAAAATTCATAATTAATTCTAGAAAATTCTATATCATGCAAATTATGACTTTTTGGAAAGCTCATGATGTCATCTAACTATTGTAAAAATTTTAGATCAAAATAATATCATTTTGGCTCACGAAAACTAATGAAACAATAACTAGGTTGAGATTTTAAACAACAGTAGACTTGAAATTTCAAAAATTCATATCTCCCTCTACACAGATCCAAATTGAGTGCTCTTGATGGCTATGGAAAGCTAATAATGCCAACTATATATCTGTAAAATTTCATTAGCATTGGTCTTTATTTGTCCCCTCAAAGACACAAAAAACTAGACTGATCAGATGAACAGTACCACTAACAGTTTCTGTATAATTTGGCCAATTTTAAAAAATTATAATAAATTCTCTAGAGCTCTAAAAATTCTGTTCTTTAGTTTTATGAAAAGGGCTAGATGAGATTTAAATGCCATCCAAATTTCATGCCAAGACTCATCCATTTGGTCTAGTTTTTGATTTAGGGCAAGATTATGGTAAAAAAAAGAGGCACAATTGGTTCTAAATGAGCCAAAAATGGCTTCTTACATGTAATGAGACCACTTGAGCACATCCTAAAACTCAAACATAGCATATAGAGGTATCATAATAGGCCTAAATAATCTTAGAACTCAAAATCACCGTTCCACTTCTTTTTATACACATGCACACTAAGGCTCAAGGATGTCAAAATCTTACATTCTCATATATTTGGCTCCTTATCCATTATATACAATATATTCATGTACTTTTACATATGATCAAAGGTTTACATCTCACAAACATCATATACCAAAACTATCATATTGTCAAAATGTCATTATTCATGCTCTTTGGCTTCCATTCCTTGCTCCATGAGGCTCACCTAGACATGATTGGACATAAAGTGAGGAAAAATAAGATTCAAAAAATCCTAATAGCTCATTCATCTTTTCAAGTATACATATATGGCACATTTTCATATCAAAGAATGCAAGCATGCATCAAAGGCTTCTAACAGACATACATAATCACATTTTCAAGTCACACAAAATCATTCAAATCATATATATGCTTTATGAACTTTTGGTATAGTCTCACCTAATTCATTGAGACTTTTGGATTAATTTCACCCATTTTTAAGGACTTTTGACTTAGCCTCACTTACTCTTGAAACTTTTGGCTTGTCTTACCCATTCTTAGCAACTTTTGGTTTTTTCTTGCCCATTCTAAGAAATTTTTGGCACAACCTTATCTAGTAAGATCCACACACATTCAAATTGTCATTCAAAAAATATAATGGTACCAAAGCATTAAACCAATAGTTATAAACATATTTTATAGTTTAAATGTAATACCATATCAAGGCACCTTCCATATTATGTCACAAATGGCTTAGAGAGTTATTTTCATGAATTTCAAGCTTTTAATAGTGAAAATGATTGAAACATAATGCCAAAATAACTCATTAATGGCCAAATAAATCATATGAGCTTTCCAAATGTAATAACCATACTCAACTATAAATGACACAGTAGGAAGCTCAAAAATTGGCTCCAAATCATATTCCACAAAATCACATCACAACACACATCAAACCATAGGTTTGCATATTTTCTTTTAAGCCAAGTGAGCTCAAACTTGGTCAAATGAGCCATAAAAGTTTACCAACCCTTTCATCTATTCATAATATACTTAATCATATCAAAAACACCATAATTCATCATGCAAATCTCGAGTTTGAAGCCATTTTCCTCAAAATAGATTTGCTTGCCTCGGGTTCCAAGGACATGTTACTGTTATAAATTGTGAAAAATAATAATTAATTCTAGAAAAAATAATAGCTTCTTCGAAAGCCCTATATGTCAAGTATAGGTTAAAAATCATTCAAGACCATTAAAACATCAATTGGACCACGAATGACAACAAAATAGCACCAAAGGTCCAGCTGCCCAGGTTTACTATCATAGGTTTCTGATATAAATTTCAAAAATTCGTAACTAATTCTAGAAAAATCAAAATCCAGAAAATCATACCATTTTGGAAATATGTGGATGCCTAATTTTGATAAAAATAGTTCCAGATTAAAGAAATGGCATCTAACCAGCGAAAATTAATAGAAAAATACCAGAGGTCTGTTTGCATTACTGGTATTAACCACCAATTCCAAAATTCATATCTTCTTCAATATAAAACCAAATGAGGTGCTCTTAAGTGCTATAGAAAATTTATCATTTATAGTTTGTGCTTGTAAAATTTCATAAGCATTGGATATCATTTGGCCCTCGGATGACGTGGGAAAAAAAACTAACCATATAAACTGTGCACATACCAAATCTAAAAATTTCTTCAACTTTGAAAAATCATAATTTATTCTCTAGAGCTCGAAATAATATGGTTCTTAGCTCATCAAAAAGCTCTAGATGAGACCTACATTCATGCCATATTTCATGAGAAAATTCGTTCATTTGGTCAGTTTTTAGGTCAACATACACCTTGGTCACTTTTAAGGGTCAAATTAGGTCCATAAGGATCCAAATGGTTTTCTTCTTATTCCATGGCCACTCAAACAAATTCTGTAACGCCCGGTAAATTGTACAATCGCTGGAACGGGCCGGTTTGAAAAGCAAGTCCCCTGAGATGAGTGATTCAAGGCCAAATAAAATTTGAATAAAATTTTAAATAATAGAAAACGAGGATTTGAGCCTTGAGTTGCCCAAAAACTAGGGTCGGAGTGATTCGAAAAATTTGCCGAAAGGCCAGTGGCATTTTCGTAAATAAGTGCAATTTTAGAAAAACACCTAGGAGGGCTTTTTAAATGGAAATTTTGAGTTGCCCAGGGTTCTCAGAGGTCCCAAAAACCATGGGAAGCCCCGGGACTGGTAAAGCCCCTCCGGTATACTCTTTCCGACGTCAGTTGACCTAAACTTTGACCGGTTCGTTCGGGAAGGTTTTAGCTCCAATTTGAGTGATTCCAAAGGCATTTTATTAAATTGGGAATCTTAATTTTATGATAGAAAAGACGGTTCTCAAAAAGGAGCTAAAACGAAGCCAAACCGGAAATGCCATTATGGAAGGGCAAAAATGGAAACAAAGTGCACAAAAGAAGCTTCCAAACTCCCTTTTTAAGCCACGTTAAGCTCCCCCTTCTCTAAACCGACTTTCCTCTGCCCAAAACTCAGAAATGGAGCTGCTGTCTTAGGCACACAAAGGGAGGAAATTTTGGAGGAAGAAAAGCCAAAGAAAAGGTGAGAAAGTGTAAGGTTTTCATGCTCTTTCCTCTTGAAACCTCATCCTCCCCTTCTTACTTCATCTCTCCATGGTTTTAATGTATTTTTTGGTGCTGATTTGGGTCCAGATCAGAGGAGGGAAATTCGAAATTCAAGGAGGAGAAAGAGGGAAGAGGAAGGGCTCTTGAAGGGAGCTTGATTGCAAGGTAGTTTCTCTCCCTTTGTTGCTTCTTTTTCTCCTTCTCCTCTTCCATGGTAGGATGTCTCAACCAGAACCATGAAGAGGGAAGAGTTTCTGTTTTATAATCCAAAAGAATCCATCAAACTAAGGCATGGGAAGATGGATTATACCAAAGAAATGCATGAAAAACTAGTAAAACTCAAATTGGAAAAGTGTAGGGTGCTTGAACATAAATTAAAATCTGGGTTGATTCAAGACTTCCCCATCATATGTGAGTGTTTGTTTGAGTTTCTAAGACTCCTAGGGAGCCTCCCAAGTGCCCCATCCATTAAGGAAAAATCCCAAACTCCATGGGTCTTTAATGGAAGCATAACTAGGTCAAGACCCTTAGAGATAGCTAGGGAGTATTTTAAATGGTTCCAAGCTTGATTTGGGACTTTATATGATAAAAGAAGATAGGAGAAACCCTTGGAAAAAATTTAGAAGCCTTAGGTTGGGAGATGAGGCAATGGCTTCCATAATGTAACCTTATGAAGCAACATGGACCTAGGTTTGTGAAAGTGAGTGTGTGATGGCTTCAAGGACCTTAAATGGGGTCAAGAGGTCTAAATATGGCAAGAGAATGGAACCAATAATGTTAATTATGGTAGTTGCTTCATTAGGTCCTTAATGAAACTATATTGTGACAAATAGACCAAAGTGTAGTCTTAAGAGTGAGTTGGATGTCATAATTTGTTCCAAGAGTATAATTTAGTGTTGTTTATTATGAATAGGCCAAAGAAATCCAACCCCACCTTCTTGTGTTTGTGGAACCAAAAAGGAGAAGAAACAAGCAAAGTAAAGCTTGAATTTGCATCAAGGTAGCTCTCCACCTTTTCTTATTGCATTTTCTTGTTGCATATGGTGTCATTGTGTGCTTGTGTGTATGTTTATATGTTTGAGACATGCCACTTGATACTATGTTGCTATTTTGGTACCAATATGCTTTCTTGAATGTCTTTGAATGATGGAAATGGCTCATAAGGGTGAGGTAGTGCCAAAAGTCCCTTAATGTGGGTGAGGAGATGCCAAAAGTCTCATGGCATGGGTGAGACAAGGCCAAAAGTCCCTTGGATGGGTGAGGCTAAGTCAAAAGTCCCAAGAACCAAGAGTGAGGCAATCCAAAAGTCCTAGAAATGGGGTGAGGCCAACCCAAAAGTCCCTAGAGCTCATTCTTATTCTTGACATGTGTTTGTGACATAAAGTGGAAATTGAATGCTTCATTGATTGAGTAGTTGCATACTTGTACCCTTGACATGTTATATGCCTTGAAAATGTGATTGAATAGATGTATGAGCTATTGAGATTCAATGAATCTCACCCCCTACCCCTTTTCGCGTGTCAAACATTTTCTGTGTTATGTTTCATGACTTGGGCATATTTTTAGAATAAATTAGACATGTGTAGCTTTCCAGAATGGCCAAGAATGAACGATTTAAATTTTTCTAGAATTAGTTACGAATTTTGAAACTTCCTATCAGTAAACTGAACCAGTGGCCTAGACAGCAGCAACCCCAGTGGCTTTTCGGATGTCAAATGTTTTCCCCTTAATGATTCATGGGCTGAAACTATTTTTATCATGGGGTAGACATCCAGAGCTTTCTGGAATGGTAAATTTTGTTGGATTTCGAATTTTTTGGATTTAGTTATGAATTTTCGAAGTTGTGACAGAAAAACTGAAATTCTGGCCGAAAATAAGAGTGTGAATTTGATGATCCCCTTTGAGTTCCACGAGTTGTGGGCCAACTTTGGTTATGCAAATGAGTTGTATGTATGTAATTAAATATGAGAACGCGTTGTATGAGCTCATATGGTCCGTGTGACACCGAATGGAATTTTTATACGCGACGTAACGCGAAATAAGGCATTATGTAATGTCATTTTCCATTCCCTTTTGTTCAATTGATCATGCGAGACTTAGAAATGATCGGAAGCATGCTAGAAATATATGGTGTTACATTTTTCATAACACAAACATGGCCTAGGGAAGTCTCTTAAATGGTCTAAAACATCAGGCAGCTTAATCTCACCATGCCACACACACTTATATACATAAACATCTTAGAACCTAGGTGGAAAAAATCCATATATTCATTTATTTGGTTCCATAATTGATACATACATGATGTTTACATACTTTCAAACATTTTCAAGAGTCTACCTTCCATGTACATCACATAGATACATAATTTGACATTCAAATGCTATTCAAAGTCCTATTTTTCTCTTCCATTGTCAAGGCATCATGCTCCAAGTATTTGGCTTTCATCTTTGGTCTCTTTGACCTACCTAGACATAAGTAAGTATATGGAGGGGAAATAGTGAGATTCAAAGAATCTAAATAGCTCTTAACCCTTTCAAATATATATAATGGATGCAT
This sequence comes from Erythrophleum ivorense, assembly GCA_026724425.1. Lineage (NCBI taxonomy): Eukaryota > Viridiplantae > Streptophyta > Magnoliopsida > Fabales > Fabaceae > Erythrophleum > Erythrophleum ivorense. The sequence continues at coordinate 12,664,789 of JAIUCV010000019.1, forward strand.
TTACAAGTCAAAGAATATATGCATGACTTCTTAGCTACTAGTGAACATATCCATAACATTTTCCATGTTCAAGAAACTCATACATAATATATATAGGCTTTCAAGGGCATTTGTTAAGCCTCACCTATTTTCCTTGGAACTTTTGGACTTGCCTTATACACTTTCAAGGGACTTTTGACTTATCCTCACCCTTGCTAAGAGACTTTTGGTTTCACCAAACTCATTCATAAAACATATTTCAAGAATATCATGGTACCATGGCATCTAGAAAATAGCTAGAGATATTTCTCATGGTATAAACATACATACATATATCCCAAGACAAGAAAATAACTAAGAAAGGTTAGAGAGCTACTTTGAGGCAAAATCACAACTTTTCCTTTGTCTTTCTCTTCTTCCTTTTCGGCCAAACACATACAATGGAAGTTTTTTTTATTCTCTTAACCTAGACACATTAAATGAAACACAAATCAAGCCTTGGAATTAATTCTAGCTTCATAGAAACTCTATGCATGCCTATTCTCTCATATGGCTCCATTATGCTTCCATAAAGGACTCAATGAAGCAATAATGAGAATTCATGATCTTGGTTCCCATTTCTCATTCATTCGAGGTCTTTTGACTCCCTTTAGACTCCTTGGAGTCATCACACATTCATTATAAGGAGTCTAGTTATAAGTTGCTTCTTAATGTCTTATTATAGAGTCTATACCTCTATCTCACATTCCATGGCTTCTAAATTTTTTTCAAGACTTCCATTGATGTTCTCCTATCACATGTAGTCCCTTTCTAGCCTTATAATAATTTAAAACACTCCCAAGGTACAAGAAGTAGTCTAGGCCAAGACTATGCAAGCATAAAGCACCCATGGAGTTATCTTCATTTTCTTGAAGGGATGGCTCATACAAAGCATCCTAGGGGTCTAAAGGACTCATACTATGTCTTACATAAGCTAGAATACCTATAGGAAAAATCAAATTTCATCATTTGTTTCAAAGGCCCAAGTTGTGCCAACTTGAATTTTAAGGCTCCCTTTTTGTTTCCAATTACCTTGTCTTAATTCCCACACTCTAAATCACTTGTTCTTCCCTTGATATGGTCAGAATTCAACCCTCTTTGGATGGGCTCTAGGTTTCACAAAATTCATATAGAGGAGGAGCAATAAGAAAGTACAAGATGAGCCATGATTCATACCTCATTTCAAAGCTTTTTCAAGATACTTTGCTATGCTTCTAGCCTCTCCTTGAAATTTTGACTTCTCCCCTTTAAACCAAACCTAAAACAGATCCAAATCACACACCAAAACCATGGAAAGAAAGGGGAGAAGGAGAGGAACAAGTTTGATGAAGGAAGGAGTATGAAAAATTAAGAATTTTCATACCTTTTGGCTAGTCTTTCCTCCCTCCTTAGCTCCTCTCTTATGTGTGCTTCTTTGCTGTTCTCTCCCTTGTTCTCAGGCAGAAGTAAGGTTGGTCACATGAGGAGAAGGAGAGGGATGTGTAATATAAAAGAAGCTTCTTGAAAATTCCGTTTTAAAAATTTCATCTATGTCCCTTATTCGTGGCTTTCCTGTTTTAGGTTCATTTCAACTCTTTTTTGAGAATAATATTTTTCATCATAAAATTTGGGTTCTCTAACTTATAAAATGTCTTTGGAATCATTCAATTTGGATCTAAAACTTTCCCGAACGAACCGGTCAAAGTTTGGGTTAACCAGTATTATAAAACGTCAACCAGATAGGTTTTAACTGTCTTGGGGGTTCTTATAGTTTTTAGGGTCTCTAAGAATATTGGGAAGCTTATTTTTCTCATTAAAAAATTCCTCTTTTGAGTTTTCTAAAAAGTTCTTGAAATTACGAAAATACTATTATACTTTCAGCACTTTTATTAAACTACTCTGACTTTGGTTTCTGGGTACCTTGGGCCTTGGATCTTCATTTTTTATTATTTAAAATTTTATCCTAATTTTATTTGGCCTTAAATCATTTATTTCAAGGGATTTGCTTTTATATCCAGAGCGTTTCACACGTTTATAGAGAAACCAGACATTACATTTCTCACATTTACGGAGGAGTTGGATGTTAAATCAAACATACATACAAGTATTCCAAGACAATCAAATAACCAAGAAATGTATACAAGAAAGAATGGAAAACTATTTTGAATCAAGAATCACAAACTTTCTCCCTTCAGCTTTCCTTCCCTTTCTTAGCCTCACACATACACTTATGAGGAGTTTGATTTGCTTGGCCTAGATACATCAAATAAGATACAAACACATCATTGGAACTTATTCTAGCCTTACATAAGTTCTACATAAGCCTATTCTAACTTATGACATGTTTTTGATTCCATACAAGGGCATAATGAAGAAACTAATATAATTCATGATCTTGGCTCCAATTTCTCACTCAATCTAAGTTATGTGACTCCACTTAAACTTATTAGAGTCATCATAAACTTAATTCAAGGAGCTAAGCACCAAGTTGCTTTTTTATGGCTAAAAAGGAACCTAAACTTTTAACTTCAAAATATAGTTTCTAAATTCAAACCAATGATTCATTTGGTATTTATTATTTATATCTAGACCATTTCTATCCTTAGAATCAAAGAAAATTCTCCTTAGGGAATTTTTTTGATTTTTCTAGGGAATTTTCCATTTGTGAAGCTTTCTAGATCTCTTATGAACTCATACATACTCTTATATAAGCTAGATTATCATTAGCAAGTTTCAAAAATTCCTAGGTGCAACTAGAACCCTAAATAACATGACTTAAATTCTAAAGTTTTTCTTTTAGTTCCAATTGCATATTCTTATTCCACATACTCTAAAACCCTTATTCCCACCTTGTTATGACCTAAATTCATCCTATCCTAGATGGGCCTAGATCTGGCCGAAACTCATGAGGGAAGAAGAAGCAAGATGAACCAAATTTACACCATGAATCTTACCTTATTTTCAAGCCTTTCAAGGGAACTTTCTAAAGCTTCCAAGCTTTCCTTCAATTTTTCTCTTTCTCCTATTGAACTAGCCATGAAACTGCACCAAATAAGTAATCAAAACCATGAGAAAAAAGAGGAAAAAGGGGAGAAAAATTTTGGTGAAGGAGAAAGCATGAAAAAGTCTTAAATTTTTACACTTTTTGCTTGGTTTTTCTCGGTTTTTCTCCTCCTTCTTTCCCCCACTTGGTGCGTCTCTTCAAGCTTGCTTAGGTTCTATTTGGGACCAGATGGAAGTTAGTTAAAAGAGTGGAGAAGAGAAGGACGTGGAAATAAGAAGTAAAGGCTAAGTTATAACACTTTTTCAAAATTTCAATTTAGTCCCCATCTTCGTTTCTTCTATTTGGGCTCATTTTAATTTCTTTTTGAGAACCATATTCTCCATTGTGAAATTTAGGTTCTCTAATTTATAAAATGCCTTTGGTCTCAACCAAAATGAATTTAAAACCTTACCAAATTATTTTATCAAAGTTTTGGTTAATTGACACTTTAAAATGCATGCCGGAGGTGTTTTAACAATTCTAGAGGTTTCTATAGTTTTTGGGGTCTCTAAGAATCCTAAAAAATTTAATTTTTTATTTAAATATCTCTCATTTAAGTTTTTAAAAAGTTATTTGAAATTACAAAAATGCTACTACCTTTTAACTTAATTTTATTGAGCTATTTTGACTTTGTTTTCAGGGCACCTTTAGTTTTGTATTCTCATTTGTAGATGTTTAGATTATCACTCTAATTTTGTTTGGCCTCTAATCATTTGAATTAAGGGATCTCCTTTTGTAACTCATTAGTTTAAAGTCATTTTAGAAAAATCGGGTGTTACAAACAAATAGCAAAAATCATGTGCTCATTTAGCAACAATAATCACATGATTTTCCAACACTTTTCAAGTTAGGAAACAAATGTCTAGTATACCTAACTTGCTAGTAAGCCCATCGAACATCATCCTTGGTAGAGCCTTTGTAAGGAGATCAGCAACTTACTTTAAGGAAGTGACATAAGTTAAATCTAGTATTCCATCATCTAGTTTCACTTTAATGAAGTGCCTACCTATCTTTGCATGCTTATTTCTATCGTGGTAAGCTAGATTCTTAGCATACTAATGGTTGCCAAATTATCATAAAATACTATCATAAGACTAGTAACCTGTATTCTCATTTCATTCATCAATCTTTTGAGCCATAGTACCTTACATATCCTATGTGCAATTGTTCAAAATTCTACTTTAGCACTACTTCTTGCAACAATCATTTGCTTTTTACTCATCCAAGTAATAAGATTAATTTATGGAAAGGTATAGTACCCTAAGGTTAAATGATGGTCAGTGATAGATTTAGCCTAATCTGCATCAGTATAGACTTTTATGTCTATACTCTAATTATTCTTGAAAAATATTTCTTTGCCAGGAGTCATTTTTAATTACTTCAAAATTCTATATACAACTTCCATATGTTCTTTAGTGGGTTTGATCATGTATTGACTAGCCACATTAACTAAGAAACTTATATCAGGTCTAGCATGAGGGAGGTAAATGAGCTTTCCAACCAACCTTTAGTATCTTCCATTGTCAATAGGCATATCATCTTATTTGAAACTAAGCTTGTAGGTGGTTTCTAAGGGAGTGTCAACTGGTTCAGATCCAATCATCCTAGTTTCCTTAAGCAAATCAAGCGTATACTTTGATTAGGAGATCATGATGCCTTTTTAGATCTTGTCACTTCCATCCTAAGAAAACATTTAATTCACCAAGGTCCATTTCAGCAAAACAGACTTTTAATGGCCATTACTTTGCACATTAATGGCAATAATAATTGTCACAAAAACTTTTACCGGCAATTAATCATTTGCCAGTGTATCCAGGGTCGGTAAAAGTTTTAGTGGCAATTATAATAATAGCTGGTAAAAACCTACTCAATTGCCGTTAAAAGTAAAGGGCTTTTAGTGGCAATTATATAGTAGCAAATGTTATGGCCACTAAAAAATATTCTATAATTAGTTAATGTTAATTTTTAATGGCATTTTTTATTGTCAGTAAAAATAATAGATTATAGCAACAATTCTTTTTCTAGCAATTGTTATTGCCATTACAACTAATTTCATAATTAACTAATGTTGACATTTAACAACCTTTTTTGTTGCCGATAAAAATAGACTTATAGTAACAATTATATGCAAGTAAATATTATGATCACTAAAATTGATTCCATCTCTGACTAATTAACATTTAATCACATTTTTAATTAAAAGAGACTTATAACCACAATTATATGCTAACATTGTTATGATTACTAAAACTAATTTTACAATTGACTATTTGTATTTGTATTTGTCCTAAAAAATAATTTAATAATTCTAATAAAAAAATATTATAACTCATTCTATAAAAATAAATTTCATTAGCTTAACAATTGAAAGAACAACTACTTATCATTAATTTCATATATGTTTAATAACAAAATATAAAAAAGTACACCTTAAGCCTACTAACTAAATTGTGTCATCAAATATTAAAAAGTACACCATAAGACATCAGACATGATCATTTTTTCAAATATTGAGCTTCATCATAAAGAGCTATTTTGTAGCGAATTGAAAATTACAGTATATGACATGAAATGAAAAATGTAACACCATCACTTTTAGCTCATACCTATCATGCCTTACATGCTCATATACATCTAGGAAGAATAAGGTGAGATCTTCTTCATTGGATTTTTATGCTTTCTTAACATTGCGACATGGTTAAAAATGCATTTCAGTGTCACATGGACCGTGTGAGCTCATTCTATACACTCTCATATTTAATTTCATAATTACAACTCATTTCAATCCTAAAAACATGCTTTTAGCCCATGGAAACCAAAAAGTGGTATAAAACATGCATGTTTATTTTCGGCCAGGCTTGGCCTTATTTCTGGGCAAAGTTTGGAAATTCATAACTAAATACAGAAAAATTGAAAACATGGACTCTTGGTCATTATGGAAAGCTTAGGATGTCTAGTTCATACTAAAAATATGTAGAAGTCTTAAAATCCCACACAAAAAGCGTTTGAAACACGAAATCATCTGGAGGTTGGAGTAGTCCTGATACTGTCACAGTTTACTGATATGAAGTTCAAAAATGTCTAACTAATTTCAAAAAAATCCAATGCATGCAAATAATACCAATATGGAAAGATGTGGATGTTAAATAGAGAAAAAAAATATCTCCAGATCATTTCATCAAGCCAAACTCTTAGAAATCGATGGAACAGTACTTCGGGTCAGGCAAGATGGCTGATATTGGGCAGAAACTTCAAAAATGCATATCTTCCTCTCTAGACCTCCAAATGAGGTACTTCTAGCTGCTACAAGTCATTGTGACTGTCTAGTTTCTACCTATAAAATTTCATAGCCATTGGACCACGTTTGCCCTTCAGATGACACAATTTCACAATTGACCAAATGAACAGTGCTTATAAAAATCCGAATTTCTGATACCAACTTTGAAAAATCATAGAAAGTTCCATAGACCTCCAAATGACCTGATATTTAGCTTCCCAAAAATCTCTAGACAAGATCTAGTTACATGCCAAATTTCAAGGCAAGAAGAGGTCGTTTGGTCCGACTTGAACATCATGGGGCAAAGTGCTAATTTCTCTTGTTAAAGAGGGCTCCAAGGATTCAATTTGGCTTCTCATACTTCTAAGGCTCTATGAGCACGTGGGAAAGCATCAACATAAGCTATTAAACATGGCTCAAATGTCTAACAATCCAGATTTTTAAAACTCCATTTCCCACACCAACACATACACCATGTACATAATGCCAAGATTTTACTATTCATATCAAAACTTGCTACATCATGCACCATAATTTCAATTCTCATACATATACATTGAGTACATCTATTTACAAGTATTCATATGTACTACATCATGTACATCATTAAAGTACACCTCTTGACTTGACTACAAAATAGTGACAACATGACTCTTTTATAATTTCTTCACCGAATCCCCTAGCTTCAAGCTTGGTGGCTCTTGTCTCTTGTCTCACTTGGTCCACCTAGCATGTTAGGATGGTGGAGAGGGGGAGTGAGATTCAAAGAATCTCAATAGCTCATATCTCATTCAATCATACATAAAGCATGCAAACAAGTCTCACAAATATATATATGGGCATATTAGCATGTGAAATCATAAGAAAAACATTTTCAACATTTGAGTAGGCCATACATAACATACAAAGGCTTGCCAAACAAATGGATTAGCCTCACCCATCCACTTGCAGATTTTGGACTTGCCTCTCCCATTGTTTAAGAGGTTTTTAGACTCAACCTTGCTCTTGGGAGTCAACCTCACTTTTGGGAGGCTCTTTACTTTGTCTTAACTAACTTTAGGGTTTTTGGCTCATCCTGACCATGGCTAGAGGGTTGTTGGCTTTTCCATACTTAAGCAAAGCAAAGCAATCACATAAAATATCATTGAAATACATAAAACATCATCATGCTAGCATACTTTTCATGGTGTAAAACATACATACACATATGCAAGGCAATGTAAGCACACATCTATGCATGAGAGAAGGTGGAGAGAGCTACCTTATTGGCTAATCACGAGCTTTTCCTTTCAATTTGTCTCTTCCCTTGTTGATTTCATAATCACCACTAGATGGGAGTACTTCTCTTGAGCCTAGATGTAACACCATAATATCTTAACTCCAATTAACCTCCCTCTAGGCTTGATTCCATATGATTTTTCAGGAAAATGACCAAAACCGTGGTATTTCACTACTTAAAATTGGGGTTTAGCCGGTCATATTTTGCCCCGTGGGTCTTGTGAACCCATCATTCACATTCTTTACTCAAACACCATTTATAAGACTTGTACATAGTCTCAAACATCTCACGAACCATGGGTAAGAAGCCAAAGACCCAAAAATACAATTTTTCAAATGAGCCCATAAGTCAGATTTTTGGCTCTAACTTTGGAAAATCATAAATAATTCTAGAAAAATGGAAATGAAGAAAATCATAGCTCTCTGGAAATATTGGGGTGTTAACTTCACACTAAAAATAACTCCCAACTACAATCTCAACGTTTAGACCATCATTGACATCGAAATAGGAACAGATGTCCGGCTGCCCCTGATACTGGTGCAGTTTACTGTCATGAACTTTGAAAATTCGTAATTAATTCCACAAAAAATCCAATCAGGGAAAACTATACCAATTTGGAAAACTACAGATGTTAACTAGAGGAGAAAAATAAGTCTAGATCAGTTCAGGAGTTCTAAGACCTCGAAAACCGATGGAACAGTAACGAAGGTCAGAAACTTCCCTGATGCTGATACAGAACTTCAGCAAGTCGTTTCTCCCTCTACAGACCTCAGACTAAGGTGTTTTCAGTTGGTATAGGTCACTGTAGATATCTAGTTTATGCTCTAAAATTTTATGACAATTGGACACAATTTGGTCTATGAATGGCATGGTTTCATTTTCGGACTTAATGTACAGTACGATGACCAAACCATCAAAATTTCCCAACTTCAACAATTCACCAAATATTCTCTAGACCTCCAAATATTACTCACTTTAGCTTCTCAAGAATCTCTCAATAGACTCTAGAGACATGCCAAATTTCATATCAAGGAGAGCTCATCCGGTCATACTTTGACGGAGCTCACCCAATTGGTGGTTTTGGCACCCCATTTGGTTCAAAATGGGTCCAAATGGCCTCCCACAAGCTCTAGCCTCTTTTGGGAAAGTTTGAAAGTACAAACATAGCATATATGAATTGTCTAAGTGACCCAAAACATCATATATTCCAAAATCACTATGCTATGGAAGAAAATACATCATTTCATATAAGCCTCAAAAGGGCAAATTCTACATTCCCATTACTTTGGCTCTCTACACAATCCATACATCATTTGTACATATATTAACATGTGCTCACACATTTACAACTCAAGAATAGTAGGTGCATGTTCATTTTGGCACCTTATACATCAAAAGAACTAAAAGAACTATTCATTTTCCTAAACATGCTCCACTAGGCTCCATGAGGTGTGCTTGACTCTCCTTGAACTCTACCTGGATATTAAGATGGGAGAGGGAAGGCGGTGAGATTCGAGAGAATCTCAATAGCTCATACTCATTCAAGATGCAATCAAGGTATATAAACTAGTCAAGCATGCATACAAGTCACAATAACACAACATATGTGTTTTATGTCATGAATATCATGTCAATGCCAAGAATAGGCTCTAGGGACTTTCGGTCTAGCCTCACCCGAGCTTTGGGACTTTTGGATCGGCCTCACCCTTGGTATAGGGACTTTTGGCTCCACCTCACCCGTCTCAAGGGACTTTCGGCACCCCCTCACCCGAGCAATTTTCACAATTCAAATCACAAGCATATTGGTACCAATGCATCAAGGCAACATCAATGGCATATCTCATCATACAAGCACATACACAAGCATACAATGACTATTACACATCCAAGAATGCAACAAGAAAAGAGTAGAGAGCTACCTTATCGGATAACACAAGTCTTCCCTTTCAATTTCTCTTCTCCCTCTTTGATTTCACACTCACAACTAGATGGAGTTGCTTCCTTTGAGCCTAGGCACAACAAAGAGTATCAAATCATTCTCTCATAACTCAAATAAGTACTCATAAAGCTAAAGGGGCTCTTCATCAAAACAAAACCCCCACTACCCTTACAAGATCTAGGGATTCTCTCTCTAAAACTCTACTCACTCTCCTTCCTCTCTCAAGCCCTCAAAGAAGAAAGCAAGGAAGAAGAAATGAAGATATATGAGTTCTACCCTTCTTCTAGAGTAGTTTTCCCACTTCCCTCTTCTGAACCAAACCCAAATCAACTTCTAAAACCATAGAAAGAGAAGGCAAAAGGAGGAGAACAACATGCTAAAGAGAAAAGCTATGGAAATCTAAAGATTACTCACCTCTTTGCTTAATCTCCTTGCTTCTCTAGGTCTCTCTCTCTCTCCACAGCTCTTTTCTCTTTCCTTGGTCGAAGCTTAGGTTGGTTCTAAGAGAAAGGAAAGTTTGGAAGCTTTTTAAAAAGTCAAAATCTCTCTTTTCACGCTTTTCCGGACTCACCCTCGCTATAGCGAGCCATAACCCTCTCTACGGCGAGCTACTCCCTGGATTTTGTATGGGATGCCCACACTCGCTATAGCTAGAAGCATTTTCGCTATAGCGATATAGCGAGAAGGCATTCTCGCTATAGCTAGCCCATTTCTCGCTATAGCGAATAGGTACATTTGCTATAGCTAAGCTGTAGCTAGCAGATTTAGAAAATTTTCAGCCTTCGAAAATTTTCAGCTTTTCTTTTCTTTTCCTTTTCTTTTCTCTTTTCTTTTCTTTTCTTTTTCTGGTTGTTACACTAGACACACAAGAGCATGGGATTACTTTCTCATAACTCAACACTTATTCACAAAGCTAAGGGTTTCTCTATAGCAAACCCTACCAAGCATATAAGGAACTAGGGATTCTTTCTCTCTCTAGAAATTCACCAACTATCATTCCTCTCTCAAGCTCTCAAAAAGGAAGGCAAAGAGGAAGAAGTAAGGATATGTGAGTTTTGGTCTTCTTTAAAAGGGGTTTTCCATTCTCCTTCTTTTGGACCAAGCTCAAAACCCAATTACTTCCACAACCAATTCCATAGGAAGAGAGGGCAAGGAGAGAAGAATTATATTCTAAGAGAAAAGCTATGCCAATCTTACCTTTTTCTTGTTCTTCCTTCCTCCTCTAGGTTTCTCTCTCTCTCCTCCGCCCTTTTCTTTGCCTTAAAGGGAGCTTAAGTCGGTTAAAAGGAGAAAGGAGGGGTTGGAATGTTTTAAAAAGTAAAATTCTCTTTTTTCACGCTTTTCTGGACTAACCCTCACTATAGCGAGGCATAACCCTTGCTACGATGAGCTCGTATCAGTCCCAGACCCCTACCTTCGCTACGGCGCGCGCTACGACGAGTAACGCCCTGGTTTTTGTATGAGGTGCCCGCACTTGCTATAGCTAGAAGCATTTTCGCTATAACTAGAAGGCACTCTCGCTATAGATATGCTGTAGCTAGCAGACTTAGAAAATTTTCAGCCTTTCGAAAATTTTTAGCTCTTCTCTTTTTTTTTTTCTTTTCTTCTTTTTTTTTCTAGTTGTTACAAAAAAAATGAAAAAATGTTAGTAATAAAAAAATACAAAATATGTTCAAAATCAATGAACAAAATTCCATTTCAAATAACAACCAAAATCAATTACAATTGCATTAACATATTCAAACACAAATACAATACCATGGTTGGTTGTAGTATTTTTCTCAATGTAAGGAAGTTGAGATGGCATCTATAGTCTTTGTGTTACTCTTTCATGGCTGCTATTAGTATCAGGGACCTAATAAATATTAAAATGTAAAATAACAATAATTGTCTCATGAGAGCAAATTTTAAGAATTTAAAATCTCTAAAAACATTACCTATCTAGATGAGCTTCCATTTAAATTTTGGGGCATAGATAATTCTATAGGAAAGAATTTACACATAGCTTGTCTCATGAAAGTTAATTCAGCTTTCATCACATTCATTTCTTCAACATGTTTCTCCTTTAAATCCTTTATCTGTTGTTCTAACCTTTGGACTATCTCATTAGACACATCATCTATGTCAAAATCTCTTTGAGAAGATCTATTGCCCCACAACAGAGAAGGAGTAGGACCAAGTCCTAAACCACGGACATGACCACTCCTTTCACTTCCCAACACTTGGGAATACACATCTCCTTCCCAAGCAACACTTCCAGTAGGTTGTTCATTAGATGTTTCAACATTGCTTAACTTTTCTTTTATCATATCCTGAGCACAATTAATGATGTCCAAATAATGCTTAACATTAACATAAATAGGCAACTACATAAACAACGCATCAACAAACATATTATTCAAACTTTAGAAACTACATAAATAGACTATACTAATGAAGTTCAAGAAGAAAAACAAGTGCACAAGTAGAAATTTTACAATTGTTTTTTGCAGACTCTTCATCCAATGGTCTTCCATCTTTATGCTTCTTATAAGTTTCTATAAATATTTCAGCTCATGTAGGCTCTATCCCATCTTTAGTCTAGTGCAATTAAATTGACAGTAGATAAATTGTTAAGCCAAATATTATTTATAAATGCTATATATAGTAATTAATTTACATGAGAATACCTTTTCATCCATTAACACATGCAATGCTTTCGGATCCTCCTATGTGAGGCATCTTTTGCTTTGCCCTATTGATTTTATTTGCTTGGCTATGCTTCTATCATTAAAAACAATTACAAAGTTAAGATAATTTATTTATAGAAACTAAAGAAAAACAATGTCAGCCTTCTATAAAATAAAAAAATAATATAACCACTATAAGTGTGTATGTGTGTTTAATTTTGTTAAGGTGCTCAACATTGATACCTTTGCTTTATCAGAAAACCAGTAAGAAACAAGGCTAGTCCACTGGTCTCTTGGTATATGATCAGGTCTATTTTTTAGTAAGGCATCTTTGGTCTTATACTTTATCAAATACATATTCTTCAAATCACATTTGTAATCTTTCCATTTCTTCCCTAGTGATTTTTTGACAAATTCTTCACCACGTGTTGGAATTGAAAACTTCTTCTGCAAAAAACATAAACAACAATTACAAGCTCAAATCCTATATGGAAAAAATAACACAATTATATTAACAATTATCAAACCTTCACAAATTCCACTAATTTCTTCTTCTCATCTTGGGGAAATATTCTCCAATCATTTATGTTTAAAGGTGTTAGTTCTGGAGTTCTAGCTACAATGCCGACAAAGCTGGCAAGCTTTCGACCCTCTTTTCTGATGGCTTGATTACGACGATTGAATTGCACAGCAACTGTCTTTCCTAGAGGCAAACTCCATATATCTTTTAACAACGTAGGTCCACGAACCTTCCTTTCCACCAATGACCCTAATATGAAAATATTTAAATGTCATGATTTAGTGTCTAACAAATTTAAAAAATTGAAAGCAATTGTTTGTTTCAACAATGTTACTTGATTCATCATTTTGCTCATCATTAGTACTAGTAGTATTGTTCCCTTCATCATTAGTTTCAAGTGTTTGGGCTTGCATTAATTGCTCTATATAAGGCCGCATTTCTTCATCATGGCATTGTTCAGTGACAAACCTAAGGCTATTTTTTCTAGTCATGTTAATATGTCAATTTTCTTCCTGCAAAATTGTAAAACAAAAGTGTTATACAATTAAATAAGGAAATTAACATGTTTTCACTATTAATGAATGAAAATGCAATTATAAGAAATATAAAAGTTGACCAAAAAAACAAAAATTCTTTACATATTACCTATCTTATTCAGAATCATTATTGTACTCATTGCCATTTCCTCCATCATTTAAAAGAGGGTTGGAAGTTTGGGTCAAATCAATAATTATCCCATCAATGCCACTTCTTACCTACTCGTTATTATCATGTTCTAAATCACAAATATTTTCTAAGCACCTCAAGTCAGTAGGCTCATATTGTGTTAATGACTTTTCCACTCCCATATCAAAAATTTCACGAGGCTTAATTGGCCTCGGGATAAACCATGCATGATTTTGAGGATCTTGCACAAATATCACTTGTTGTGCTTGGTCTGCAAACACAAAAGGTTCATGACTTTCTTGATCACCAAAGTGTATTAAGTGTTTGAAGTTCACAAGTGTGAAACCTAATTCATCTACCTTAAGTCCTTTACCTTGGGTTACATCAACCCAATCACATTTAAATAAGATAACTTTAAATTCTTCAAAATAATTTAACTCCATAATATCGTTCAATCTGCCATAGTAGATGATATTTGCTGACTTAGGAGCATTGTCACTTGTACTTGCATAGCTCGTTATTTTTGAAACAACCATAAGACTACTATTTGCGTCTCCATGAACTCTTCATATTATGTTGTTCGAAATTGATACCCATTATTGACATCAAAAGCTTTGAATCTTCTTGCAATGTAACTTGGCCCTTGTGCAAGAGCTTTTAGATCATTTTGGATATCATGTGTGGGGTCCAACTCCTTAACCTGACCAGTTAGTAATATAAGTACCAAGTTTTCAACTTAAAGTAAATAATGACTAGATCATAATACTTACTTGCTCCTTTAACCATTCGTGGAATGTATTAAAATGCAAGTGATCAAGCTGATGTTGTGTAAGACGACGCTTACGATGTGATCTCTTAATCTCAGCAATATGTTCACTACATATATAACTCACATATATCACTATAATTATCGTATATAATTAAATACAATCAATAACATAGAGATAAGCCCCTTACTATTTATAATTTTCAAGCACATCAGATTCACAATTGAACAACACATATTGATGAGCTTGCAAATATGTTTTCTTATCCATCATGAATGCTTCTATTTTGCCATATGGTTGCCCAATAGTAAGGAAAAGACATTCTTCTTTATCTATGTCATGATTAAGCTCATTTTCATGTTTTCTTGACCAATAAGACCTTGAATCTCCACCCTCCATATATCTTGAGCAAAATGTCAAACATTCATTTGCAAGATATGCTTCTGCTATTGAACCTTCTGGGCATGCACGATTACAAACATATGATTTTAAAGTAGATAAGTACCTGCAGTATAGATAAATGTTAACAATATAATATTTTTGTAATTAAGTACAACTTATGATATATAATGGACTTTGATTATTCTCACCTCTCAATTGGGTACATCTAACGATAATGTACAGGGCCTGCAATTTTAGCCTCAGTTGCCAAGTGTATAGCCAAATGTATCATGATTGTAAAAAATGATGGAAGGAAGAATTTCTCCAGATGACATAAGGTTAGTGCTATTTTTTCTTCAAGTAACTCCAACTCTTCCACTTTAAGCACTTTACTACAAAGCACCCAAAAGAATGTGCATAGTTCAATTAAAATAGTACTCACCTTTAAGTCTGTTGTCCATCGCAATGCAAGAGGAAGAAGTTCTTGCATTATAACATGACAATCATGAGTTTTCAATCTAGATATTTTTCGTTTGCGAATGCAATGTGAGATATTAGATGCATAGCCTTGTGGAAATTTAGCATTTTCTAAAACTTCATAGAAGAATTTCTTTTCTTCCGAGGACATTATGAAATAAGTAGGAGGGAGATATGTCCTCCCATTAGCTCATTGTTGAGGCCATAAGTCTAGTCTTATATTCATCTCCATCAAGTCTAAACGAGCTTCTATGTTGTCTTTTGATTTTTTACCAAGACTCAACAATGTGTAAATCATGTTATCGCACACATTTTTTTCTATATGCATTACATCAAGGTTATGACGTACTAGGTTGTACTCCCAATAAGGTAGATTAAAAAAAAATACTCCTTTTTTTCCATGTGTTTTTAATCACCCCACTAACCTTTTTACCAAACTTACCAAAAGTGAACTTTATGTTTTTAACTTGATTTAGAACCAATGAACCAGATATTGGACAAGGTGCAGGACTAAATTCCTTTGTCCCATTAAATGACTTTGCATCATTTTGATATTTATGCCCTGGCTTTAAGAAACGTCGATGACCCATGTAGCAAAATTTTTTTCCATGTTTGAGCCTTCTAGATCTGGTGCTTATATTACAAGAAGGGCATGCAAATTGACCATAAGTGCACCATCCGGATAAAGTACCATATGCTGGAAAATCATTTATAGTCCACATGAGAGCTGCTTACATATGAAATGTCTCTTTAGTATAGGCATCATAAGTTTCCAACCCTAGATCCCATAATTCCTTCAACTCTTCTATTAAAGGTTCTAAGAAAATATCAATGTTATTTCCAGGCCCTTTTGGTCTAGGAATGAGCAAGGATAGAATGAAAAATTCTTGCTTCATGCACAACCATGGTAGAAGATTATATAGCATTAAAATCACTGGCCATGTACTGTAAACACTTTGCATTGTGCCATATGGATTAAAGCCATCTGTAGCTAATCCTAAGTGAACATTGCGAGGATCTTTACAAATTTTGGATGGTAAGTGTCAAAACTTCTCCATGCCTCAGAATCTGTAGGATGTCGCAAAATTCCATCTTTATTGCGTTCTTCATGATGCCACCTCATCAGTTTAAAAGTTTTTGATGACATAAATAATCTTTGCAACCTTGGTTTCAAAGGAAAATACCTTAAAACCTTGGCTGGAATTTTTTTTTGCTTTCTCTTATCTATACTTGAATTTGTGGTTTGTAAACCTTTTTTATTAGTTTTCCATCTAGAAGCCCCACAAATTCAGCATTCATCATCATTCACCCCTTCTTTTCTAAAAAGCATGCAATCATTGTGACAAGAATGAATTTTTTCATATTTTGAGCCCAATCCCTCAACTATCTTCTAATGCATCCTTCAATAGCCCAAGCAAAGCATTAAAAGACTCATTTGTCCATTTGAACGACCGTTTTATATGGTAAAGATGCAACAAAAATGAAAGTTTACTAAATTTCTCGCATCCAGGGTATAATTCTTCATTTGCATCTTTCATTAGTTGTTCAAACTTCTCTACCTCAGGATGAGATTGATTTTGTGATGGTTGAGGACTATTTTCTTCTAAGTTTGGCTCTACCTCATCCCTTTCACTAGTATTATTATCCATGAATTTCATAGAGCCTCCAAAAGCATCATGTATCATTCCTACCATATCATCGCCACTCTTAGCAACTTCTGTGCAAATAGTTTCTTTAATACAATTTAATTCATCAATTGACTCCCCATGACAGAACCAAGTATCATATGATGGTATGATGCCATTAACCACAAGATGATCATATGTTGTATCCCGATTTACTTTATAGTGTAGCACACATTCTTTACAAGGACATGGAGTTGTTTCTCCATCTTGTTTTTCACTAAAGGCATATTGTAGAAACTTATTAACTCCATCCAAATATTCTTTGCTAACTCTATCACAGTCCATCCATCTTCTTCTTCTAGGAACATCTATGACAAGAAATCTTTCCTCTTCTAACTGACATAAAAATAATGATTTAAAATAGTTTCATCTTACATTTTATTTTATTTTAATAAATTTTTACTTTAAGAGAAACAAAATGTAAAATGAAAATAAACCTTCAACTTCCAATAGTTTAATCTTACATTTTTCTTTCTTTAAACTAAAAAATATATATCATAATTAAAAAAATAGATGATTGGGATTGCCAAAATAAAAATAATAAATCTAAATATATTCAATTTAGTAGCATGTTATGCTTCTAACATATTGCTCAAACTAAACAGTAGATAATTTCTATGACGTTAAAGGTTACTTTATATAATAAATATTTCTATCTCTAAATTGTTTGAATTAGTTATTAGTATCAAGGTTTCTCATTCAATCTAGTCATAGCCTACAAACATTGTGTTATTATGCTACTTACTAGTCTTTGAATTTAATTTAATTTTTTTTTAAAATAAATAAAGTTAGATAACATGTATTATCTATGCATACAAAGTAAACAAAGAAACCTTCTAACCATATTAAACAATTCTCTTTAACAACTACTTAATGAATTCATATTCATCCTAGATACTGTTAATCCTTTTCTCTTGTGAAAGTGGCTTTCCTATGTATTTACATATCTTTCATTACAGGCCTAATTCATGTTTTGGGACATGGAGCCTGAAACTACTAAATCAGCCAATGAAGTGCAACATTACCAGGTCATTCTTTAACTTTGGCAACCAGCAAAGAAAAAATGTTCTAAGCAACAGTAAGGCTCATAGCAAGCAAGAGCAAAGAGTTAACAAGACCTAGCTAAAGGCATTCCAACTAGGACTTGGTTAATAAAGAAAAATATCAAAACTAAGATGCTAAGCAAAATCTAGAAGCCGAAGGAGATCTTGGCTTTGCTTAAGCTGTGCTGAAGCTTTCAAGAAGAGGGTTTTAAATGAAAGTTTTTACTTTCGTTGTAGTCTTGCCCGTGTACAAATTCCGTCGGGTAGGCCTTGTCAAGCTTTCAGCTAGGCTCTATGGCTCTCTTGGTAGCCATACTTAGGAGATCCCGGTCAGGAGAAAAAAAATAAGAAGGCATTGTTAAGCCCTATTCATTTCTCATAAAGATTTGAATCCTTAGACTACTAATATTCATCCCATTCTTAAAATGATAGCTTCTTAAATCTATAGCTCCCCAGTAGATTGACTACGCCTTAGGCCACGAGGGAAGAGTTTTGAAAAGCTAACTCTTTAACAAATGGGTGGAGAATTCCTAAGAGAGTTTACAGCTACAATGCACATATCGACAAAAGTAGGGGGTCCATAGGAAAACGCACATATCAACAAGAAACACACATATCAACTACCACACACATATTTGCAATGCACATATCTATTGAATAGGGGCAATGTCACAATGAATATTAATTACCATTTCTAGTTCCTAATTTTGCAATTAAGTACTAATTACGGCTAATTGTTATAACACAGATGGCTTCAATAGCATAACATTCAAATGAAAAAAGAGGCAAAACAGAACTAATAGGCCAATCTGCATATCAAACTCAAAGTATAAGAAAGAAAAAATAAGCCAATTGTCAGATAAAGCATAAATATTAAATTGATTTTGATGAAGCATTCAGAGTTAAACAAAACAATCAACCTATACAGAGACATAATGAGAGAGAGAGAGAGAGAGAGAAGAGGGAATTCACCGATAAATAGATGCAGAAGCAAAATGCACACACATAACGTAGATGGCACGAGCAAAGTTAATTTTGAAGAGCAAAATGTAGACAGCACAGAGGTGGGAATGGGATAGGAATGTAGATGGCACACAGGAGTATAATATGTATTTCTCACGAAACCTCTAGCAAAATTAGACGGAGAGTGAGCGCTTAGGGTATTTTCGCGGGATTTAGAAATTAGGGGAAAAGGATATGTATTTTACAGCGGGAAATTATCTTTTTTTAGGGTCAATTTTATTTAATTGCCAGAATATTTATATTAATTAGTGGTTAATGAATATTTGCCAGTAAAATTTTAATTTTTAAAACCTATTACAAGCAATATAGTTTTAGCCATTAATTAATTGCCGGTAAAGTCACTTTTTGGTGTAGTGGTCTTTGATTTCAAACTTCAAAGTACGGAACTCCTTTAACTTCTTAATTTCTCTTTCAAAGTCTTATGTCACAATAATATGATCGACATACACTATTAAAATAACAATTTTTTCCTTAGTTGAAAATTTGAAAAAGATAGTATGATTAACTTGCCCTTGGGTATAGCCATAATCCTTCACTACTTTAGTGAATTTTTCGAACCAGACCCTCAATGATTGTTTAAAGCTATAAAATGATTTCTTTAACTTATAAACTTTATTCTTGTTGTTAGGGAAATGGATGCCAGGAGGTAACTCCATATATATTTCTTCCTTGAGATCTCCATTTTGTAACAAAAAAAAAGAAGCTGACAAATTTTGAAGTCCTGAAATTTTCTAAGTCTGCTAGCTATAGCGAGAAAGGGTTTAGCTATAGTGAGAGTGACTTTTCGCTATAGGAAAAATGCTTCTAGCTATAGCGAGTGCGGGCATCCTATACAAAAACTAGAGAGTTCCTCGCAATAGCGCGTTATAGCGAAAACAGGGGTTTGGGACTGATACATACTCACCATAACGAGGGTTAATTTTCACTATAGTGAGGGTTAGTCGGGAAAAGCGTGAAAAAAGAGAATTTGACTTTTTAAAGCGTCCAAATCCATTCCTTTTCTTTTAACCGACCTAAACTTTGTCCAAAGTTAAGAAAAGGGCTTGAGAGAGAGAGAGAGAGACCAAGAAAAGGAAGGAAGAACAAGCAAAAGGTAAGCAAGCTTGAGATTTCCATAGCTTTTCTTCTTAGAAATTTGTTCTTCTCTCTTTGCCCTCTCTTGCTATTGTTTTGGATTTTGAATTAGCTATGTTTTGGGCTTGATTTAAAAGAGGAAAAGTGGAAAATCACTCTTGAAGAAGGTTAGAACTTATATATCTTTACTTCTTCTTCTTTGCTTTCCTTGAGTATGTTGGTTCTACCAACTTGAGAGCTTGAGAGAGGAAGGAGAGTTCATGAAATTCTAGAGAAAGAATCCCTAGCTTTTTACATATTTAGTGGGGTTGCCTTAATGAAGAGCCCCCTACCTTTGTGAATAATTGTTGAGTTATAAGAAAGTAATTCCATGCTCTTTATTGTGTCTAGGCTTAAAAGAAGCAACTCCATCTAGTCGTGATTGTGAGACCAAGAAGGGAGAAAAAAAATTGAAAGCGAAGGCTTGTGTTAGCCTATAAGGTAGCTCTCCACTCTTTCTTATTGCATTCTTGGATGTGTAATAGTCATCGTATGCTTGTGTATATGCTTGTATTGTGAGACATGTCATTTGATGTTGCCTTGATGCATTGGTACCAATATGTTTATGTTTTGGGTTGTGAAAATTGCTCGGGTGAAGTAGTGCCAAAAGTCCCTTGAGATGGGTGAGGTGGAGCCAAAAGTCCTTAAACCAAGGGTGAGGCCAATCCAAAAGTCCCAAAAATTGGGTGAGGCTAGACCAAAAGTTCTTAGAGCTTATTCTTGGCATTGATATGATATCATGGCATGAAAATCATGTGTTGTGTAATTGTGAATGGTTTACATGCTTTGACCTATTTATATATCTTGATTGCTTCCTTGAATGAGTGTATGAGCTATTGAGATTTCATGAATCTCACCCCCTCCCTCTTCCATCTCATATGATTAGGTGGAGCTCAAGAGCCTAAGAGTGGAGGCCATGAGGCATAGAAGGCCTTTGTATTGCTACTTTTGTACACTCACACATAGTTTGATGTATAGGAAAGCTAAAGTGCTTATGTATACATATTTTTTTGAGATATAAATGCTTGAGCAAGTGTAGAACTATGTATGAATGATGTATGAACCATGTATAGAGCCAAGTAATGAAATTATAAGATTTGACTCTTTTGTGGCTTATATGCAGTAATGTACTTTTGCCTGTAACATAGCGAGTTTGAAATGTATGATGATTTGGACCACTTGGGCATTTCATATATACTATTTTTGTGCTTTAAAACTTGCCTAAGAAGTGC
This sequence comes from Erythrophleum ivorense, assembly GCA_026724425.1. NCBI lineage: Eukaryota > Viridiplantae > Streptophyta > Magnoliopsida > Fabales > Fabaceae > Erythrophleum > Erythrophleum ivorense. Next base: position 12,685,900 of record JAIUCV010000019.1, read on the forward strand.
TAATGTATGTAGGGGACCATTTACCCCCATTTTAAACCTTTTATGGTGTCAAAATCGCTAAATTTGTGAGCTCTGTCAAGATATGACTAAATGAGCTCTTCTTGATATGAAATTTAGCATGCTTCTAGATTTTGTAGAGAGATTCTTGGGAAGTTAAAGTAGGTAATATTTGGAGGTCTAAAAAATATTTGGCAAATTGTTGAAGTTAGGAAATTTTGATGGTTTTGGTTATTGTACTGTGCAAATATGTCCAAAAATGAATCTGTGTCATTCATAGACCAAACGGTGTCCAATTGTCATGAAATTTTATGAGCATAAACTAGACATCCACAGTGACCTATAACAACTAGAAGCACCTCAATTAGAGGTCTATAGAGGGAGAAATAACTTTTTGAAGTTCTATGTCAGCATCAGGGAAGCCATCTGGCCTTCGTTACTATTCCATCAATTTTCAAGGTCCAAGGGCTACAAACTGATTTGGACTTATTTTTTTCCTCTAATTAACATCTTTAGATTTTTAAATTTTTATAGTTTTCCTAGATTAGAATTTTTTAAAATTAGTTATAAATTTTTGAATTTTGTGACAGCAAGCTGCACCAATACCAGGGATAGCCAGACCTCTGTCTCTTTTTTAATGTCAAACATGGTCCAAACACTGAGATTGTGGTTGAAAATTATTTTTAGTGCAAAGTGAGCACTGAGAACTTTCTAGAAAGCTATGGTTTGTTTGATTCCCATTTTTCTAGAATTAGTTATGATTTTTCAAAATTGGAGCCAAAAATTTGACTTTTGGACCCATTTGAGAAATTGCATTTTCTTGGTTTTTGGCTTCATATCCGTGGTTCATGGATTATTTTATGCTATGTATGAGTTGTATAAATTGAATTTGAGTATAGAATGTGAATGATGGGTTCACAGGACCCACAGGGCAAAATATGAGCATTTAAACATTAACTTAAAGTATTAAAATACCACAGTTTTGGTCCTTTTCATTGGAAATCATATGGAATCAAGCCAAGAGGGAGATTAATTGAGGTTAAGACATTATGGTGTTACACATTTAGCAAGGCAATATTAACATCTAGTTAATAAAGATGCCATTCCAAGTTAGTAGCTAAGGATAACAATAGTTTGATGGCATTGAATTTGGCCACTGGAGTAAATGTCTCCTGATAGTTTATATCAAATATTTAAGCGAAGCCCTTTGCTACTGATCTAGCTTCGTGGTGATTTATACTTTTGTTAGGATTATATTTGGTGGTAAATACCCATTTGTAGCCAATAGGTCTTTTACTTTTAAGAAGATCCATCATTTCCCAAGTACCATTTTTTAAAGGTAGTCATCTCCTCTTTTACTGCTTGGTTCCATTCTAGAGTACAAAAAGCCTCCTATATGCTTTGAGGAATTTTTTCAAGGGAAATACAAGTCATAAACACCTTATAACTATGTGAAAGATTGTGATAACTTACAAAATTGTAGATATGATGTTGAGTACAACTTTTGACACCTTTTCTCAAAGCAATAGGTAAATTCAAAGAATGATGAGAAGTTGACAAACTTGGTTTCATGGGAGTTTTTTGTTGTTCTTTAGAGATGTATAGAGCTCTTCCATCTCTTTCATCTTTATCTTTTTTCTTTTTTCAGAATAAATCAGTAGCTCTTTTTTCTTTACTCTTTAGTTCAGCTTCAATAGTACTAGGATGAGCATACTCAATTATTTTGAGGGGGTTGACAAGTTGGTCAATTGAAATAGGGTAGTCAATATTTTTAAGTGCAGGCTAACCCTTGTGTTTATTAGTTTCACGTGTTTATTAGTTTCACTATTTTGAGTATTGTTTAGATACAAAAAGCCCCATTCACCTACTTAAATCTCCCTTAAATAGTAGGATTTAGGTTAAAAGGTTGTTGTTAAAGAAAGGTGATATCTAAGGTAACATAAAATTCATAGGCAATGGGAAAGTAGCATTTATAGCTCTTTTTGCTTGAGGAATAACTGAGGAAGATACACTTAAGATCTTTAGGTTCAAGTTTACTACTAGTTGTGGTATGAACAAAGGTAGTGCAACTAAAGACCTTGACAGGTAAAAATGAGAAAAAGTGGTAATTAGGGTAATAAGACAAAAGCTACTAGCAAGGTGTTTGAAAGTTTAAAAGCTTTGAAGGCATCCTATTAATTAAATAGGTTGTAGTAAGAATGACTTCCCTTTAGAAGTATTTGGGTACTTTTGTAGAAATAAGAAGGACTCTAATGACTTCAAGAAGGTGATAGTTCTTTCTTTTGGCAACCCTATTTTGTAAGGGAGTATTCACACGCGTGGTTTGATAGATAATTTCATGGTTATCAATGAAGGTTCTTAAGCTAGAATTAATGTACTCTCCACCATTGTCTGATCTTAGCACTTTGATTTGGGTATTGAATTGTGTGTAGACTATAAGACTCAAGTTTTTGATAATTTATAGCACTTTTGACTTGTCTCTCATGGGGTATAGCTAATAACTCTAGTATGGTCATCAATAAGGATGATGGACCACTTAGCACATGAAACACTAGGTGCATTTTAGAGACCCCAAATATTACTATGAACAAGAGTAAAAGGGTGAAAGGGTTGACATTGTCGTGAAGGGTATTGGTTTCTTGTATACTTGGATTTTTGACACACTTCATAATCCAAAGAGTTAACATTTTATTGCATAAATTTGGAAATAAAAATTTTAAATACCTAAAGTTGGGGTGACCTATTCTAAAATGCCATATGTAACATCCAACTTTTCTGAAAACATGAGAAACGTAATGTTCGATTTCTCTATAAATTTATGAAACATACTGGATATAAAAGGAAGTCCCCCAGATAGAATTATTTGAGATCCAATAAAATTAAAACAATATTTTAGACTTCAAATAATGAAGATTTAAGGTCAGAGGTACCTTGAAAATAGAGCCAGAATAACCAGACAAAGATCAGCGAAAATGCAGTGGCCTTTTCGTAATTTCAGGCACATTTTAGAAAACACAAAGGAGGAATTTTTAAATGGGAAAAATGAGTTTCCTGGGGTTCTTAGAGGCCCTAAAAATAATAGGAACCCCTAGAATAGTTAAAACCCCTTTGATTGACGTTTTATAATATCAATTGACCTGGACTTTAACTGATTTGTTTGAGAAGGTTTTAGATTCAATTTGAGTGATTCTAAAAGCATTTTATAAGTTAAAGGATCTAAGTTTTATGATAGAAAAGACAATTTTCAAAAAGGAGTTGAAATGAGCCCAATTGGACAAAACAAAGAAGAGGAATTGAATTGTAAATTTTAAAAGTTGCTTAAATGGACCTTAGGCTTATAAATCATGTCCCCTTCTATTCTAGCTCTCTCCACTAACTTGCATCTGGTCTAAACATATTCTAAGAGAACTCCAAGAGGTTCACCAAGTGGGGGAGTCAAGGGAAGAAGAGGAAGCTTGAAAAGTGTAAGATTTCTATAGTTTTTCATGCTCTTTCCTTCACCAAACCTCTTCCCCTCTTTCTCCTCTCTTCCCTTAAAGTTTTGTTGATTAATATGGACATGTTTTGGGTCTGGTTCAGAGGAGGAAGATTAGAGTTTGAAGAAGAGGAGTTCACCACTTGGAAGAGCACTTAAGAAAAGTTAGAAACTAAGGTAAATTGTTGTCTTCCATGCTTATAGGTTTTGGAGTGTGAGAAGTAAGTAGGTGGAAAGAAATTCAATTAAAATGCATTAGAAAATAAGTTAGAAAAACTAGGGATTCATGGGTGCCTTGTAAAATTTGGTTTGATTTAAGAATTTCCTAGCCCAAATGAGAGTTTATTTGAGTTCCTAAGATTCTTAAGAAGCCTCTCAAGTGTCTCCTCCTTCAAGAAAAAAATTAAAAACTCCATGGGTGCAAATGAAGAGCATAGGTTTGGCCAAGGAAAGTTCATAGACCTGGGGAGTGTTTTAATTTATTTTAAGCTTAGTTTTGCATCATATATGATAGGAGGGTATGAGAGGAAGCTTTAAAATTTTTTTAGAAATTCTATAAAGTATGATGAAGGTATAGATTCCATATTATAGCATAATGAAGCAACGCATAGTTAGGCTCCTTGAAATGAATGTGTGATGGCTCCAAGAAGTCTAAATGAAGTCAAAAGTCATAAGTTGAGAGAATAGAACCAAGATCATGAATTCCTAAGGTTGCTTCATTAAGTGCCTTATGGAACCATAACTGAACATTATGAGTGCCAAGGTTATTCTAAAGTGTATGTGGCTTTAGTAAATGTTCCAAGAGTGTAATTAGATCCCATTTCATGTGTTTAGGCCAAAGGAATCAAACTCCACCTCCTTGTAGGTGTTTGGCAGAGGGAGAGAAGAAATTACAAAGAGAAAAGTGTGTTCTTGTATACAAGGTAGCTCTCTCCCTTTTCTCTCATGCATACTTAGGTGTTTTCTTGTTTTTGAATGTGTGTATATGTTTAAGTCATAAAAATGTTTTTAGCAAATATGCATATGCTATAATACTATGATGTTTGATTTATGTGCTTGAATGATGTTTTATAAACATGTTTTGGCTTGTATGAGCTTAGTGAAGCTAAAAGTCCCTAAGAATGGGTGAGACAAAACTAAAAGTCTTTAAAAGAGTTAGGCTTAGTCAAAAGTCCTTTGAGAAAATGGGTGAGATAAGTCCAAAAACTCAAAGAGAATGGGTGAGGCTAAACCATTATCTTGGCAAGTCTATGTATATTATATGTGATTTCTTGAATGAAGGAAATGTTCTATGTATGTTTATAAATTTCAAGATATCTATGCATGCATTTTTAGACTTAAAATTGCATTCTTTATGTATGGTTGAAAGGGAGAAAGACTATTGGGATTCCTAGAATTTCACTTTACCCTTCCAATTGCCTAATATGTCTAGGTGGACTAAATGAGCAAGGAAATGGGAGCCACCAAGTTGAAAGATGAGAGAATGATAAGGAAATATGTTATTTTGCTCTTTTGTAACTATTTTGTTTCACAATATGTAATTCAATTATGTATATAATGTATAACCATTTGAACATATGGATATGTGATGTATATATGAGAATTGGAAGCAAATAAATGAGATAGCATATTTTCGACATTGAATGACAAGATAGAGCTTGTATGTTTCATATGTATGTCATTAAGTGGGAGAGTGAATTTGTGAGATCTAGATTTATGGATCTTTGAGACATGTTTAATGGGTAATTTGATGCTTTCCCATGTGCTCGAGTGGCACTAGAAAAGATAGAAGCTAAATGACACCAATTGTGACCCTTTAAGAGGCCAAATTGTGACATTTTGCAACCCTATGTCACAAATTGACCAAATGGATGAATTTCGTCATGAAATTTGACATGCATATAGATATTATTCAGAGATGTTTGGAAAGATAAATACAAGATTATTTGGAGCTCTATAGAATTAATTATGAATTTTTAAAGTTGCCAAAAAGCTATTGAATTGATATGGTTATTGTTCATATGGTTAGTTTTTTCTCCTATATTATTAGAGGGCCAAATGTTGTCCAATACTCATAAAATTTCACAAGAATAAACTAGACATGATAAGTTTTCTATGTCACCAAGATCACCTCATTTGGAGGTCTGAGCAGAGAGTTATGAATTTTTGAAACTTGGAGTCAATATTAGTAATGCAGTAGTACCTTTGGTATTGTTCTATCAATTTTCAATGGCTAAATGTTTCGGTTTTGGTCTAGACTTATTTTTAACCTGAATTTAACATCTTTATATTTCCAAAATGGTATGGTTTGATGGGTTTTGATTTTTTTAGAATTAGTTATGAATTTGTGAAGTTCATATCAATAACCTATGATAGAAAACCAGTGCAGTTGGACCTTTAGTGGTTTTATGATGTCAATCATGGCTCAACTAGATTTTCATGGCCTAGAATGATTTTTATCCTATAGATGACATCTAGAGCTTTCCATAAAGCTATTATTTATTTTATTTGTATTTTTCTAAAATTAATTATGATTTTCCAAAATTGATGATAGAAACTTAAATTCTGGACCAGAGACAAAAACTCCTTTTTTTGGTGTGTGACTTCTTACTCAAAATTGATGAGATGATTTATGATGTTTATGACTTGTATAGATGAATTATAAGTAGAGAATGATATGAATGGATTTATATGGCTCACGTGGCATAAAACAAAAATTTTAGGCCCTACGTAATGTAAAAATATGGCATTAAATTTATTATTTTTCTTGCCACAATGTAGGAAGTCACATGCCTAAGACCTTTTAAGAGTAATGTGTAAGTCTATGAGTTATGGTATTACACCATAACCTTATTTCATTATTTGTTCTAGCTAAGTATCCTTGCTTGATGTTATTGCCATTTATTTGAATGATGTAAAGCTTTGCACAGTCCTCAACATACCCAATTATTTTCTCAGATTCCAACCAAGTCTTGAAAAAGATAGGCATCATGCTGAAAATTAGTTACACAACCTTAATCCTTAGCGAATTTGCTGATGGAGATCATGTTGCAAGTTAACATTGGGATATAAAAAAGTTATTCAAAGATAATTCAATAGATAAACTAGTAGATCCAATGTCCTTAACTTTAGAAAAAGTACCATAAGCTATTTTAACCACTAAGTTGGTGGTGCACGGAATAAAATTCTAAATAAAAGATTTGTTACCAGTCATGTGGTTTGTTGCATTGGAGTCCACAATTAAATTTGGGCTTGGATGGACTTGGGTGAGCAATGCAGCCAAAGGATTACTTGCTTGAGCCACCTGGCCAAAGCTCACACAATTGTCATAAGTAGCATTAGAGTTTCCAATCATGGTTCTCATGAACTCTACTTGCTCTTTGCTAAATAAAGGATTATCAAGTGGCCCTTCACAACTTACCATATTGCTTCTTGCTTTGTCTCTATACTTAGGTTTGAAGTTGGCAAGCCTAACATGTATTTTCTAGTATTAGTCCTTTATGTGACTAAGTTTTGTAATTTGGACATTTTGGTATCTTATATGGAGCCAAAATTGACCATAATGAAATTTTATATTACTTTTTATCCAAAGGAGCTCTTTTTGATCTAAGATTTGGTATATAATTAGATCTTGTTGAGAGCTTTTTGGAAAGCTAAAGAACATAATTTTTGAAGGTCTAGAGAATATTTGATGAATTTTCAAAATTAAAAAATTTTCTGGTTTTGCTTTGATGTACTGTTCACTTGGTCCGAAAATAAAGTTTGTCACACAGGGCCTAAATGATGTCTAATTGTCACAAAATTTTATACGGAGAAACTAAATATTCCCAGTGACTCGTTCCAACTAGAAGCACTTCATTTGGATGTCTAGAGCAGGAGATATGAATTTTTAAAGAATCTGTCCAGTATCAAGAACTCCACCCGACCTCAGTTACTGTTTGATGGGATTTTGAGGTCTAGCTTACCTGAACTGGTCTAGAGTTATTTTTTTCCTCTAGCTAACATCCACATCTTTCCATATTGGTATCATTTGCATGGATTAGATTGTTTTAAAATTAATTGAACATTTTTGAAGTTTGCTACAGAATTTTATGACAGTACTAGTAGACAGCCAAACCTCTGGACTATTTTAAATGTCAAACATCCTTTGTGTTGGATGTTATGGTCTAAAAATATTTTTACATAAATTATACATGTGTATCTTTCCAGAATAACCAAGAATGCATGATTTAGATATTTTTAGAATTAGTTATGATTTTCCAAAGTTGTGATAGAAAAAGGGCAAAATCTGGTCGAAAATATATGTGTGTATTTCATGCTTCTCATTGAGTTCCATGAGATGTAAACCACTTTTAATGATGCAAATGAGTTGTATTCATGTAACTAAATATGAGAATGTGATGTATGAGCTCATATGGTCCATGTAATACCGAATGAAATTTTTCTACAAGACACAACGCTAAAAAATTATATATTAAAATAATGTCATTTTCTTGCCTTTTGTATGAATTGCTTGATGTGAGCCATAGATATAGTATAAAATGATTCAGGAAATTATGGTGTTACATAAGGACCTAAATATTACCCATGGTCTGATTTACTTTCAAAATTAGGCTAAGGTTCATTGGTTTGGGCTATAGAATTTTTTTGTTTTTGCATTGGGGATGGAGTGTGTTGATCCAATAGCCCAAGACCTAATTGGCCTCACTTCCCCAAGTTTGGGCTAAGTCTAAATAAGCTCTTGTATCACTTAAATTCACTAATAAGTTTTGGGCTTTCTAAAAAATTTAAGTTAAGCCCACAAGGAGACTAGTATTAGGCTCTCCTACTAAGATCATAGCATAATTAGGCTTTTATCTCACTAAACCCAATTGGGCTAATGCTAAGTGGTCTTTCTCTTGGGCTAAGTCTTATAATAAGAAATTGGGTCTACACCTATAATCATTAAGCCTCCATTAGTCTCTAATCATGACCTACTTAATTTAATTTGGGCTTAAATGAGGTTTCAACCTAATTAAATCTCAAACCCATATTAATAATTTATTCTTTTCTAAATTCTCATTCACATGGTTTGTCCAATTATTCTGTAATAATTATTCTTAATTATGTCTAACCCATGATTAATGCCTTAATTAATTTTAGGGTATTATAGTTGTTGTTGTTGTTGTTGTTGGTAATTTTAATGTCGTGATTTGATATTGAAATCAATTTGTGAGCACTTTAACATATTTGCTTTCTCAATTTAATCAAAGCCACTCATCCACACTGGGTAGTTATAAGTCCTTTTTGTTATTATATATATATATATGAATTCTTTTCTAAAATGAAATTACATTTTTTTCCTTCCATTGATAATTTCTTTCTCTATCAAATTTATTTACATCTTTTCAAATTCAAATAACCGTAATCTTCTCCAGCAAGTTGATGAATACACCTATCTATTACGAAGCTCAAGACATGGATATCACCTTGTCTATGAGTTCCTTATTAAAAAGAGTTTCTAAGAAGATCAACAGAATCCTTGGTCCTAAGAGGCCAGCACGTGAAAGCCCAAAAGAGATTGAGTGGCTGTTAGCACAAGCATACCCAGATAAGGATTCTGATGACTCTAATTGGAATACTCGAATTGAATACTTTTCATTAAGAAGACAAGGTATTGAGCCTATCGCAAGATGTTTAAGGGATAAGTGTGTTAATCACACTCTTGATTATTATTGTCCAAACTATATTGGTTGGCTAACTCTTGAGGAAAGGAAGACATTAGATGAAATTTGTCTTCCTCTCACTCTAGAGTATGTTCAGGAGTATTGAAATATTCTAAGATCTCCTGAAGTGTGTCTCTCTGAAGAAGATCTCCAGAAATGGAATGATGATGAAAACAACTTTATGATGAATCCATCTTTTCTAATTTTTCTAATTCTTTAACGTTGTTAGATGAAATGGTTCACTCCTATTATAAGATATAACTAGCCATTTCTTCTTGTTTCTATACTTTATCTACATTTTTCTTTCTCAATTCCATAAAAGTCAGTCATCCATATCAAGTAATTATAAGTCATTTGTGTTATTATACAAATATAGTTTTTTTTCTAAAATAAAATTACATTTTTTTCCTTCCATTGATAAAATCCTCTCACTATCAAATTCATTCGCACCTTTTCAAATTCAAGCAGTAGTAATCTTCTCTAGCAAGTTAATGAATACACCTACATATTATAAAGCTCAAGATAAGGATATTAGCTATAGCCAAGTTGATGAAAACAACTTTATGATAAATCCATCTCTTCTAACTTTTCTAGTTCAAGGGTTCATTCTATTGTAAGGTATCACTAGCCATTTCTTCTTATTTCTATACATTTTATACATTTGATACTTATATTTTGATTACTTTATAAATCACAATCTTAATTTCAATGGAGACTTATATTTGTAATACTTGGTTTGCCAAAAAAAGGCCAAAAAGGTATGATTTCCAAAAGAAGTCCCCTAAATCAAGGGGATAGTAATCAAATGAAATTAGAGTAATAATTTAGACCCTTAATAATGAGGATTTAAGGTGTGAGTTGCCCAAAAACCTGAGCCAGATGAGTTAAGAAAATTTTTGATAGAATGTTAAAGTAATTTTGTAATTTTTGGAAATTTTGGAAAACTCACACAAGAGATTTTAAAACAGAAAATTTGAGCTTCTCAGGATTCTTAGAGGCCTTGAAAGCCATAAAAACTCCCAAAACAGATGAAATCACTCCAGTGAGCGATTTCGACAAAGGGTTGACTAAAACTATCGAATGGTTCATAATGGTTTCAAATCTAATTTGAGGGAAACCAAAGGCAATTTATAAGTTAGAAAACCTAAATTTAATGATGGAAAAAACAATTCTAAAAAAGGAGTTGAAATGAGGCCAAATGGAGAAACCATGGTTTAGGGACTAAAATGAAAAGTTAAAAAAGTGTATTAACTTTACATTTTGCTTCTTAAAAATGACTACCCACTTGCTCCACTCTCTGTCACACCATAATATATTAAGCTTCATATTCCTATATTCAAGGTGACTTTCATGTGCAAACAAGGAAAAACCAAGAGAAGGGGATAAATAATGTAATTTCCTTGTGTTACGTCGGAGTTTAAAATTCAAATTTCAATCTATGGACCTCAGGAACTCACCAATAAGCTTCTCTATTTATTTTTCCTCTAAAAAAGCCACAAAAATTCCATAAACCATGGATTAGAAGCCAAAGACAAAAAATTTCACATTTTAGCTTCAGGTCAAAATTTCAATTTTTTGCTAGCAATTTGGAAAATCATAACTAATTCTAGAAAAATTAAAATCAAGCAAACTATAGTTTTTTGGAAAAATCTAAATGTTAAATTTATACTAAAAATAATTACAAGTAACAAAACCTCATATGGACCACGTTTGAGAACGGGAAAGTGGCAAAGGTCAAAATGTCTAACATTTCTGTTACAGGTTATTGATATAAATTTCAAAAACTCATAACTAATTACACAAAAATTCAATCTAGGAAAATTGCCAATTTGGAAAGCTATAGACGTTAAATAGAGGGGAAAAATAAGTTTAAACTAGTCCAGATGCATTTAGACCTTGAAAATTGATAGAACAATAACCAAGGTTAGTCTGCATTACTATCACTAATCTAAAATTTTAAAAATTTATATCTCCTTCTACAAACATCTAATTGAGGTTCTTCCAGTTGGCATAGTTCACTATGAATATCTAGTTTATTCATGTAAAATTTTATAGCCATTGGACAATGTTTGACCTATGAATAACAGAGGAAAAATTTTAGACCATATGAACAGCGCCATTGTCAAATTTTGCAATTTCAGCCAAATTTGGAAATTCACCAAAAATTCTATATAACTACAAAAAATATGAATTTTAGCTTCCCAAAAATCTATATATAAGAACTATATACATGCCAAATTTTAGACCAAAAAGAGATCATTTGGACAAATTTTGCCATAGCTCTTAACTATGGTCAGTTTGGCATCTCATAAGTCACCAATTTGGTCCAAATGGTCTTCTTTATGTTCTAGCATCTCTTAGGCAAGTTTAAAAGTATAATTATAACATATATGAACTGACCAAGTCACCTAGATCATCATACATCTCAATTTGGTCATTCCACATCCAAGAATACATAAGCATTTACAAGCCAACATATAGCCAAATCTCACCTTTACATTGTTTTGACACCAAATATGGTTCACACATCATCCATACATGCTTTTACATTTGATCAAATATTTACAACTCAAAAATAACATGTACATGAGTATTTTGACATTCTTATACATTCTAAAACTGCCTAAACTACACCATGGTCAATACCATGCCATTTATGTTTCATGGCCTCCATTCCTTGGCTCTTGAGCTCCACCAAGGTCATATGAGATAGGAATGGGGTGGGGGTGAGATTCATGAATTCCAATAGCTCATAAACCTATTTAAGCACATATTCAAGGCATGTAACATGTCAAAGGCACAAGTATGCAAGATAACATAATCATAAAGTATTTCAATCCACATTTCCATGCCACAAAGTCACAACAAGGTCAAGAATAAGCTCTAGAGACTTTTGGATTTGCCTCAGCCTTGGCCTAGGGGCTTTTGACATGGCCTCACCCATCCATGAGACTTTTGGCCTTGTCTCACCCATGCCTTAAGACTTTTGGCATCTCCTCACCCATATCAAGGGGCTTTTGGCATCACCTCACCCTTATGAGTAATTTTCATAACTAATAACATTCAAGAAAGCATATTGGCGCCAATGCAACATCATAACATCAAGTGGCATGCTCATAAGATAAAAAAGTACATACAAGCACACAATGACATATACATAACCAAGAATGTAAGAAAAATGAGGTGGAGAGCTACCTTGGTGAAAATCCAAACTTTACTTTGCTTTATTCCTTCCCTTTCTTGGTTCCATAAGCACAACTAGATGGGGTTTGGTTTCCTTGGCCTAAACATCATGAATAACACTTAATTATACTCTTGAAATAAGCCAAAGCATTAAATTTACTCTTAAGAACACACTTTACTCCATTTATTATAATATGGTTCCATTAATGACCTAATAAAGTAACTTCCATAATTCAAGTGATTGGCTCCATTCTCTTCCTATATCTAGGCCTCTTGACTTCATTTAAAGTCCTTGGAATTATCACACACTCACTTTCACAAGCCTAGGTACATGTTGCTTCATAAGGTTACATTATGACTAATCTATGGCTTCTAAATTTTTTCCAAGGGTTCCTCCCACCTTTTACCATCATATGAAGTCCCAAACCAAGGCTAGAATAAATTAAAACATCCCCTAACCTATTGCTCTAGCATTGACTAAGCTTATGGAGGAGGAAAGAGCCCATGGGATTTTTTATTTTTCCTTGATGGGAGACACACTTGGGAGGCTTCCTAGAGGTTTCCTAGAGGTCTTGGGAGCCTAATTAAACACTCACACATGAAAGGAAACTCATGTATTAAATCAATTTTTACATTACATTCAAGAACTTTACACTTTCCTAGCTTGGATTTCATTAGTTTTTCTTGCAATTTTTTGGCATATTTTAAGTTCCTAAAGCCTAAATCAATGAATTCTCATTAGTTCTTAGACAAAAACTGCTCCCCCTTGAATTCTTTACTCTTGACTATGGCATAGGAATAAAGGGAGGAAGAAGAGGAAGGCAACAAAGAGTTGAAATTACCTTGAATTCAAGCCTTCTTCAAGGGTGTTTCTCTTTCCTTAGCCTTATCTTTGAGTTTCTAACTTTTCCCCTCTAGTTCAATGCTAGAATAGAATCATATCATCCATCAAAACCATGGAAAGATGAAGTAAGAAGAGGGGAATGAAGTTTCAAGAGGAAGAAGTATGAAAATCCTAAAGTTTTCTCACTTTTCTTTAGCTTTTTCTTCCTCCTTCTTAGCTCTTCTTGTGCGCCTCTCTCAAGTAGTATCTTCCTCTATTTTGGATGAAGCTCAAGTTGGTTAGAGAAGCAAGAGAACGAGATTCCCTTTTAAAGGAAGAATGGGGAAGAATTTGTTTCCAAACATGATGTTTACGTCCTGCGTATGTGGCATTTTCGTTTTAGCTTTGTTTTAGCTCTTTTTTTAGAGCTATCTTTTTCATCATAAAATTTAGGTTCACAATCTTATAAAATGCCTTTGGAATCACTCAAATTAGAGCTAAAACCTTTTCAAACGAATCAATCAAAGTTTAGGCTTTCTGCTATTAAAAAACGTATACCAAAGGGGCTTTATGTAATACCATACTATGTCTAACATTAATCCCTCTCTTGCAAATGAGGATATGCACTTTATCAAGGAAATATCAAAAAAATGTATTAAAATAATGAATTAAATCATGTTACGTAGCAGATATATTTTTCATTTTGCGTCTCTGGGATCCCATGAACTCGTCAACAACATTCTTTAATTATTTTTCATACATGCAAATCATAACATTCTCAAAAATTGGCACCAACCACGGATCAAGGGTCAAAAATCTTAAAATTTCTTTATTTCTTGCAGCTGTACAGTGGCAAATTTCAGGGACAACTTTAAAAAATCATAACAAAATGTAGAAACATTGAAATCACACAAAACAATAGCTTTTTGGAAAGCTCTAGATGTTAACTTCACATTAAAAATAATTTCAGGACATGAACATAGGCTTTGACCACGTTTGATAATGAAATAGCTACAAGGGTCTGGTTGTCCCTGGTACTAAGATAATTTACTGTTATAAATTTAAAAATGTCCAATTAATTTTACAAAAATCCAATCTATGCAAATGATACTAATCTAAAAAGATACAGATGTTAGCTAGAGGTGAAAAATAGTTCTAAACTAAGCTAAGAGCATTCAGACCCAAAAAACTAATCAAACAGTAACACAGGTTTGACTGGTTGCTGGTACTAGATAGTAACTTCAAAAATTAATATCTCACTCTCTAGACATCCAAATGAGGTGCTTTCAATGGGCACAAGTCACTGGGAAGGTTTAGTTTCTTCTTGTAAAATTTTGTGGCAATTGGATCATTTGCCCTGTGAGTGACAAAACTTCATTTTGGACCAGAATAAACAGTGCACTGAACCAAAACCAAAAAAAAAATTTAACTTTGAAAATTCATCAAATATTCCATAGACCTTTAAAAATTTTTCCCTTTAACTTCCTAAAAGGCTCTCAACAAGCTCTAGATGTACACCAAATTTCAGATTAAGAAGATATCATTTGGATAAAAAGTGGTATAACTTACCAGAATGGTCAATTTTGCTTCATATGAGATACCAAATGTGTTCAAATGGCCTCCTTTAATGTTTGGGACCTCTTGGGTAAGTTTAAAAGCATGAATATGACTTTATAAATTACCCAAGTGGTCCTAAACCCCATGCATCTCATTTTGGTCATTCCACATCCAAGAATGCATAGTTGCATCAAGCCATCAAAAAGCTAAATTCTACATTTGTATTTAGTGTCACATATAGGCTATACAAGAGTCATACATCATATTATATTTGTTTATGGTCTTATAACACAAAAATAATATGTACAAAGCCACTTTGACATTTGACTACACTTAAAACCACATAATGAGCAAAATACAACATGTTAAGTTCCTTAGCTTGCATTCCTTAGATCTTGATCACCACCTAGACACGTTAAGAGGAAAAGGGGAAGGGGAGTGAGATTCCTAGAATCTCAATAGCTCATACACTCATTTACAAACACAATCAAGGCATACATACATCAAGTGCACAAGTAAACAAGTTACCAAGATCATAAATGCTCATTTCCAAGATTCTTATGCCACACATTCACAATTAAGCCATAAAGGAGCTCTAGGGACTTTTGGTTTTGTCTCATCCCATTTCTAGGACTTTTGGATATGCCTCGCCCTTGGCATAGGGACTTTTAACTTGGCTTCACCCATTCAAGAGACTTTTAGCCTAGTCTTACCAATGCCTTGGGACTTTTGGCACCTCCTCATCCACATTAAGGGACTTTTGGCATCACCTCACCCTTGGGAGCCATTCTCACAATCAATGGCATTCAAGATAACACATTGGTACTAATGCAATCTCAAGACATCAAGTGGCATGTTCTCAAATCACAAGAGTATACACAAGCACACAAAAATATACATATGCACACAAGAATGCAAGAGAATGAGGTGGAGAGCTACCTTGAATTTATACAAGCTTCCTTTAGTCTTTCTCCTTCTCTTTCTCGGCCTCACAAGCACACCTAGGTGGATGGATGTTCTCTTGGCCTAGACACCATAAGCAACATATAATCACACACTTGAAGCAAGCTAAAACACCAAAGATACTCTTGAACACACATTTAGTTCCATAAGTGGTATAATGTTTCTATAATTGGCCTATTGAAGAAACTCTCATATTTCAAGTTCTAGGCTCCACTCTCTTATTATTTCTAGACTTCTTGGACTCATTTAAGGCCCTTGGAGCCTTCACATATTCACTTGCATCATTGAAAGATCAAGTTGCCTCTTAGGATACCATTATGGACACTATTGCTCCATCTCTCATTCTATAGCTTCTAATTCTTTTTAATAGTTTCTCTCATCTTCTAACATCATATAAAGTTTTAAACCAAGGCTAGAATAAATTAAAACACTCCCTAGCCCATATAACTAGTCTAGGCCAAGGCAAGCTTCAAGAAAGGGCTCTTGGAGTTTCAAATTTTTCTTGATGGGAGAGCCACTTGAAAGGCTTTCTAGAGGTCTTAGGAGCTCAAGAAAATATTTAAATAACCAAGAAAACATTCACAAAAAATCAGATTTTACAAAACCCTAAAGAAGCCTACACTTTTCTATCTTGTTTTCTATTAGTTTTCCTTGGAATTTCTTGCCATATTCCATCTCCCCATGGCCTAAAACCCTTGTTCCTCTCTTGTTTTTGGACAAAACTTCC
The DNA here is from genome assembly GCA_026724425.1 of Erythrophleum ivorense. Classification (NCBI taxonomy): domain Eukaryota; kingdom Viridiplantae; phylum Streptophyta; class Magnoliopsida; order Fabales; family Fabaceae; genus Erythrophleum; species Erythrophleum ivorense. The sequence goes on from JAIUCV010000019.1 coordinate 12,702,330, forward strand.
CTCCCCCATATGGTTATGATTTAGGCCAAAACTCAAAGCAAGAGGAAGCAAAAGGAAGAAATAATTCAAAGCATGAGTTACCTTGGATTCCTACTTAGTTTCAAGAGTCTTTCTCCTTAGTTTACTTCCCTTTAAGAATTTTGAACTCCCCCCTCAATATTTTGGATCAAAATAGAACCAAATAACTCAAATAAACTATGAAAAGAAAGCCTAGAGAGAGAGGAGCAAAGTTGAAAGAAGGAAAAACATGAAATTCTCTGAGTTTCCTTACCTTTCTTGCCCCTTTCCACCTCTTTTTCTTCTTCTCTTAATGCTCCAAAAGAAGATGAAATTTTTTTGTATTTTAGGCAAAAAGGTTCATGCTTAAGAAGGTGGGAGAAGCGGCAAGAAAGTTGTGGAAGCTTATAGAAGTTTCAAAAAGCTTACTTTTTCAATTTTGCCCTTCCATAATGGCAATTTCGTTTCGGCTTCATTTTAGCTCCTTTTTAAGAACCATCTTTTCCATTATAAAATTTAGATTCTTAATTTAATAAAATGCCTTTGAAATTACTCAAATTGGATCTAAAAAATTCCTGAACTAATCTATCAAAATTTGAGCTCACCACCATTGGAAAACGTACACCAGAAAGGCTTTACCAGTCCCGGGGCTTTCTATAGTTTTTAAGTCCTCGAAAACCTTGGGTAACTTAAATTTTCCATTTAAAAAGCCCTCCTTTCTATTTTTCCAAAAGTTGTACTTATTTATGAAAATGTCATTACGTTTCGTCAGTTTTTATCATAAATTGTTTCACCATCATAGCTCTATTTTTCTTCCTGTTTAAGCCTAAAATTATCATTTTTAGAAGCCTAAGACTTTACCCAAATTTTTTTAAACATTATCTGGCTCATTTCAAAGGACTTGCTTTTATACAGCGCATTTCGTCGTTTTACGAAAATTATGTTCGTTATATTTTTCACCCTCCTTAAAATAAATTTCGTCCTTAAAATTTAAATACATACCTTAGGGAAATAGCTCTGGATATTTCTATCTCATCTCATCCTCCAACTCCTAGGTTGCCTCCTCAGATGTCAGATCCTTCCAGACCATTTTCACCAGAGGGATGTTCTTGTTTCTCAGTTATTTCAGTTGAGCGTATACAATCCTCTCTGGCTCCACTACATAGGAAAGATTTTTCTGCAATTGAACATACTCATATTCTATGACATGTGAGGGATCTAGTAAGTACTTTTTTAGTTAGGAGACATGGAATACATTGTGGATTTGGGTTGTCTGTAGAATACATACTCATATGTTTATAAGGGTAAGAAAGCTCATTTCTAGGTATATTGGTCTATTTGAAATCCTTGAGAAAATTGGATCCATAGCCTATCGGACTACCCTACCTCCTAACTAAAATCCACAATGTATTCCATGTCTCCTAACTAAGCTTTCTTATCCTCATAGATTGACCTACCCTAGTCACTGGAGACACCTAGATGAATACATGGTCTCTAATCTCAAACTCTAAAGGCCTCAAGGCCTCATTCTTCTATTGGCATAACTCTTCTGCCTACTCTGGGCCGTAAGGAGTTTTTTTCTAATCAATTCTATCTGCTAGGTAGTCTGATCCACTAACTCAGGTCCTAGTAAGCTCTTCTCACTTAGCTCAATCTAACATAACAGAGATCTACACTTTCTCCCATACAAAGCCTCATAAGGGGCCATCTGAATACTAGAATGGTAGTTGTTATTGTAAGCAAATTCTGCTAATGGTAAGTACACATCTCAATTACCCCTCATCTCTAACACATATGCCTTTAACATGTCCTTTAAGGTCTGGATGGTCCTCTCAGTTTGACTATCTGTCTGGAGGTGGTAAGCAATGCTAAATCGCAACCTAGTCCCTATGGCATACTGTAACGACCTCCAGAAGTTCGATGTGAACCTGGGGTCTCTATCAGATACTATGCTACTAGGTACTCTGTGAAATTACACTATTTCACGTATATACAATTAGGCTAATCTATCTAATGAATAAGTAGCCCTAATCACTAAAAAGTGTGCAAACTTTGTCAATCTATCTACAACTACCCAGATAGCATCATGTCCAAAGGATGTCCAGGATAAGCCTATAATGAAATCCATAGTTATACTATCCCATTTTTACTTTAAGATATCTAGGGGTAGCAACAATCCAACTGACCTCTGGTGCTCTATCTTAACCCTCTAGCACACTAAATATCTCGCCACATAATCCGTGACATCATTCTTCATTCTTGGCCAATAAAAAATTCTTTTCAGATCTTGATACATCTTAGTGGCCCCTGGGTGGATAGTATATTTACTCTTATGTGTCTCTTCTACAATTCTCTCTCTTAATTCACTATTACTAGGCACACAAATTCTATTTCGGTATACTATCACACCATCCTCAGATACCCTGAATTCTAAGGTCCTACCCTGAGAAATTTCGCTCCTAATCTGTCTCAGAAACTCATCCTCTCTATAGGCATTTAAGATTTGGACTCTCAACTCATTCTTAATTCGAGTTTCACTCAAATATAATCTACTTGGTACCAGCTAGCAAGAGAGGTTCAAATTTCTAAACTTCTCTAGGAGCTCTTGCTCTCTAATCATCATATGGGCAGCGTGGATGGATTTCTTACTCAAGGCATCAGCCACCACGTTGGCCTTACCCGGATGATATTTCAACAAATAGTCATAATCTTTTAAGAACTCCATCCATATCCTCTATCTCATATTGGGTTTCTTCTGATCGAATAGGTATTTCAGACTCTTATGGTCACTATAAATCTTTATACTCACCTCATATAAATAGTGCCTCCAAATCTTGAGAGCAAATGCTACTACGATTAACTCTAGGTCATATGTAGGATAGTTCTCCTCATGAGGCCTTAACTACCTAGAGGCATATGCAACTACCCTACCCTGCTATATCAGCACACATCCTAACCCTCTTCTTGAGGCATCACTATATACCACAAATGGTAAACTAGGATTAAGAATAACCAGCACAGGGGTAGTGGTCAATTAGAGTTTCAACTCTTGAAAACTCCTTTCACATCTATCATCCCACATGAAAGTTGTATCCTTTCGAGTCAGCCTTGTGAGTGGCAAGGCCATCTGAAAAAGGCCTTAATAATTTTTTTGTAATATCCTACCAAACCAAGGAAACTTCTAACCTCGGTGATCATCCTAGGCCTATCCCACTGTAACACAACTTCAACTTTATGGGGATCTATTGTGACCCCATCTTGTGAGATCACATGACTTAAGAATTTCACCTTGGTCAGGTAAAACTCGCATTTACTCAATTTGTCATACAATCTCTTACTTCTCAGAGTCTTTAGGACTAATCTTAGATGTCTTGTATGCTCCTCAAAAGATCTGGAGTACACTAAAATATCATCAATAAATATCACAACAAATTTATCTAGATACAATCTGAATACCCTAATCATATAATCCATAAACATTGTGGGCACATTCATCAGCACAAATGGCATCACAAGAAACTCATGATGCCCATATCTAGTCTTGAAGGCCGCCTTTAGGATATCTTCAGCTCTCACTCTCAGTTGGTGATACCTAGATCTAAGATCTATCTTAGAGAATATAGATGCCTCTGCTAACTGATTTAACAAATCATCTATTCTAAGGAGAGGATACTTATTCTTGATAGTAACTTCATTCAATTCTCTATAATCTATACACAATCTCAAGCTATCATCTTTCTTTTTCACAAATAGGATAGGAGCTCCCCAGGGTGACACATTAGGGCGTATGAACCCTTTCTCTAATAGCTCATATATTTTCTTTTTTAGCTCAGTAAGCTCGGTGGAAGCCATTCTATAGAGAGCCTTGGACACCAGTCCAACCCCAAGCACTATATCTATGGGGAACTTTATCTCTTTCTTAGATGGTAGGCCACTAAAATCAAAATCTTTAGGAAAAACCTCTAGGAATTCCTTAACTATCGGGATCTCCTCTATCCTTTCTTCTACCTCGGCTTGAATAGAGAAAAAGACTAGAAACCTCTAACATCTATGTTCTAAGTATCTCTCAGCCTAAGCAATAGTCATAAAAGATAACTCGGCCCCTATCCTAGGTATGGTCCCACAAGAAGGTACAGATATGGTGTGATGCTCACAATCAAGGATAGCATTATTACCGGTCATCCAATTCATGCCAACAATCAAATCAATATCATGAAATGGCATACAGATCAAATCAATAGAAGTGTAACAATGGTTAAACTGTATAGTGACATTCAGGCCAACATGGGAAGTAATCACATAGCCTTTAATGAGTGTGGTGACAGATAAATCAAATGGTAAAGTACAGATGGAGGGCGGTTGGGTAGGGTGTATGCGTCGGAGGGGACTAAATCATTCATTCATCAGATACATCTTCTTTTGCGATCCATTTCATGTCAACTCTAATTAGTTATCAAAATACTTTACAAACAAAGGGAAGGTTGTTTCCTGGGAACTTTGCAACCTTGCGGTTCTCGATAACCAATCGCATCAACTCGAGAACCGATGGTGACTGGAAGAATGGATTCTGAATCGAATGCCCTCACTTCCTTCCCCTTATTCTGAGTGAGGACCCCTAACATGAATGAAGGGGGGAAGGGCTTCTGTCTAGCGCTTACCTATGTGACATATGGAGCCGTCGTCATAAGATATGAACAAGTGACTAGCACCTAAATCAAACATAGCAATTATAGGAAAATCATTCACTATGAGCATACCTCGAATAAGACTGGGAGACGCACTAGCCTCCTACTGAGAAAGGGTAAACACCCTGCCCTAGGTCTGTGGCTTGGGAGGAGGTAGTCTGAGAGGAGGCACTGAATCCACTTGGGGACAATTTTTGACAATGTGTCTCAGCTTCCCACACTTGTAACATGTCACTGTAGATTGCTATATGGATGACTGAGTCCTCTAGGGCTGTATCTTCTTCCCTTTTTGTGGCCTCCTACTCCACTACACCTTGCTCTTCTTCTTGCTAATAAGTACGAAGCTAGATCCTTCCTCTGGTCTTAGTCTCTTGGACTCCAAGGCCCCTCTCTATCCAGATATAGTAGCAGCAGGCATAATATCCCTCAAATTATTTTCTATTATCCTGTTGATCTTCACAATAGCATTGAAGTTCTAGATCTTGTATGGAGTCACTTTGTCTTTGATCTAGGGCTTTAACCCGAGCTCAAATTACTTGCACCTCTAGGGCTCATCATTATATCTTTGAAGGTAAGAAGAATACCAAGACAACTCTATGAATCTGGCCACGTACTGGTTTACCATCATATCATCACAGTCTGTTTTAGCCCCATAAATTGCACCTCTTTCTGTTTTCTTATAGAACTAGGGAAATACTTCTTATAAAACTGTATTAGGAAGTTCTCCCAGGTAACCTGCAAATTTCTAGTCTCTATTAGGGACTTCGTATTGCGCTACCACTTGTCAACTTCTTTTCGTAGTATAAAGGTGGCAAGCTGAGCTTTTTGCTCTGAGGTGCAATCCATTATTGTAAAGATCTTTTCAATTTTCATCACCCAGGCCTCCGCCTTGTCTGCATCTAATTTCTCATCAAACACTAGTGGGTAGTTCTTCCTAAATTGATTTAATTGTTTCTAAATTGAAGGCAGAGTCTAGACTAGCTTTTGGGGAGGTGGGGGTAGAACACCTAAGGTGGAAGGCTGTGGGGTGCCAAAAGTAGAAGGCTGAGGCTGAGGTGGAGGGACCTCTCTCTTGGCTTCTTCCTGTCTAGCTAGGGATTCTTGCAGCCGCACGATCATCTTATGCTGTTGTTGAATCATATACTGTTGCTGAGCCATCACGTTCTCAAATTTATCAATCTGATCCATGACAGCCCGCAAAGGGTCTATAGACTCAACTTTTGGTTCTCTAGATGGTCTGCCCCTGTCTCTACCTCTCTTGGTCTCAACCATCTTTACTGAAAAGAAATCAAAATCTTAGCTCACAAACACAATTTAAGCATATATGCACCAATATTCCACCCAAAACACACCAAATACATCACTTAAGATCCAAATACCAAGCAAAAATGCCTTAACCTTTGCTCTGATACTAATAAATATAATACCATATTATTTCTAACATTAATCCCTCTCTTGCAAGTGGACATATGCACTTTATCAAGGAAATCTCAAGAAAATGTATTAAAATAATGAATTAAATCATGTTGCGTAGCGAATACATTTTTCATTTTGCATCTCTGAGACCCTATGAACACATCAACAACATTCTCTAGTTATTTTCCATACATACAAATAATAACATTCTCAAAAATGGGCACCAACCACAGATCAAGGGTCAAAAATCCCAAAATTTCTTCATTTCCCGTGGCTGTACAGTGGCAGATTTCAAGGACAATTTTGAAAAATCATAACTAAATGTAAAAAAATTAAAATCACACAAATCATAGCTTTCTAGAAAGCTCCAAATGTTAACTTCACATTAAAAATAATTTTAGGACATGAACATAGCCTTTGGATTGATAATGAAATAGTCGTGAAGGTCCGACTGTCCTTGGTACTGATATGGTTTACTATCATAAAATTTAAAAATGCCCAATTAATTTTAAAAAAATTAAATCCATGCAAATGATATCAATATGGAAAGTTATGGATGTTAGTTAAAAGAAAAAAAAATAGTTCCAAACCAAGTCAAGAGCATTCAGACCCCAAAAGCTAATAAAATAGTAACATAGATCTGATCGGTCACTTGGTACTAGATAACAACTTCAAAAATTAATAACTCCCTCTCTAGACATCCAAATGAGGTGCTTCTAATTGGAACAAGTCACTGGGAAGATCTAACTTTTGTCTATAAAATTTCGTGGCAATTGGACATCATTTGTCCCATGAGTGACAGAACTTCATTTTGAACTAGAATGAACAGTGCACTGAACTAAAACCAAAAAAATTCTCAATTTTGAAAATTCACCAAATATTTCATATAACTCTAAAAATTCTACACTTTAGCTTCTCAAAAAGCTCTCAATAAGCTCTAAATGCATGCCAAATTTTAGACCAAGAAGAGATCACTTGGACAAAAAATGGAGTAACTCACCAAAATGGTCAATTTTGCTTTGTATGAGATACCAAATGTGTCCAAATGGCTTCCTTTAATGTTTAGCACCATTTGTGCAAGTTTAAAAGCAAGAATATGACTTGTATAAACTGCCTAAGTGGTCTCAAACCCCATGCATCTCATTCTGGTCATTCCACATCTAAGAATGCATAATTGCATCAAGCCATCAAAGAGCTAAATTCTACATTTGCATTGATTTGTGTAACACATGGGCTATACAAGAGTCATACATCATATTATATTTGTTCATGGTCTTACAATACAAAAATAATATGTACAAAGCCACTTTGACATTTGACTACACTTAAAACAACATAATGAGCAAAATACAACATGTTAGGTTCCTTGGCTTGCATTCCTTGGATCTTGATCATCACATAAACATGTCAAGAGGAAAGGGGGAAGAGGAGTGAAATTTCTAGAATCTCAATAGCTCACACACCAATTCACAGACACAATCAAGGCATACATACATCAAGTGCACAAGTAAACAAGTTACTAAGATCATAAATGCTCATTTCCAAGATTCTCATGCCACACATTCACAGTTAAGCCATAAAGGAGCTCTAGGAAGTTTTGGTTTTACCTCACCCCATTTCTAAGACTTTTGGATATGTCTCACCCTTGGCATAGGGACTTTTGACTTGGCCTCACCCATCCAAGAGACTTTTGGCCTAGTCTCACCCATGCCTTGAGACTTTTGGCACCTCCTCATTCACATTAAGGGACTTTTGGCATCACCTCACCCTTGGGAGACATTCTCACAACCACTGGCATTCAAGACAACACATTGGTACTAATGCAATCTCATGACATCAAGTGGCATGTTCTTAAATCACAAGAGCATACATAAGCACACAAAGACATACATATGCACATAAGAATGCAAGAGAATGAGGTGGATAGCTACCTTAAACTTATGCAAGCTTCCTTTAGTCTTTCTCCTTCTCTTTCTTGGCCTCACAAGCACACCTAGGTAGATAGATGTTCTCTTGGCCTAGACACCATGAAAAACACATAATCATACACTTGAAGCAAGCCAAGACACTAAAGATACTCTTGAACACATATTTAGTTCTATAAGTGGCATAATGGTTCCATAATTGGCCTATTGAAGCAACTTTCATATTTCAAGTTTTAGGCTCCATACTCTTGTCATTTCTAGACTTCTTGGACTCATTTAAGGCCCTTGGAACCTTCACACATTCACTTACACAATTAGAAAATCAAGTTGCTTCTTAAGACACCATTGTGGACACCATTGCTCCATCTCTCATTCCATAGCTCCTAAAATTTTTTCAATGATTTCTCCCATCTTCTAACATCATATAAAGTCCCAAACTAATGCTAGAACAAATTAAAACACTCCCTAGCCTATATAAGTAGTCTAGGCTTAGACAAGCTTCAAGAAAGGGTTCTTGGAGTTTCAAAAATTTTCTTGATGGGAAAGCCACTTACAAGGGTTTTTAGAGGTTTTAGGAGCTCAAGGAAACATTCAAATAACCAAGGAAACATTGACAAAAAATTAGATTTTCCAAAACCCTAAAGAAGCCTACACTTTTCTCTCTTGTTTTTTATTAGTTTTCCTTAGAATTTCTTACCATATTTCATCTCCCCTTAGCCTAAAACCCTTATTCCTCTCTTGTTTTTGGACATAACCTCCCTCCCTCATATGCTTTTGATTTAGGCCGAAACTTAAAGCAAGAGGAAGCAAAGGGAAGAAACAATTCAAAGCATGAATTACCTTAGATTCCAACTTAGTTTCAAGAGTCTTTCTCCTTGGTTTGCTTCCTTTCAAGAATTTTGAACTTCCCCCTCAATATTATACATCAAAACAGAACCAAATAGCTCAAATAAACTATGAAAGAAAGTTTAGAGAGAGAGAAGCAAAGTTGAAAGAAGGAAGAGCATGGAATTCTCTAAGTTTCCTTACCTTTCTCGCTTTTTCCTCCTCATTTTCTTCTTCTCTTGGTGCGCCTAAAAGAGCTTACAATTTTTTGTATTTTGAGCAGAAAGGGTCATATTTAAGAAGGTGGGCGAAGAGGCAAGAAAGTTGTGGAAGCTTATGAAAGTTTCAAGAAGCTTACTTTTCCAATTTTACCCTTCCATAATGGCAATTTTGTTTTGGCTTCATTTTTGCTCCTTTTTTAGAATCGTCTTTTCCATTATAAAATTTAGATTCCTAATTTAATAAAATGCCTTTAGAATTATTCAAATTGGAGCTAAAATATTCCCGAACTAATTCGTTAAAATTCAGACTCACTACCGTTGAAAAACATACGCCAAAGGGGCTTTACTAGTCCTAAGGCTTCCCATGGTTTTTAGAGCCTCTAAGAACCCTATACAACTCAACTTTCTCATTTAAAAAGTCATCCTATCTATTTTTCCAAAAGTTGAACTTATGTATGAAAATGCCATTACGTTTCATCAGTTTTTATCACAAATTATTTCACTATCCTAGCTATTTTTTTCTTCTCATCTGAGCCTAAAATGATCATTTTTAGAAGCCTAAGATTTTACCCAAATTTTTTGGGACATTATCTATCTCATTTCAGATGAATTATTTTTATACGACTCATTTTGTCATTTTACGAAAATTACATTCGTTACACTTTAACTATTTTGGAGCTTCCCATGGTTTTTCAGGATCTCTGAAAACCCCTGAAGAACTCAAATTTTTCATTTAAAAAGCTCTCTTGTGAGTTTTCCAAAAAGTGCCCATATTTACGATAATGCCACTAGACTTTTGACAAATTTTTTGAATTACTATGGCCCTAGTTTCTAGGTAACTTAAGACTCAAATCCTCATTTTTCAATATTTAAAATTTTATCCTAATTTTATTTGACCTCAAATCATTCACTATGGGAGACTTCCTTTTATATCCAGTGCATTTTGCACATTCATAGAGAAACTGAACATCGCATTTCTCACATTTACAGAGGGACCAGATCTTACACTCTCTCCACTAATGTATTGTCAGTCTAGATAGAACTGAGAAAGAGCTTCAAGGGTGCACAAGAAGAGAGGAAAGAAGAAGAAGAAGAAAGATCAAGGAAAAGGTAAAAGTACAAGACAATTTCATGCTTCTTCATTCCCTAGCCTCTCCCTCCCCATGATTTTAATGAGTTAGTTGAAGCTTATATATGTCTAATTCAATGGGATGAGGAGAGGAATTGAAGGGAACCTTAGAAGTTTTGAAAAGCTCACTTGAGGAGGCTTGAAACCAAGGTACAAACCATCGCTCTTCTTGCTTCTTCTTGATGGAATTCTCTTGAGAAGTTTTGGTCAAAATTAGACCTATTAAGGAGAGAATTGATTCAATGTTAGTAAGTTAGAAATAAGGAATTTAGAGTAAAAGAAATAGGAATTTCCAATTGAAAGCAAAAGAGAAGTAAGAAAATGTAAGTTATGCTACCTAGAGAGTTTGAGTTGCAAATGGAAATCTGAAACTTACTAAGGGTCACATAGTCTATCTAAGAGTATGTAAGAGTTCTTAGCACATTTAGGAAGCTTCACAAGTAGCTAATTGTACAAGAAAACAAACAAAGCTTCATAGGCTACAAAATGCTCCATGTCTCAGCCTAAGTGTGGCACTAGCACCTAGGGAGAGTCTTTCTTAATTCCAAGGAATGAAGTAATCTAGAAATGAATTATAGACACTAAGGGAACCATTGGTTTTAATTTAGAAATCATATTTTAAAAGTTGAAAAATTTTGGTTCCTTTAGGCCTAAAGAAGCAACTTAAGGTCAGGCTCCCTAGATTGAGTTGGAGATTACTCCAATAAGTTTAAATAGAGTCATATGACTTAGAGTAAATGAGAAATTGGAACCAAGATCATAGATTATGAGAGTTGATTTATTATATTTTATATAGAGCCATAATTGAGCTATAAGTGGCAATAGCCTTGAATAGAGTTTATGAGAAGATGCAGTCAGTTTCAATGATGTTTTTGTGTCTTGTTGAATGTATCTAGGCCAAATAAATCAAGCTTTCCATGGTTATGGATGTGTGGCCAAGAGAGCGGAATGGACTTCAAGGAGAAAAGTGTAGTCTCCTAGACTTAAGGTAGCTTTCTATCCTTTCTTATATGCATTTTGTTAGGTGATTTAGGTTTTTTGGATGCTTGTGTGTATGTTTGAACTATGAGATATGCTTATAGCTTTTGATTACATGTTATGATACCATTATGTGCATTAAATGTGTTTTGAATGCAAGATAGCTTATATTGAGTGAGGTTGTGTCAAAAATCCCTTAAATTACGTGAGGAGGAGCCAAAAGTCTCTAAGAGTGGGTGAGACAAAACCAAAAGTCTCAAGAGGAGTGAGGCCAAGTCAAAAGTCCCTAAAAATTGGGTGAGACTAGACCAAAAGTCTCTATAGGCTATTCTTGAATGAAATGAGTTTAGATGACATGAAATTATGTTTATAAATGTGCATTATAAGCATTTAGATCATGTTCAAACTCATTGACATGAAAATGTGCCATATATGTGTGCTTGAAAGGTAGATAGCTATTGAGATTCTTTGAATCTCACCCCTCTATATTTTATCACTAACCATGTCTAGGTAAGCTTCAAGGAGCAAAGAATGGGAGCCAAAGAGCAAGATAGGTGGTGCTTTGACATTAGAGTAGGTTTATGTGTATTTTGATGTCAAAGTATGTAATTACATGGTGAATATGAGATGTAAATGATGAATCATGTGTAAATGTATGTATGAATAATGTATGCATCAGATTTGAGCTTAAATGAATGAGAATGCATGATTTTGACATCCATGAGCTCTAGTGTAAAAGTATATAAGTCCATGTGGGAGAGTGAATTTGAGTGCCATGATGACTTAGACTGATTGAAATGCTTATAAATGTTGCATTGGTACTTTGGGACGAGCTCAAATGGCTATGGGTTATGAAGAGGGTCATTTGGTACCCATTGGAGCCATTTAGAAGCAAAATTTGACCATAAATTAACACTGAATCAAAATCTGACCAAATGGACTAGTCTTGACATGAAATTTGGCACACTTATAGAGCTCATTTAGAGATTTGTACAGAGCTAAAGAACAACAAATTTGGACCTCTAGAGAATTTATTATAATTTTTCAAGATTTGCCAAATTATGCAAAAATGGTAAAGTTACTATGCTAATGGTCAATTTTGGTTCCAAGGTTTCTTAGGGGTCAAATGAAATCTAATACTCATGAAATTTTACAAGCATAAAATATACATCATAATCTTTGCATAGCCATTGAGAGCACCTCATTTGGATCTGTATTGAGGGAAATATGAATTGTTAAAGTTTAATGTCAATTACAGTAATACACCCACGCCCCGTGTATTGTTCTATCAATTTTCATGGACTAAATGCTATTTTCTTGATCTAGAATTATTTTCAATCATTAGTTGACATCTAGAGCTTTCCAGAATGGTATGATTTTCTAGATTTTTATTTTTTTAGAATTAGTTATGAATTTTCAAATTTCATATCAGAAATCTGTGACAACAAACCTGAGAGCAACTCCTTATTTTCCTAATGTATGGTTCCAAACCTGAGTTATATGGGATGAAATGTGATGGTTCTAACTTGTATGGATATGGTATGGATGATAAATGATATTGATAAGTCCACATGGTCTATAAAGCGTAAAATGAATTAAATGGGCCTTTCATTACGCAAAAATCCCATTATTTAATATGCTATTTTCTTACCAATGTCTAAGGATAAGCCTAGAAGATAAAAAGCTAAGGTTAAGAAGCTAAGGTGTTACAATATTCACATTTTAGACAATTTTTGAAGGTTTTGAGTACTTAAATGTATAGCGGAAGCAGATCTTTATTTTTATTGTTCCATGTGACTTGGATCATAATCACAATAGGAACCTAAGTTTCTTTTTCTTTGCAAGTACACCCAAATCCCTATAGAAGAAATTCACTTTCTCACTTTGCGTATTATTGTGTGTTTCGCTATCTTTTCAAGATAACCAATTGATAGGATAGAATATTTAATTATCCATATAGATAACTTATCTTTAAATTTATATGATGTGATAACCCATCTTAAATTTGAAAAACTCAAGATTTAAATTAATTATATTAGATAATAAATAATTATCTCAATCATTTAAAATAATAATTAATTATCGTAATAATAAGTTACCTCAACAAGTTCAAATAACAATTATCCTAACAATTTAATTAAACTAATTAAATAAATTAACAGGTTTAGTTTGATCATATATTGCATCAACCCATCATCAATGTCCCAAAATCTAACAACTTCGAAATAAAATGAAGTCATTTTCACTTCCATAACCAAACACTAAAATAAGAGTCACTATTAATTTCAATTTAATATTATTCCATTCTCATTCACATGTAATAAAATTTCATTCCCTACACCAAACGTAATTCTACATATATATTTATTTTGATCCTATATAATCAAAAGCTCTTGAGGTCTAAATGCAGTAAGTTACGAGTGGTTCTCATCTTGTCTCTTTGCCAATTATGTATGTAGGGTCTCTTATTCTTTTCTTCATATACACATGGCATAGAAAAAGATGACACTAGGGCCCGATTGGTATTAAGGAGGAAAGTGAAAGTGAAAGGGATTTTTTGATCAAATTTGTTTGGTTGCAATAATTGGAAAAGGAAACAAAACGTAGCGATACTATAGCAAAAATGAACATTTTTTTTTGTATCCAACGTGTTTTTTGAGTGGCATTTTGAAAATGGATGGGTAATAACTTTTTTACCCTTCTATTTATATTGATCGAGCCATTTGACCTTGGTCAGTAGAATTTTAGAAATAGAAATAAAAATTAAACCCTAATATTCTAAAAAAATCTAATGGAAAAAATAACAAATTGTAAATATTTATAAAATATAATATAATATTTTTTAACTATTAATTACTTATAATACATGTCATTTTATAACCTAAAACAATAAGTAATAGTAATTTTCAAAGAAATAATAAGAAAAAAATAATAAAAACATTAGAAAAATTAATTATAAAAATAATTAATAATGGTCATGCCTTAAAAAATGATAAAATTTGTTATTTGATATTAAAATGGAGATATTTTTCAAATGTTTTGCTTTATAAAAAAATAAAAATTATAACAACTAAATGTCAAAATTCTTGACTAAATTTGAATTGGAAAATATTGTTTCATCCGACCAAACCAACCGTCAAAGCTTTTCGATTGAATTTCAATAGGAAAATAATGTTTATCAACTTTCGACTGAAATTCAATTAAAAAAATATTATTTTTCTTAGTCAGAAATTCCTTACTATTATTATTATTACCTCTGAAATAATTTATTATTTTTAATAATATTTAATATTGAAACTAATAAATTATATACACTTAAAAACTAAAATCAATTATAAATTTAAAAAATAAAATCAATTATAAATTTAATATTAAAAATAATATTCATCCGATCAATTGGTTAATCGAAAAGTTCCAACTGGCCAATTGGTCAAAGCAATGCATATAAATGCATTGCCTATATATATATATATATATATATATATTTAAACATATTAATAAATTAATAGATATTAAATTAATATATGTTGACCATATATTGCATCAACCCAACGTGAGTGTCCCCAAATCTAACAACTTTGAAATAAAATAGAGTCATTTCACTTGCATAACCAAACACTAAAATAAGAGTCATTATTCATTTCAATTTAATATTATTCCATTTTCATTCACAATTAATAAACTATCAGCCCCTGCACCAAATGTAATTCTACATATATATTTATTTTGATCCTATATAATCAAAAGCCCTTTAGATCTAAACGCAATAAGTTATAAGTAGTTGTAATGCTATCACTTCACCAATTATGTGTGTAGGCCCTGTTATTCTTTTCTTCATATGCACATGGCATAGAAAAAAGATGACATTATGTAACATTCAGTCCCTCTGTAAACGTGAGAAACGCAATGTTCGGTTTTTCCGTAAACGTCAGAATAGGCCAAATACAAAAGGAAGTCCTCGAAATAAAAGGAATTGAGGCCAAATAAAATTATGATAAAATTTTAAATAATGAAAAATGAGGATTTCAGCCTTAAATTGCCCAGAATCAGGGCTGGAGTGATTCAAAAAATTTGCCAAAAGGCTAGTGGTATTTTTGTAAATATAAGTACTTTTTGAAAAACTCATAAGAGGATTTTTTAAATAAAAATTTTAAGTTCTTCGGGGTTCTCAGAGGCCTTGAAAATCATAGAAAGCCCTAGGACAGTTAAAACCCCTCCGATATATATTTTCTAATGACGGTGAGCCTGAACTTTGACTAGATCGCTCGGGAAGGCTTTAGCTCCAAATTGAGTGATTCCAAAGGCATTTTATAAGATTAAGGACCTAAATTTTATGATGGGAAATACAGTTCTTGAAAAGGATCTAAAATGAGCCTCAAATGAATTAACCAAGAATGAAGGACAAAAGTGGCCTTTTTAAAAAGCTTTTATGTATCTCCTTTTGATATATGAAGCGTCCCCCTTCTCCTTCATCATAACAGACCCTTCATTCTACTTAAACCAGAGAGAGAAGCCAGAGAAGAGAGAGACACTAGGAGAGAGCTCAAGGAGGGAGAAAAACCAAGAAGAAAAGGTATGGAAATCAAGACTTTTTCTAGTTCTCTCTTTAGAAACTCTCTTCTCCTCCTTTCCACCTTCCTTTCTATAGTTTTGTTTGATGAAGTAGGGTTGTTTTTGGGTCTGGTTTAGAGGGAGAAGAGTAAGAATTCAAGGAGAAGTTTACACCAAGTGAAAGAGGCTTTGAAGGAAACAAGAAACTAAAGTATTCCTTCTTATTTTGTTGCTTCTCCTTGCTTGCTTCCTCCATAGAATTTTTGTTCACCTTAGGGCCCATTCCATAGGAGATAAATTCTGACCATATTAAGGTAGAATTAGGGGTTCTATAATGTGAGGATTAGGAAGATACAAGTATAATTAATTACGTAAAAGAAAACTAAGAATGGGAAGTTAGGGATTCAAAGACATATGCAAAAATTTAATTTTATCTAAGAGTTCCCAAGCCTATGTGAATATTTGTATGAGTTTTTAAGACCCCTAGAGAGCTTCCCACATACACCTCCCATCCAAGAAAGCAAAGAAATTGCAAGAAAAACTAATAAAATCTAAGTTGGAAAAGTATAGTGCATGTGAAGGAATCGTAAAAACTAATTTAATCTATGAATTTTCTTGGCCATTTAAATATTCCATTGAGCTTCTAAGACCTCTAAAAGCCCTCCCAAGTGGCTCTCCCATCAAGGAAAAATTGAAAACCCCTTGAACCCTAAATACTTTCATAATGTTGGCCTAAGACAGATGGAGGGGTTAGAGAGTGTTTTAATTTATTTTAGCCTTGGTTTGGAACTTCATATGATGGTAGAAGGTGGGAGGAACCCTTAGAAAAAATTTAGAAGCCATAGATAGTGAGATGGAGGTATAGGCTCCATAATGTCACATAATGAAGCAACTCCTAGCTAGGCTCCTTAAAATAATTATGTGATGACTCTAAGGGGTCTAAATGGAGTCAAGAATCATAAATTAAAAGAAAGAAGGGAGCCAAGATCATGAATTTTTGTAGTTACTTCATTAAGTGCCTTATGGAAGCATAATGGAGCCATAAACCAAAATAGCATAAAGTAAAGTGTGTATAATGTCAAGGCTTGTTCCCATGAATAATTCATGTTTTTTTTGGTGTGTCTAGGCCAAGAGAAATGATCTCCACCTTCTTGGGTGTGTGAGATCAAGGGAGAGGACTCAAGGCTTAAGGAAAAAATGTGTAAATGCAAGCAAGATAGCTCTCTTTCTTTTCTCCTATAACACCATATTTTTCTAGCTCATTTCACAACATTCCCATGCTTAACATTTATAGATTCCATGAAAGGGCAAGAAAAAGGGGGATTAAAAATTGCATTTCTTTGCATTGCATTGCGTAGCGTACAAAAATTTCATTCAATTTCACGTGAATCATATAAACTCATGTATCATATTCTCCTATTTAACTACTCTATTACAACTCAAAATCATTCAAGAAAGTGGCTTGTAACTCATACAAGTAGGTGAAACACATTAATTCCCACGGATTTGCCATAGTCAGAATTTCAGTTTTTTTGTCACAACTTCGGAAATTCATAACTAAATCCACAAAAATCAAAATCCAACAAGATTTACCATTCCAAAAATCTCTGGATGCCACATGGTAAAAATAATTTCCATTCATGAATCATTAAGAGGAAGATGTTTGACATTCAAAAAGTCACTGAGGTCACTCCTGCCTGGGCTGCTGTTTCAAATTACTGATATAAACTTCTAAAATTCATAACTAATTCTATAAAAATATAAATCACACACATTCAGTCATTCTGGAAAGATATAAATGTTAACTATATGCTAAAAATAACTCCAGAATGAAAAAAAATACGTTTAGCCATTGGAAATCTATGGAACAGTGACTAGACTCTTGGGACGCCACTGCTACTGACAGCCAACTTCAAAAATGCATAACTCTTTGCTTAGACCTCCAAGTGAGGTGATCTCAGTGGCCACAGAAATCTTATGACCTCTAGTTTATTTTTATAAAATTTCACAAGCATTGGGCACCATTTGCCTATTGGATAATACAGAATACAAATCTGCCAGTGTGAATAGTACACATACCAGAATCAATAGAAAATCTCAACTTTGAAAATTCATCAAATATTCTCTAGACCTTCAAAAATTATATTCTTTAGCTTTCCAAAAATCTCTCAAAAAACTCTAATTGCATGCTAAATCTCAGATAAAAAAAATTTCATTTGAGCAAAAAGTGGCATAAGGTTGTAATTGGGCCATTTTTATGCCTCTTAATGGTTCAAGGATGGGCAAAATGGCTCCTATGGTTCTTGTGGGCACTTGAGCACATGGGAATGGCCCAAAAAGACTCTCTAAACTTGTCTCAAAGGTGTGGAGGCTCAAAACACAGAATTTCATTTCCCATCCCTAAGCTATGTACTAAGAGACATACACTTGAAATAGCCATCCAATACCCAAAAATTACAATACATTCCATTTATCCATAAATTTCATACATACATCATCTATTAGGATATTTATACATGTTCCATTCATTGTACATCAATTCTAACGAAAGATTACATCATATGCCACTCCTTTGGTTATAACATAAACAAAATTAAAAGCTTTATGATCAAGGCTTCATCTCTTCACTTGGTAGCTTCCATTTCCTTGTTCATTGGCTCCCCCTAGCATGTTAAGATATTGGATATGAGGGAATGAGATTCAAAGAATCCCAATAACTCATCTCCCATTCAATCATGTATAAAGAATGCAATACAAGTCTTAAGGATGCATGCATGGCATATCAATATAGAAAATGGTGCCAAATACATTCTTAGCATTTACACAAAGCACACATGACATACTTAGGCTTGCCAAATGAATGGGTTAGCCTCACCCACTTTCTTTAAGGTTCTTGGACTTGTCTCACCCTTTTTCTCAAAGGCCTTGAACTAAGCCTTGCTCTTGGGAGACTTTCTCTTAGTCTCAACCACTTCTAAGGATTCTTGGCTCATCCTCATCGAAGATGAAGGTTCTTGGCCTCTTCACATTCAAGCAAACCAATGCAAACATTCTAAGCATTATTGAATACATAATGCAACACTATGATTCCATGGAACATAGGCATCACACCAAAACATAATTTATAGCTTAAAATACACACACACACATTCAAAGGTAATGTAGACATTCATTCATGCATGGGAGAAAAGAGAGAGCTATCTTGGAAGCAATTACACACTGTTTACTTAAGCCTTGAGTCCTCTCTCTTAATCTCACACACCCAAGAAGGTGGAGATCATTTCTCTTGGCCTAGACACACCAAAAGAAACATGAATTACTCATGGGAACAAGCCTTAGCATTATACACACTTTACATGATGCTACTTTGGTTTATGGCTCCATTATGCTTCCATAAGGCACTTAATGAAGCAACTACAAAAATTCATGATCTTGGCTCCCTTCTCTCCTTTAATCTATGATTCTTGACTCCATTTAGACCCCTTGGAGTCATCACACAATTATTTTAAGGAGCATAGCTAGGAGTTGCTTCATTATGTTACATTATGGAGCTTACACCTCCATCTCACTATCTATGGCTTTTAAATTTTTCCTAAGGGTTCCTCCCACCTTCTACCATCACATGAAGTCCTAAACCAAGGCTAGAACAAATTAAAACACTCTCTAACCCATCCATCTGTCCTAGGCCGACATTATGGAAGCATTTGGGGTTTAAGGGGTTTTCAATTTTTCCTTGATGGGAGAGCCACTTGGGAGGCTTCTTAGGGGTCTTAGAAACTCAAACAAATACTCACATATGCTAGGGAATGCATGAATCAAATCAGTTTTTACAATGTGTTCAAGACTTCTTCACTTTCCTAACTTGAATTTTACTTGCTTTTCTTCCCATTTCTTTGCAATTCTTAGGTGCCCACATACTAAATCAATGGATTCTTGCTTGTTTTTGGATAGAAACTCCTCCCTCATAATGGTTCTGTTTTTTGCCGTGACTCTCACATACAAGAGGCAAGAAGAAGAAGCAAAGCTACAAGGATATCTACCTTGAATCCAAGCTTCTATCAAGAGTCTCTTCCTTTGGTCTTGGTCCCCTTTTGAAACTCTAATCCTTTCCCTCTGGTTCAAGGCCAAAGTAGAACTATTTCATCCACCAAAACCATGGAAAGATGAAGTAAGAAGAGAAGAACAACTTTAAAGAAGAGAAAGTCATGAAATTGCTTGAATTTACTTATCTTTCTTGGCTTTCTTCTCCCTTCTCTTGTGCTTCCCTTTGTGTGCCTCTTTCAAATCTGTTTTAGACCAAAAAACCTTTGGTGGAGAGGAAGGAGAAGGGCTGGACGTGATTTTAAAAGCAAAAGGGTAAAGTTAACATACTTTTTCAACTTTTCATTTTAGTCCCTAATCCATGGTTTGTCCATTTGATCTCATTTGAACTCCTTTTAAAAATCCATATTTTCTATCATATTCCTTAGGCTCTTAACCATAAAAATTGTCTTTGGAATCACTCAAAAAGGATCTAAAATCATTCCGAACCGTTCGGTTAATGTTTCAATCAACTGACAGTCGAAATCGCTCACCGAAAGGATTTCAACTATTCTAAGGATTTCCATGGTATTTAGGGCCTCTAAGAACCTCGGAAAGCTCAAATTTTTCATTTAAAAAGCCCTCCTGTGAGTTTTCAAAATTTTTAAAAAATTACAAAAATGCCCCTACTTCCTTCGGCAAATTTTCTGAGCCCTTCTGGCTCTGATTTTTGGGCATCTTAAATCTCAAATCCTCATTTTCTAATATTTAAAATTTTATCATAATTTTATTTGGCCTCAATTCTTTCTATTTCGAGGACTTCCTTTTATATTTGGCTCATTTCTGACATTTACGAAGAAACTGAACATTGCGTTTCTCACGTTTACGAAGGGACTGGATGTTACATCTCCCATGCATGAATGGATGTCTACATTGTTTTTGAATGTGTGTATGTGTATTTTAAGTTATGAATTGTATTTTAGTATGATGCCTATGTTCCATGGAACCATAGTATTGCATTATGTATTCAAATGATGCCTAGAATGTTTGCATTGGTTTGCTTAAATATGGAGAGGCCAAGAACCTTCTATCTTTGGCGAGGATGAGCCAAGAACCCTTAGAAGTGGTTGAGACCAAGAGAAAGTCTCCCAAGAATAAGGCTTAGTTCAAGGCCTTTGAGAAAAAGGGTGAGGCAAGTCCAAGAACATTGAAGAAAGGGGGTGAGGCTAATCCATTCATTTGGCAAGCCTAAATGTGTTATGTTTGCTTTGTGTAAATGCCAAGAATGTATCTTGCATCATTTTCTATATTAATATGCCATGCATGCATCCTTAAGACTTGTCTTACATTCTTTATGTATGATTGAATAAGAGATGAACTATTGGGATTCTTTGAATCTCACTCCCTCTTCTCCAATATCCTAATATACTAGGTGGAGCCAATGAACAAGGAAATGGAAGCCACCAAGTGGGAAGATGAAACTTTGACCATAAAGCTCTTAATTTTGTTTATGTTGTAACCAAAGGAATGACATATGATATAATCTTTTGATAGAATTGGTAGAAAATGAATGGAACATGTGTAATTATCCTAATAGATCATGTATGTATGAAATTTGATGATAAATTGAATGTATGGCAAACTTTTAGGTATTAAATGGCCATTGCAAGTACATGTGTCTTAGCATATGGCTTAAGGATGAGGGATGAGATTTTGTGTTTTGAGTTTCCACACCTTTACGACAAGTTTAGGGAGTCTTTTTGGGCAATTCCCATGTGTCCAAGTGGCCACAAGAACCTTAGGGGCCATTTTGCACACCTTTACACCATTAAAAGACATTAAAATGACCTAAATGGCACCCTATGACGCTTTCTGACCAAATGAAGGAATTTCTCCATGAAATTTGGCAAACATGTAGAGTTCATTGAGAGATTTTTGGGAAGCTAAAATGTATCAAAAACGAAGCTCTATAGAATTAGGTATGAATGTTCAATTGATTCTGGTATATGCACTATTCACACTGACAGATTTGTGTTCTATATCATCCGATGGGCAAATGATGTCTAATACTTGTGAAATCTTACAAGTATAAACTAGAGGTCATAAGCTTTCCGGAGCCACTGAGATCACCTCATTTGGAGGTTTGAGTAAAGAGTTTTGCAATTTTGAAGTTTGCTAACAGTAGTAGTAGCGCCCCCTGAGTCCAGTTACCGTTCTATAGATTTCCAATGGCTAAAAGTATCTGTTTCATTCTAGAATCATTTTTCACATAAAGTTAGCATCTGTAGCTTTCCAAAATGATTAAATGTGTGTGATTTCAATTTTTATAAAATTAGTTATGAATTTTGAAAGTTCATATCAGTAATCTGACCCAATAGCCAAGACAGCAGTGACCTCAGTAGATTTTCGGATGTCAAAAGTTCTCCCCTTAATGATTGATAAGCTGAAATTATTTTTACCATGGGGTATACATCTAGATCTTTTTGAGATTTTGATTTTAATGGATTTAATTATGAATTTCCGAAGTTGTAACAGAAAAATTAAAAATTTGGCCTAAAATATGTATAAGTATTTTATGCTCCCCCTTGGTTTCCACGAGATGTAGGCCACTTTTAATGATGTAAATGAGTTATATTCATGTAATTAAATATGTGAATGTGATGTATGAGCTCACATGGTCCACATGACATCGAATAGAATTTTTATACATGACGCAACGCCAAGAAATATATTATTTTTAATCCCTTTTCCTTACTCCTTTTATGGAATTAATGATGTAAAGTATGAGAATGTTATAAAATAAGCTAGAATATATGGTATTACACACTAGGGCCCCAATTGGTATTGAGGAGGAAAGTGAAAGTGAAAGGGATTTTTTTATCAAATGTGTTTGGTTGCAATAATTGGAAAAGGAAATAGAAAATAGTGATACTATAGTGAAAATGTAGGAGTGTTTTTTGAGTGGCGTTTTGAAAATGGATAGGTAATAACTTTTTTACCCTTCTATTTGTATTGACGAAGCCATTTGGTCTCTGTCAGTAGAATTTTAAAAACAAAAACAGAAATTGAATCCTAAAATACTAAAAAAATTATAATGGAAAAAACAAATTGTAAATATTTATAAAACATAATATAATATTTTTAAACTATTAATTACTTATAATACATGTTATTTTATAACCTAAAACAATAACTAATAGCAATTTTGAAAGAAATAATAAGAAAAAAATAATAAATGCATTAGAAAAATTAATTATCAAAATAATTAATAATGGTTATGCCTTAAAATATAATAAGATTTGTTAATTGATATTAAAATTGAGATATTTTTCAAAGTTGTTGCTTTATAAAAATTCTTCGTCCGTTGAATTGAAAAAAAATTATAACAACTAAATGTCAAAATTTATGACTTAATTTTAGTTGGAAAATAATGTTTTATTCGACTAAACCAACAGTTAGAAATTTTCGATTGAATTTCAATTTAAAGACAATGTTTTTTGACTTTGGACTGAAATTCAATTAGAAAAATATAGTTTGCCTTACTCAGAAATTCCTTATTATTATTATTATTATTATTACCTCTACAATAATTTATTATTTTTAATAATATTTAATTTTAAAAATAATAAATTATATACACTTAAAGACTAAAATCTATTATAAATTTAATATTAAAAATAATATTCATTCGATCAATTGGTTAATTGAATATATATAATATTATTTTTATTTTATATATTTAATATATATATTTAAACATATTAATAAATTAATAGATATTAAATTAATATATGTTGATCATATTTTGCATCAACCCATAATGAGTGTTCCAAAATCTAATAGCTTGAAAATCAGATGGAGTCATTTCACTTGGATAACCAAACACTAAAATAAGAGTCACTATTAATTTCAATTTAATATTATTCCATTCTCATTCACATTTAATAAAATTTCAATCCCTACACCAAACATAATTCTACATATATATTTATTTTGATCCTATATAATCAAAAGCTCTTGACGTCTAAATGTAGTAAGTTATGAGTGGTTGTTATCTTGTCTCTTTGCCAATGATGTGTGTAGTCTCTTATTCTTTCCTTCATATACACATGGCATAGAAAAAGATGACACTAGGGCCCGATTGGTATTGAGGAGGAAAGTGAAAATGAAAGAGATTTTTTGATCAAAATTGTTTGGTTGCAATAATTGGAAAAGGAAACAAAGTAGCGATACTATAGCAAAGATGTACATTTTTGTTTGTATCTGTCGTGTTTTTTGAGTGGCGTTTTGAAAATGGATGGGTAATAACTTTTTTACCTTTCTATTTATAGTGACCAAGCCATTTGGCCTCAGTCAATAGCATTTTAGAAATAGAAACAGAAATTGAATTCTAAAATACCAAAAAAAAGTATAATGGAAAAAAATTGTAAATATTTATGAAATATAATATAAAATTTTAAAACTATTATTTGCTTATAATATAGGTTATTTTATTACCTAAAACAATAAGTAATAGTAATTTTAAAGGAAATAATAAGAAAAAATAATAAAAACACTAGAAAAATTAATTATAAAAATAATTAATAATGGTTATGCCTTGAAAAATAATAAGATTTGTTATTTAATATTAAAATTGAGATATTTTTCAAATTTATTGCTTTATAAATTTTTTTATATTAAAATGTAAAAAAATAAAAACTATAACTGCTAAATGTCAAAATTTTTGGCTAAATTTTCATTGGAAAATACTGTTTCATCTAACTAAACCAACAGTCAGAAATTTCTGATTGAATTTCAATTGTAAAACAATGTTTTTCGACTTTCAACTAAAATTCAATTAGAAAAATGTTGTTTTCCTTAGTCAGAAATTCCTTATTATTATTATTATTACCTCTAAAAGAATTTATTATTTTTATTAATATGTAATTTTAAAAATAATAAATTATATACACTTAAAAACTAAAATCAATTATAAATTTAATATTAAAATTAATATTCATCCAATCAATTAGTTAATCAAAAAGTTCCAATTGGCCAATTGGTCAAAGCAATGCATTTATTATTATAAATAATATATATATATATATATAATTTAAACATATTAATAAATTAATATATGTTGATCTCATACTGTATCAACCCATCATGGGTGTCCCAAAATCTAATAACTTTGAAATAAAATGGAGTTGTTTCACTTGCATAACCAAACACTAAAATAAGAGTCACTATTAATTTAAATTTAATATTATTCCATTCTCATTCACAATTAATAAAATTTCATTCCTTGCACCTAACATAATTCTACACACACACACACACACACACATATATATATATATATATTTATATATTTTGATCCTATATAATCAAAAGCCCTTGAGGTCTAAATGCAATAAGTTAAGAGTGGTTGTCATGTTATCACTTGGTCAATTATGTGTGTAAGATCTCTTATTCTTTTTTTCTTATACACATGGCATAGAAAAAGATGACACTGGGACTCCGATTGGTATTGAGGAGGAAAGTGAAAGTGAAAGAGATTTTCAGATCAAATGTGTTTGGTTGTAATTGGAAAAGGAAACATAAAGTAGTAATACTATAGTGAAAATGTACTTTTTTTTTGGTAGCTAGTGTGTTTTTTGAGTGCCATCTTGAAAATAGATGGATAATAATTTTTTTACCCTTTTATTTGTATTGACCAAGCTATTTGGCCTCAATCGGTAGCATTTTAGAAATAGAAATTGAATCCTAAAATACTAAAAAGACATATATAATGGAATAATAATAATAAATTGGAAATATTTATAAAATGTTATAATTTTTTAAAACTTTTAATTACTTATAATACATGTTATTTTATAACCTAAAACAATAAGTAATTGTAATTTTAAAAGAAATAATTAAAAAATAATAAAAACATTAGATAAATTAATTATAAAAAAATTAATAATGGTTATGCCTTAAAAAATAATAATTTTTTTATATTAAAATTGTGATAGTTTTCAAATTGATTGCTTTATAAATTTTTTTTAAAGTTGAAATGTAAAAAAGTAAAGATTATAGCAATTAAATGTCAAAATTTTTTACTAAAATTTAGTTGGAAAACACTATTTCATCCAACTAAACCAACAATCAAAAATTTTTGATTGAATTTCAATTGGAAAACAATGTTTTTTGACTTTCGATTGAAATTCAATTTTAGAAAAATATTGTTTTCCTTTGTCAAAAATTCATTATTATTATTATTATTACCTCTAAAATATTTTATTATTTTTAATAATGTTTAATATTAAAAATAATAAATTATATACACTTAAAAACTAAAATTCATTATAAATTTAATATTAAAACTAATATTTATTCGATCAATTGGTCAATTGAAAAGTTTCAACTGGCTAATTGGTCAAAGTAATGCATATAAATGCATTGATTATATATGTAGATATAATTTATATTTTGTTTAACATATATATATATATGTATATATATTTAAATATATGAATAAATTAATAAATGTTAAATTAATATATATATATATATATAATATTAAAATAGATAATATTTTTAATATATTAAAATAATAATTTGTAGATATAAATAATTATGCAAAATTATTAAATTAATTATAATTATATATAGTAATAAATTATTAAATATCAAATTAATATATATGTAATATACTAATATATTAAAATAAATATTTATTTTTATTATATTAAAAAGATAATTTATAAATATAAATAATTATGAAAAATTATCAATTAATCATAATTATAAATATATCAGCCACCTAGCAAATCTACCCTAAGTATATTTTACTGTGCTTAACATGTGTTTGTTAGAGTTAAATATTTTTCTCAATTGAGGGGATTTTTTTCTTTTTCTCATTTATTGCTTTTCATTTCATTCTTATTTCTTGCAACCAAACTAACAAATACAAATATAAGCCATTTTATTCTTACTCATATCAAATATAATTTATTTCATTATATTTCATTTAACTTTCCTTTTTCATTTCTATAACTAAATATATACCGAATGAAGCCTAGATTATTGTCTAGAATTTGTTTAAAAATTGTAGGGTGTAATTTCAACCACAAATGAATAATGCTTGTTTCCTCCATTACAAATATTTTGATTGAGTTGTTATCGTCATTTAGGAAATGCCACGAAGAATGATTTGATTGGCAAAGAAAATGACATATGAACTCTTTGCAAGAATTTGAATAGTCCACACTTTTTTTATTATAAATAGCCAAAGATCAGTTAAATTAATTAAAAACTTCTTGTCGGGATAAGTTAATTAACAATATAATTTTTGTTTAAAAGAATGCGTCTTCAATATTGAGATGCTACAATTTAAAATAAAATTCTAAAAATTTTTTGAAATGGAAAAAAAAAAAAGAATTTTTTTGTTGGTATGTTGAATTACCCCTTCTCACAATCCTATAAGTGAAATATATATATATATATATATATATACACACATATTTTGCTTCTAAGCAACGGTGAAAAAACTACTTATTGTGATATATGTATTTAGTGATTCCATAAGAATTATCTCGTACTTTTTGTCACCTTTAATGTCAAGACTTTCAAGTTTTTTGTTATTATTATTATTATTATCTAATGTCATCGTGACTTGGTATTGAAATCAATTTGTGAGCACCTTAACATATTTGTTTTCTCAATTCAATCAAAGTCAATCATCCACGCTACCTAGTTATAAGCCTTTTTTATTATTCTATATATACGTATTTTTTTTTCTAAAATAAAATTACATTTTTTTTCCTTTCCATTGATAGTTTCTCTCTATCAAATTCGTTTACATCTTTTCAAATTCGAATAGTCGTTATTTTCTCTAGCTAGTTGATGAATACACCTTTATTGTCAAGCTCAGGACAAGGATATCAGCTATAGCCAAGTTGACGAAAACAACCCTATGATGAATACATCTCTTCTGATTTTTCTAGTTACTTAACGTTGATGGATGAAATGGTTCAACTTGCCATTCTTTCCTAGTTATGGATAATTATTTTTATGTATCATCCTTGTCTTGTCAAGACATTAGGTGCCTTCTCAACTAAAAAAATTGTCATTTCGTTACAAGTTCTGGCGTCTAATTCCTCGTGTACTGTGACGAAGGTAGAAGCTGATTTGTGTGGCTTTAATTACTCAATCTAAATAGACTGTCATAATGAAATGTTTAACCTTTTTGGTGTTTTTTTTGTTCGGTAAACCTTTTGGTGATTTTTAATTGTGAAATTGGGGAGGGAAAGAAAAAATACTATAATATCTGTATTTTTTAGGAGTGTCATACTCTAATAGCTCATCAAGAGAGCGAAGAGCTGAAGTTAATATATAAGCCCTCCATTATAACTTTGTAATGTAATGCACATTCCCCTGCCCATGCGTTCCATACTGCATGAGAGAGTGAGGGAGAGTGAAAGAAGGTGGAACACAGAGAAAGGCTCTAATATATGATTAATATGAACTTTTAAGAGAATTATGCCTTAAAGCTAGCTTATGAGTACAGATAATTCAAAATTCATATAAATCTGACAGTAATTAGAATTTCATATTTTTAATGTGGAACTCAAATCCTTGTATCTTAATTGGGTCATAGACAAATTCATTTGAAGATCTAATGCCTTTTAGATTTTATCCTTTCTATACATTGATATATTTCTTTTCTTGTTTCGTTGATAGAGCCATTTCACTTGCATAACCAAACGTTAAAATAAGAGTCATTATTAATTTCAATTTAATATTATTCCGTTCTTATTCATATTTAATAAAATTTCGTTCCCTACACCAAATGTAATTTTGCTGATATATTTATTTTGAGCCTATATAATCGAAAGCCCTTGAGATTTGTAAATGCAGTAAGTTATGAGTGGTTGTCATCCTGTTATCCGTAAATGCAATGAGGCATCTCTTATTGGTTTTTTCTTCATCTGCACATGGCGTAGAAAAAGATGACACTAGATTCTTGGTGGGAATTTGAATAGTCCACATTTTTTTTATATAATTGCATGGTGTAATTTCTATCGCAAATGAATAATGCATTTTTCCTCCATTACAAACATTTTGATTAAGTTGTTAGCATCTAAGAAATGTCAAGAAGAATGATTTGATTGGCAGTGAAAATGACACATGAATTCCTTGCAGGAATCTAAATGGTCCATACTTTTTTTCTTATTATAAATAGCCAAAAATTATTTAAATTAACTAAAAACTACTTGGTTGGACAAGTCAATGAATAAGATAATTTTTGAAAAAGAAGAAGAAGCTTGTTTGTTTGTTGAGATGCTAGAATTTAAAATGAAGTTCTAAAAATTTTTTGGAAATGATTTTTTTGTTGTTGGTATGTTGAATTACCCCTTTTCAGGATCCTATAAGTGAAATATATATATAGCTAATACATTTTGCTTCCAAGCAACGGACAATTAGATAGTCATCAAAGAATTATTTAATGTGTGATATGTATTTACCGGTCCTATAAGAACTATCTCTTTCTTTTTGTCACTTTTAACAGCCTGTTTGGTAGGCATGAAAAGCAGAGAAAAAGTAGAGAGAGAAAAAAATTAAAGAAAATTTTATTTTTACCCTTATAATTATTATTCAATTATTTTTTAATATTTTTTATAATAATTATTCAATCATTACAAATAAAAATACTATGAGTATTTTCTATTTACAAAATCATATTTTCTCTTTTCATTTTTCTTTTCATCCTTATATTTCTGCATACCAAATCCCTTAATGTAAGAACTTTTAAATCTTTTGTTATTATTATTGTTATTTTTTTAATATTGAGACTTGCTATCGACATCAATTTGTGAGCACCTTAACATATTTGCTTTCTCTGTTCAATAATAGTCACTCATCCACACTAGCTAGTTATAAGCCTTTTTTGTTATTCTATATATATGGTTTTTTTTCAAAATAAAATTACATTTTTTTCCATTTATAGTTTCTCTCTGCCAAAATCATTTACATCTTTTCAAATTCAAATAGTTGTAATTTTCTCTAGCAAGTTGATGAATACACCTTTGTTGTGAAGCTCAGGACAAGGATATCAGCTATAGCCAAGTTGATGAAAGCTACTCTGTGATGAATACATCTCTTCTAATTTTTCTAGACACTTTGGCCTTTATTTGGTAGACA
Source organism: Erythrophleum ivorense (assembly GCA_026724425.1). Taxonomy (NCBI): domain Eukaryota; kingdom Viridiplantae; phylum Streptophyta; class Magnoliopsida; order Fabales; family Fabaceae; genus Erythrophleum; species Erythrophleum ivorense. The sequence goes on from JAIUCV010000019.1 coordinate 12,732,244, forward strand.
AGAAAGAGCATTCCTAGAATGGAAAAGGAAATAGGAGAGCAGAGAAAATATATTTGGTATGCAGGATAACTTTTTTCTTGAGAAAGTCCAAACCTTCAAATATGGGAGAGTGCAAACCTTTATATTTTTTATGGAAAGTAGTCTACCTTAAAGGAAAGTATATTTTTAGATTATCTTACCCTTGTGTGTTTGAATTTCTGGTGGTAGAAATAATTAAAATTAATTTTTTAAAATTAAAATATTATTTTTTTATTTTTATTGATAATTAAAAATAATTATTTTATTATATTTTATAATTATTAATAATAAAAAAATTAAGAATATTTTGGTATTTCAATATCTCTTTCATTCCATTTCAAATATAAAAAAGTAAAAATATTTATTTATTTTTTCATCATACCAAACATACCTATGAGGTATAAGATTTCTTTTCATTTTCATTCCATTTTCCATTCTCATTTCAAGAATGCTATTTCCTATCTACCAGACGAGGCCTTAACGTTAACGTTGACGAATGACATGGTTCACTCCTATTGTATGATATAACTTGCCATTCTTTCCTAGTTACCGATAATTATTTTTATGTACCATCCTTGTCTCGTCAAGACTTTAGGTGTCTCTTTGACTGAAAAAAATTGTCATTTAGTTACAAGTTCTGGCATCCAATTACTCTTGTACTATGATGAAGGTAGAAGTTGATTCCTGTGACTTTAGCTACTTGGTCTACGTGGACTGTCACAATGAAATTTTTAACCTTTTGGTATTTTTTTTGGTATACCTTTTGGTGATTTTTAATTGCGAAAGTAGGAGGGGGGAAAATATTATTATATCTATATTTTTTGAAAGAGTCATACTCTAAAAATCGAGCTTAAGACATTGGAGCTCTGAAGTTAACAAAAGCCCTACATTGTAACCACATATTGAAATTCACATTCCCCAACCCATGCATCCCATACCGCATAAGAGAGGGAGAGTGAAAGAAGGTGGAACAGAGTGAAAGGCTCTAATATATGATTAATATGAACTTTTGGGAGAATTATGCCTTAAAGCTAGCTTATGAGTATGGATAATTCAAAATTCATATAAATCTCACATCAATTAGAATTCCATGTTTTTAATGTGGTACTCAAATTTGAAGATATAATGTCTTTTAGATTATCTCTTTGTGATACAATGGTATATTTATTTTCTTGTTTCATTGATTGTGTTATTGAATTTCGAAGGAAAAGTAATATGCCAGTCTCTTTTTGTTCTTCAGTTTGATGATAAACTTTTCGGTAGATTGCACAATTGGTGTGAGAGTTCTAATAAAAATGAATAGAATGGTAAGTAGTATAAATACTAAATTACAATAAATTTTTATTTAAAGTAGCATAAAACTCCAGGGGGGAATGGAAAGAAACTAGTAAAAACCAAGAACAATGATTAGATGAAAATAATTTTTTTTATTACTTTATAAATTACAATCTTATTTCAATTGTTACTTATATTCACATTTCAAACATAATTTTTGAAGGTTTTGAGTACTTAAATACACAGTGGAAGCGGATATTTAATTTTAGTGTTGCATGCAATTTGGATCTTGATTATCAAAGGAACCTTGATCTCTTTTCCACATAAAGTACCCAAATTCCTAGAGGAGAAAGAAAGTTTCTCACTCGATGTTTTTTTTATTCTTTTTATTGTCTCTTCAAGATAACCAATTGGTAGTATAGAATATCTTATAATCCATATAGATAACCTATCTTTAAATTTATAAGATGTGATAACCTATCTTGAATTTAAAATTTTTTAAATGTAAATTAATCATCAGATAATAACTAATCATATCAAACTTTTAAGATAATAATTAATTTTCTTAATAATTAATTATTTTAACAAGTTCAAATGATAATTATTCCAATAATTTAATTAATCTAATGAATTAAATTAACAAATTTTGATAGATTATATATTAGATCAACTTATCATGAATGTCCCAAAATCTAGATTTTGAAATAAAATGGAGTCATTTAATTTGCATGACCAAACATTAAAATAAGAGCTGTTATTAACTTCAATTTAATATTACTCCGGTCTCATTCACATTTAATAAAATTTCATTCCCTCCACCAAACGTAATTTTGCTGATATAATTATTTTGAGCCTATATAATCGAAAGCCCTTGAGACGTGTAAATGCAGCAAGTTATGAGTGATTACCATCTTGTCGTTGCACCAATTATGTGTATAGGACATCTCTTATTGTTTTTTCTTTCATCTGCACATGGCGTAGAAAAAGAGGACACTAGATTCTTTGCTGGAATTTGAATAGTCAACCTTCCATTTTTTGATAATTACATGGTGTAATTTCTTCTGCCAATGAATAATTTTTTTTTCTCCTCCATTTCAAATATTTTGATTGAGTTGTTATCGTCATTTAAGAAATGCCAAGAAGAATGATTTGATTGACAGAGAAAATGACATATGAATTCTTTGCAGGAATTTGAATAGTCCACACTCTATGTTGAATCCAACTCTATGATGAATACATCTCTTTTAATTTTTTGAAATAGAATTTTTTTGTTGGTTGGTATGTTGAATTACCCCTTCTCACGATAAGTGAAATATATATAGCTAATACATTTTGCTTCTAAGCAACGGACAAATAGATAGGTGTCAAAGAACTATTCAATGTGTGATATATATTTACTGACTCCATAAGAACTACCTCTTACTTTTAGTGACCTTTAATGTAAAGACTTTCAAAATCTGTTATTATTATTATTATTTAATATCGTGACTTGGTATTGAAATCAACTTGTGAGCACCTTAACATATTTGCTTTCTCTATTCAATAGACAGCAGTCATCCACACTAGCCAGTTATAAGCTATTTTTTTTCGTTATTCTATATATATGAATTTCTTTCTCAAATAAAATTACAATTTTTTTTCCTTCCATTGATATTTTCTCTCTATCAAATTCATTTACATCTTTTCAAATTCAAATAGTCGTAATTTTCTCCAGCAAGTTAATGAATACTGTCAAGCTTAGGACAAGGATATCAGCAATAGCCAAGTTGATGAAAACAACTCTATGATGAAACCATCTGTTCTAATTTTTCTAGTTACTTAACGTTGATGGATGAAATGGTTCACTCCCATTGTAAGATAAAGCCTTTTGTTTTTTTTGGGTAAACCTTTTGGTGATTTTCAATTGTGAAAGTTGGAGATGAAAAGAAAATTACTATTCTATCTACATTTTTTCAGTCATATTCTAAAACCTAGCTCATCGAGAGATTGGAGAGCTGACGTTAATATAAGCCTTGTATAATAACTTTGTGATTCTATTTGATTCGTAGCATTGTGAACGTATTCTTTTTATATAGCTTGTATAACGTCTATTATGTCCTTATATTTATTATTCTATTTATCAAATTATTATTTTAAAAATAAAAATAAAATAATCATTTTTTATCTCATCTATCCTCACCTATTTACTTTTGATATTTTCTTTACTTTTACATTTTCTAACCAAATACACTTTATATTGCAATTCACATTCCCTTACCCTTGCATCCCATACTGCATGAGAGAGTGAGGGAGAGTGAAAGGTGGAACTGAGTGTGAAAGGCTTTAATATATGATTAATATGAACTTTTAGGAGAATTATGCCTTAAAGCTAGCTTATGAGTACGGATAATTCAACATTTATACAAATCTTACATTAATTAAAATTTCATATTTTAATGTGGAACTCACATCCCTGTATCATAATTGGATCATAGACAAATTCATTTGAAGATTTAATGTCTTTTAGATTTTCACCTTGTGATACAATGATATATTTATTTCCTTGTTTCATTGATTGTGTGTTATCAAATTTCGAAGGAAAATAACATGCGAAACTTTTTTGATGGAGTGCACACTTTGTGTGGGAGTTCTAATAAAAATGAATAGAATAGTAGGTTGTATAAATACTAGGTTACAATAAACTTTTTATTTAAAATAGCATAAAACTCCGGTGGGGAAATGGGATGAAACTAGTAAAAACCAAGAACAATGATTAGATGAAAATAATTTTTTTTATTACTATTAGATGAAAATAATTTTTTTTATTACTTCATAAATCACGATCTTAATTTCAGTTGATTCTTATATTCACATTTCAAACATAATTTTTGAAGGTTTTGCATACTCTCGCATGATTTCGTCTGTAAGAAGCCACGATTTTTTTTCCACAGCAAGTACATCCAAATTTTGAAAAAAAGAAAGTTACTTTTTCTTTCCATGTGTTTTTTTTTGTGTTCTACTCTCTCTTAGGGATAATTAATTGATAGGATAAAATATTTTATGATCCACTTATATGATGTGATAGACTGATAGCCCACCTTGAATTTAAAAAATTTAAGATTTAAATTAATGATGAGATAATATCTAATTATGTCAATCTTTTAAGATTATAATTAATTATTCTAATAATTAATTATCTCAACAAGTTCAAATAATAATTATCTTAACAATTTAATTAATTTAGTTAATTAAATTAACAAGTCTAATCAGGTCATATATTGGATTAGCCCATCATGAATGTCTCAAAATCCAACAATTTTGAAGTAAAATGGAGTCATTTCACTTGCATAACCAAGCACTAAAATAAGAGTCATTATTAATTTCAATTTAATATTATTCTGTTCTCATTCTATTTAATAAAATTTCATTAGCTACACCAAACCTAATTCTACAAATACACTGCCTCTGCTCCTTTTTATAAGAAAATTTAAAGAGATTTTGTTGGTTTCAAAATATAAGAAATATGATATATTTTTTTACTTCATTAAATAATAATTTTTTTTAATTTTTTTATTTATTCTTACACCCAATACACTTAACAATATATAATATTTTTTTATGTAAAATAAAGATGGATAAAATAAAAAAGAATTATCAAATTTAAACTTAATTAATAAGTTAAATTGATATTAATTATTTTTTTAATACTAATAAAATAATTTTTTATTTTTAATAAAAAGGAGCGGAGGTAGTATTTATTTTGAGCCTATATATTCGAATGCCCATGAGATTTGAAAACGCAGTAAGTTACGAGTACCGTCACCCTGTCTCTGCACCAATGGGCATTCTTCTTCATATGCACACAGCGTAGAAAACAATGAAACTAGATTCTTGGCCGGAATTTGAATAGTCCACATTCTGCTTTTTGATAGTTGCATGGCGCAATCTCTACCGCAAATGAATAATGCCTTTTTCCTCCATTACAAATATCTTGATTAAGTTGTTATTGTCATTTAAGAAATGCCAAGAAAAATGATTTGATTGGCAGTGAAAATGACATATGAATTCTTTGCAAGAATTTGAATAGTCCACATTTTTTCTTATTATAAATAGCCAAAAATCATTTAAATTAACTAAAAACTTCTTGGCTGGATAGGTTAATTAACAAGATAATTATAAAAAAAATGTTCGTCTGTTGAGATGCTAGAATTTAAAATAAAATTCTAAAAATTCTGTGAAATTGATTTTGTTTTTTGTTGGTATGTTAAATTCCCCTTCTCACAATCTTATAAGTAAAATATATATAGCTAATACATCTTGCTTCTTAGCAACGGACAAATAGATAGGCCTGAAAGAACTATTTAATGTGGGACATGTATATAGCAATCCCAACTATCTCTTCCTTTTTGTCTAACTTAAACGTGATGACCTTCATGTCCTCCGTTATTATTATCATTTTTTTTTTACGTCCTGACTTGGTATTGAAATCAATTTGTGAGCACCTTAACTTATTTGTTTTCTCAATTCAATAAAAGTCAGTCATCCACACTAGCTGGTTATAAGCCTTTTTTGTTATTCTATATAAATGAATCTTTTTTAAAAAATAAAATTACTTTTTGTTTCCTTCCCATTGATAGTTTCTCTCTATCAAATTCATTTACATCTTCTCAAACTCTAATAGTCGTAAATTTCTCTAGCTGGTTATAAGCCCTTTCTGTTATTCTATATATATGCCACTCTCTTTTTGTTCTTCAGTTTGATGCGAAACTTTTCGGTACGGTGCACAGTTTGTGTGGGAGTTCTAATAAAAATGAATAGAATAGTAAGTTGTATAAATACTAAATTTCAATAATTTTTTTGTTTAAAATAGCACAAAACTCCAGTGGGGGCAATGGAATGAAACTAGTAAAAACCAAGAACAATGGTTAGATGAAAATAATTTTTTTAATTACTTTATAAATCACAATCTTAATTGTAATTGATACTTGTATTCACATTTCAAAGGATAATTTTGAAATAAAATGGAGTCATTTCATTACAAAACAAAACACTAAAATAAGAATGATTATTAATTTCAATTTGATGTTATTCCATTCACAGCTAATAAAATTTCCTTCCCTACACCAAACGTAATTGTACAAATGTATTTATTTTGAGACCTATTTTGAGACCATATACTCGAAAGCCCTTGAGGTTTCTAAATGCAATAGGTTATGATTGGTTCTGGTCCTGTCTCTGCGCCAATTATGTGTAGGGCATCTCTTATTGTTTTCTTCTCCATATTCACATGGCTTAGAAAAAGATGACACCAGATTCTTGGCAGGAATATGAATAATCCACATTCTTTTGCCTGAAAATTGCATGGTGTAATTTCTATAGCAAATGAATAATTCTTTATTATCATTTAAGGAAAGCCAACAAGAATGATTTGATTGACAGAGAAAATGACAATAATATAATTGGCAATGGCTTTTTTTTTTCCAGTCTCTTTACCAATTTATGGATGGGACATCTCTTAGTGTTTCTTTTTCAATTGCACTATGCGTTAAAAAGATGGCACTGAATTCCTAGTAGGAATTTGAATAGTCCACATACTTTTTTCCTCCATTACAAATATTTTGATTTGGTTAACAATTATGTTGTCATTACCACTCTTATTGAAGAATTGTGTTTATCAATTCTGAAGGATATATATATATATAGGGAGAGAGAGTATATGGTATATATAGCCTTCTCCTCCTTCCTCTTCAATCTAGGAAGCCTTCAACCTATCCAACATGGCAAACCTTTGTTTTCATTTCTCCTTCTCCATGTTTTCACTACTTTGTCTCATGGTTTGTCCCACTTTATGTCAGACCAATTTTACTACAGATGAATTTGCACTTCTTGCTTTCAAATTTTCTTTTAGGGACCCTTACAATCACTTGGCTAATTGGTCCAACTCTTTTTCTATTTGCAATTGGGTGGGGGTTACATGTGATGCTCACCAAGAGAGAGTAAGGATCTTGAATCTTGGTGAGATGGGTCTGGAGGGCACCTTACCCTCACAAATTGGAAATCTATCCTTCCTAATCGAACTTGACCTTCATAGCAACAACTTTTTTGGTCAGCTGCCAAAAGAGTTACTCCAATTACAGAGATTGGAAATTCTCAACTTGAGCTATCATGAATTTAATGGAGAAGTTCCAACATGGATAGGAAGCTTACTTACACTTCAACACTTGAATATATGCCATAACAATTTTGGAGGTGTTATTCCACCAAGTATATCCAATTTGTCAAAGTTAGAGACCATGAATTGGAGATATAATTTTATCAAAGGATCCATTCCACTTGAGATTGGAAGACTTCAACATTTGAAGATTTTATGCATTTCAAAGAACAAGCTTTCAGGAAGAATACCTTCAACTATTTTTAACTTATCCTCACTTGAACAGATCTTTTTGTCTTACAACTTCTTAACAGGTATGTCTTGCATACTCTGTGATATAAGTATTTCTTCTATTGAACAATGATAAATGTATCAAATATTCTATGAAGTCCTTTCAATCAATTTTGTGGATGGTAGTCTTACAGAATTCCTTTCAAGGTTGTGTTCTTTTTATGTGTCATAAGGTAAGCTTACTATTTCTCCTTCAACGTTCATTTACCCCATGTTGTTTACTATCAAGTACAGTTATTTTCTTATCCTTTAAATTATAAACGAGAATGAAAGAGAAAAATAAAATTATAATATGGCTTCAGATGCATTTTTTATTTCCCTTGGTAGATCCAAATTCATCTATGAAGGTCTTTGGTTCATTATCATTTTGACCCTTGCTAGAATTTTGAATGTGAGACAACGTTCAAAATGTGTGTATATAATAATAATATCCAAGATGTTAAGGGTCAATAATCATTACCATCATTGATTTTTTTTAGGTCCGAAGTCAGTAATTTGCACTCCAACAATTAATTCTTGACGATAATAATTTTGGGGAGTATTTCTCTATTTTCAAGTCATCAAAGTTAGAGACCTTTAACAAAAAATTTTCAACACTTAAAGATTTTATGCATTGCGTGGAACAATTTCTGAAAGTATACCTCTATTTTCAAGTTATCTTGCACTAATCACTTTGTCTGATAACTCTTTAATAGGTATGCCTTGAAAGATATATTTGTGATAATTAAACATTTTTATTTAATTAAGACAATTTAATCAAATGTTTTTTAAAATACCTTTTAATTTCTAGCAATCTTCTGAGTGCTATATTTCATGGAATTCCTTTTGTAGTTATGTCACATGTTGGTGTATATATATATATATATATATGAGTATATTTTTTGAATATGAAACTAAAAGCCTATATCATAAATTTGTGTATATGTGCGAGCTTTTGCTTTTATATAATCATTTACGCATAAGAATAATTCTTTAGTTATCATTCATTTAACTAATGCTAGTTAGGACATGTCTCAAGTAGCTTTTGTTTGGAAGATCAATTACAAGGAAAAAAAAATCTAAGAAGGAACAATTGTAACGATGTTGAATATATAAAATTTATTAACAGGTTCAAAACAAGTGAAAAATTTTAGTTACTTTCTATAATTTATTTTGCGCTAAACATTATTATAATTTTAACTACGACGCATGAGAACTAATACTATCAAAACAAGATTGGGTCTACTAGTTAAACCCTTAATTTGTCTGCTGACTGAGTTTGGATTTTAAAATGCCCATTTGACTCTACTTATTGCACATTACCCTTTTGGGCAAATTATAAAGGCTACTCTTTTTTTTTTAATATGATTTTTTTTAATGCATAAACACTCATAGCAGTGTGGTTTTTTTTTTGGTTGCCATATTGCAGGAGATATTCCCAAAAAAATTAGTGATCATACAAATATAAACATTATAGACTTAAGTGCTAATCAGCTTTCTGGCCGCATACCAAAAGACATTGGAAACTTGACTATGCTTCAAGAGTTATATCTTGATTACAATAACTTGGAAGGTATACTTTCAACAAATTATAAGTGTTACAATCTTTTTTCTTTCTTTTCACATGGTTTTTTGTGCATCACCATTAACATTGCTTTTTTTTTTTCTTTTTTTTTCTTTTTTTTTGGATTACTACATTACAGGAGATATTCCCAAAGAAATTGGCGATCTTCAAAATCTGAAAATTATATACTTACATGTTAATAAGCTTTCTGGCCAAATACCGCCAATTGTTTTCAATATATCGAAGTTGCAACAAATTTATTTGACTTTCAATAATTTGTCGGGAAGCATCCCCTCAGATATATGTCATGGACTTCCAAAATTACAAAACTTGTCTCTTGGAGCCAATAAATTATCTGGTCCCATGCCATCTGGTTGGCTACATTGTAGGGAGCTCAAAATGTTGACATTGGCCTCAAATAGATTTAGTGGATACATACGAAGAGACATTGGAAATTTGACGTTGCTTCAAGAGTTATATCTTAGTTACAATAACTTGGAAGGTATACTTTTAGCAAATTATAAGTGCTACAATCTTTTTTCTTTTCTTTTCACATGGTTTTTTTTGCATCACCATTAAACAACATTGCTTTCTTTTTTTGCCTTTTTCTTTTTTGGTTTTTTTTTTCTTTTTGGGTTACCACATTGCAGGAGATATTCCCAAAGAGATCGGTGATCTTCAAAATCTGAAAAGTATATACTTAGATGTCAATAAGCTTTCTGGCCAAATACCACCAGTTATCTTCAATATATCAGAGTTGCAACAGATTGATTTGAGTTATAATAATTTGTCGGGAAGCATCCCTTCAGATATATGTCATGGACTTCCAAAATTACAAAATTTGTCTCTTGGAGCCAATGAATTATCTGGTCCCACGCCATCTGGTTGGCTACATTGCAAGGAACTCAAAATGTTGTCATTGGCCTCAAATAGATTTAGTGGACACATACCAAGAGACATTGGAAATTTGACTTTGCTTCAAGAGTTATATCTTAATTACAATAACTTGGAAGGTATACTTTCAACAAATTATAAGTGCTACAATCTTTTTTCTTTTCTTTTCACGTGGTTTTTAGTGCATCACCATTAAACAACATTGCTTTCTTTTTTTGCTTGTATTTTTTGGTTTTTTTTATTTATTTTTGGGTTACCACATTGCAGGAGATATTCCCAAAGAGATTGGTGATCTTCAAAATCTGAAAATTATATACTTAGGTGTCAATAAGCTTTCTGGCCAAATACCATTAGTTATCTTCAATATATCGAAGTTGCAACAGATTGACTTGAGTCAGAATAATTTGTCGGGAAGCATCCCCTCAGAGTTATCTGGTCACATGCCATCTGGTTGGCTACATTGTAAGGAGCTCAAAATGTTGTCATTGGGCTCAAATAAATTTAGTGGATTCATACCAAAAGACATTGGAAACTTGACTATGCTTCAATTGTTATATTTACATAGCAACATTTTCACACGTATGCACTACCTACTATATCAGATCTCCAACTTTAGTTTCTTAGCAATGCTTTGGGATTGGTCAAAATCATAAAACAAATAGGAATTATTTATCTTTTATTTTTATTTAAATGAAATTCTTCTTTAACGAATTAAATTATATTTATAAAAATGAATAAAAACTCAATAGGCCTGATTAAATTTGTTTTCATAAAATAAAAGTAAAATAAAAAAAAATGAATATCATATTTATATATAACTTATTATATATAAAAGTAATTTGTAATCGTTTAAAATTTGATTGATCATTAATGTGTATCACAAAGTTTGTATACAAGTGATATATATTAACTTCTATTCTTTTGTATAAAAGTGATATATACCATAAAACATTGAAAACTTCATTGTGGTTCAAGAGCTACATCTTTTTTTTTTTTTTGGGTAAATATATGCATCTTAAAGAGTTATATATTGATCACAATAACTTAGTAAGGGTTGTGCCATAAGTAATCCACCTAATTTCACCATTTCATACAAGACCACTCCTAGTGAGTTTCAATTACATAAATACGTTGTACCATGAAAATCCAACTACCACATATATTTACAAAAAAGGATATGCTTATCCTCCCTTGTACACACCACACTTATGAGTTATGACAACATCCCAAGGGCTCAAAAGACCTCAAGTAGACTACTAAAAAGGAGCTACATAACTTCATTTCCTTTCAAATCCAAAATGGGCAAATGGAAGCCAAATCCCACCAAATCAAGCCCTAGAGTTTAGAATGTCAAATTAACTTGTCCTAACTATTAAGACCCCTCAATCAAGTAATTCGGCCAAATTGGCCATGCCAAACCTCAATACAAGCTTAGCCACATACACCACATGTAAAAACTATAATGCAACCATTTCACACTCCTATAGTATACATATGCCAGACATGGTAGCATCCACATTTCATTTGCACTAGTTTCAAGGGGCAACCAATAGTACCACGTTCTTATGTAGAGAATCAAGAGTCAAACTAATATATACACTCCCAACATAACAAAGGCTAGATCCTATCTTGGAATTCACACATATATACATTGTAGAAACTCCAAAATGGCATCATGGATCATTTATCCAATATGTGCAACATGTGTACAGCCCATTCTAAACATTGCAAATAGGGTCCTAAAGCTAAAAGTCATAAACACTCGAGCAGCTCGTAAATCTCAGTTTTTGCCCAGATCCTCCTTTCCTTTACTTGTTTCTTCTCTTAAAAAATGGAAATCCCCCAGATGGGGTGAGATAAACATCGCAGTAGAGATTTTATCATTCAAAGAACATTAGCATGCATATGGTCAATAAACTAGAGAAGCACTTAATCATAAACATTCATGAAAACTAAAGATATATTGATTGCTTACAGAAGAGAGATTATTGGCAGATAAGCCAAGGGTGAGCAACCTTAGTTTCAACCCTTTTAAAACATCATCATACCATGAGAAGAACAACCTTTGTCTTAACCCAAGCTGCATCATTATAAACTATAGATAGAGCAACTTTCGTCTTAGGCCCACACTCATACATAAGTCCATGGGCAAAGCAACCTCTACCTCAAACCCAAGCTAATACATTATAAGACCATGAGCAAAGCAACCTCTATTTTAGACCCAAGCTTGTACATCATAAGTCCATGGTTAAAGAAACCTTTATCTCAGACCCAAGGTTATACATCATAGAGCAATCTCTATCTCAAACCCAAGCTCATACATCACAAGCAATCACATAAGCATCATATAACCATTGAAAGCTAATCTAGCTTAAAGTAAATGTGCCAAGAAGGATATACCCCTACCCAATAAGCAATACCCAAGCAAATGCTATGCAATTCCGACACCCAAGTAGTCCAATGGAAATCTCAATCTAAATTCCATGAACAATTAATCATTAATCAACATAATCTTACCATTTTCAATCAACAAGAACCTCATTCTCAATTTAAGGAACATACCTTACTTGATTACTCCCCAAGGCTTTCTTTCAAAACACTTGATGACAAAGAGAGTTTTTTTTTTTATTGTGTGCAAATTCTTTGAGGCCCTTTATCAAGCACCATAATTGAATCATAATAAGGAAACACATTCAAACCTTTGCCCAAGCTCAACCACAAATCAAGTCCATAGCATTAAATGGGAAAGCTTACATACCAATTTTTACTAGTCTTCAAGCACTTTACATCAAATTCCCATAGTTCCCAATAGTAAGTTTCTCAAGCAATAGTTCTATCCTATTTCTTTCCACAACTTGCCAACAACATTAAGCTTAATTCCATGAACAATTCATATAATAGTAATACATTTCAAGAATGTAATTAGGATACTCACTTCCTAATCAAACTTTTCCCTTCATCATCATCCAATTAAAATCAAGCCCTCAATTAAGTAATTGCTTCCAAATTCCCTTCATCCATTCAATCAACAACAAAATAGTCATATTCTATCACATGGCTTTAGAATAGTAGATTTTAAAGAAACCTAGATAGAATAACTTACCTCGAAATCAAGCTTTTCCTTCGCTTAAGGCTTGAAGCTCTACAATCGAATTCACTCAATCCTTTTTTTACTCCTACATTCGACCAAAATATAAACAAGATCATGAAGAGAGATTTCAATCCTCAATCATGATACAAACCTTCAATCCAAGAAACCAACACCACTTGAGAAACCCTTGGTAGCAAAAGAAAGAGAAAGAAGAATGAATGAAGTGATTTTTATGGAGAGCACCACGATTGAAAACCTCAATTCCCCCACCATGCAAACCTCCAAAAATGATGCACCATGGAGAGAAGTTTCAAGCTCTCTCTTTTTCTCGTTTCCTTCACATGTGTTACAACTCAAAGAAAATGGATCTTTTCATTAAGTTATGGATTGCAAACCTCTTGGGCTGAGAACTTAAATGGGCTAGGGTACATTAGTGGGATAAGGCTCCTAAATCGTTTCAAGACATTTCTCATATTTTAGGCCATTCCAAAATGATTTGGGTTAGTCTTTAGAGATAGTTTATTTAAAAGTCTATTCATCATTTCAAAGTTATTTAGGCAAATTATAATTTATAAATAATTCACCAAATTTTCCCCATTTATTAAATACTTCTTATAACTTATTCATCCAATAATTCTCTCACTAAAATTTCCCTCCCCCTATAATTCCTCCTAATTAATTTATGGGATGACACATTCCAACCTTTTCACAAGTATGAACTACCAGCTATATCAAATCTACAATTTTAATTTCTTAGCAAATATATTTTAATTGCACTTTTATGCTTTGTTATTGGTCAAAACCATAAAACAAATAGGAATTCTTTATCTTTTATTTTTATTTTAAAAAAAATTATTTAACAAATTAATTTATATTTATAAAAATAAATAAAAAATCAATAGGCTAGATTAAATTTTTTTTCAAAAAATAAAAGTAAAATAAAAATTTGGACATTACTTGTATATATAATTTATTATATATAATATTAATTTCTAATCATTTGATTGATCATTCATGTGTATCTTAAAGCTTGTACACATGCAAAAATCTCTACCTGATTATATAACCTAATGAGCATCAATAACATATTTAGATTAAAATATTTTTATGTTGATCTCATTTATTATTACTTTTACTTAGTTTTATTTGACTTTATAACCTAATAGCAATTAAAACTCATGATTTAAACAAACTATTTGCTTTACAATTTTTAAATTACAATGAGAATATTGTGATATATTGAGTTTACATCCTTTAAAACATTTTATGTAAATTTCTATATAAAATTGGAAAGAGACAAAAACAAAAAAGGATGTGGTTAAAAAAGAAAAAAGAATACATAAAGCCAATATACACTTTTATATTTTTGTGTCACTTCCTCTTCAAAATTTACAAAAAATTTATGAGAAAGGAATTTAGAGGATCTATACAAGTGATGTGTCCAACCTATTATTAACATATAATTAGCTAGATATTTTTTTTCCTTATTTTTTAACTTCAAATAACTTCATTGAAACTTAGTATATATCTTAACTTGAGTCTTATATTAATATTTTGCTTTCAGGTTTAATACCTATGAAGATAGGTAATCTTCAAAAGCTTGAGACATTAGCCTTGATACAAAACAAATTGAGTGGATCTATTCCGTCGAAAATTTTTAACATGTCAACTTTGAAATGGTTGTCTGTCGCAAACAATTCTTTATCAGGTAGTCTTCCATCAAATTTTGGTTGCAACCTTTCTAATCTACATGAGCTATTTTTATGGGGCAACAAACTTTCTGGAAGAATCCTAAATAGTATATCCAATGCTTCTAAGCTAACCAGGATAGAATTGGCATATAACAAATTCGAAGGGGTTTTACCAAGCACACTTGGGGATTTAAGATACTTGGAAATCCTTCTAATATCTTATAACAATTTAACCATTATAGATGCTTCCAATTCTGACACCAACTTTCTTAGCTCATTGACGCATTGTAAGCATTTGAAACATTTATATCTCTCAATAAATCCACTATATATAAAACTTCCCAAGTCCATTGGAAACTTTTCTGATTCTCTACAGGAGTTGATGATAGACTCTTGCGGTATTATTGGAAGCATACCATCAGAAATTGGGAATCTCACTAATTTGATTAAACTATCTTTGGATGAAAATGTTTTGAATGGATCGATTCAATAACAATTAGCAGCTTACAAGCTCTTCAGTATTTGAGTCTTCAAGGCAACGAGCTACATGGCTTAATCATTGATAAGCTTTGTGAAACTAGAAGACTTGCCTATTTATATCTACATGGAAACAAGTTTTCTGGAGCAATGCCGCCTTGCTTAGGAAATCTTACCTCTTTACAAGAAATTCACTTAGGCTCTAATAAGTTGACTTCAGAGATACCCTCTTCTTTTTGGAATTTGAAAGATATATTGAAAGTAAACTTATCTTCCAATATTTTAGTTGGAAATCTTTCATTTAGGATTGAGAACTTAAAAGTTCTCACCTTATTGGATGTGTCAAGCAATCAGATTTCAGGCAACATTCCAACAACTATTGGTAGCTTGCAAAATTTGCAAATTCTCTCCTTAGCACTTAACAAACTGCAAGGGTATATTCCTGAATCATTTGGAAATATGCTGAGCTTAGAAAATTTGGACCTTTCCCAAAACAATTTGTCTGGTGAGATCCTTAAATCCTTTGAGTCACTTGCCTATCTTAAGTATGTCAATCTCTCTTATAATAAACTACAAGGAGAGATTCCAAGTGGTGGGGCTTTTAAAAATTTGAACGCTACATCTTTCATGATGAATAAAGCTCTTTGTGGCAAGCCACAACTGCAAGTGCCACCATGCAGAAAAGGAAAAAGGAAAAGGTCAATGGCAAAACCACTTTTATTGAAATGCATAATACCCGTGGTTGTGTCAACAATTTTTATTGTTTCATGCACTATCCTTCTACGACATAAACGACCAAATTCAAGTGATCCAAGAGAAAGGGATTTATCAACTTTAGGAATGCCAAGAAGGATTTCTTATTTTGAAATTCTAAAAGCAACCAATGGATTTAATGAGAGTAACTTACTTGGAAGAGGCAGTTATGGTTTTGTGTTCAAAGGAAAGCTTTCGAATGGGTTGATAGTTGCAGTTAAAATATTCAATTTTGATTCAGAAGTAATGTCAAAGAGCTTTGAAGTAGAATGTAACACACTATGTAATGTGCGCCATTGCAATTTGGTCAAAATTATAAGTAGTTGTTCCAATGCTGCTTTTAAGTCTTTGGTTATGGAGTTCATGCCCAATGGGAGCCTTGAAAAATGGTTATATTCTCATAACTATTGTTTAGATTTTTTACAAAGGTTAGATATAATGATAAATGTAGCATCTGCTTTGGAGTATATCCATCATGGCTTGTCAACACCAGTGGTTCACTATGATTTAAAGCCAAGTAACATTTTGTTGGATGATAATATGGTTGCTCATGTGAGTGACTTCGGAATTTCCAAACATTTAGATGAAGGGCAATCTAAGACACATACAGAGACAATGCCTACATTTGGCTATATTGCACCTAGTAATTATTCTAAAGCTTGCTACTAATATTCTTCTTTTGTACTCAGTCCAAGAATATGTATATACATAGCTTGCACACACATTGATGTTAAAAAAGACTAGCTTGTGTGTTTTTTCTTAAATTTTGCTTTTAGAAACCCTCATTTACATTAGAGCAAACCTTAGCAAATGATACTTATAAAATCTCAAATAAATTATCTCTCATTATTCGAATTAGCAATATCATATAAAATTAGTGCATAACAAATTAATTAATATTTATGAGAAATACCGCACCTAGTTACAAAGCATTAGATGTTCTTGATTTAATTTTCATTAACAAGAAGTTCAATTGATGAACTAGAAGTTACTACAGTCATCTATGTGAAACAAGCACACCTAGAACTAGCTCTCCTTTTTCTTATAAAGAAAAATACTTCAGGTATTTCCTTCTATTTTTGCTATAAAGGAAGTTCTTGTGTTAAAATAGAAAGCTAAAGGGATTTTCTTTTCCATGTATTTTGCAATCACTGGGCTAGGTTAGTTTAATTTAATGTTTAATATTTATATCAAATACTTAAACTAATTTATTTTAGAACATCAAGGTGAAGGTGTGTTTTAATTCAAATAGGTTGCAAATCACTGTAGTAATTTGTTTTAATCTAGCACATATACTACTTTGGGTTGTATATTTCTTCCATAAAAATATCCTATTGTATTTGAGAAATTTTTTCTTCAAATTTTGTGGGATCTCAAAACATACATTCGAAGGATTTCCTAATTGTAAATTTAAACATATGACATATAAAAAAGAAAGCTTAAACACTACCAAAAGGAGGAATGCTTAAATAATTGGAGGGATATAAAGAATATACATATTTGTCTTTTATTCCATTTACTCTAATTGATACTATAGTGTAGTCTTAACTAGCTCTTGGTTTGTAAATTTCATTATGAGTGAGAACTTGAGTTTTAGCTACTCAAATTTATATGCAGAATATGGATCTATTGGAGTTGTTTCAACAAAAGCAAATGTGTATAGCTATGGTATCATACTAATAGAAGTGTTCACAAGAAAAAAGCCAACAGACGATATGTTTATCTCAAGATTGACCTTGAATAGTTGGGTAAGTGAGTCAATGCCCCATGCAATAATTCAAGTCATGGATTCCAATTTATCAAAAGGAGAGGAACAACATACTGATAATATATTGACATCTACATCCTTTATTTTTGAATTGGCCTTGAATTGTTGCACCAATTTTCTTGAAATAAGGAGCAATATGACAGATGTTGTAGCGTCATTAAACAAAATCAAGGTCATGTTTATGCAAAGGCAGCAATGCCATATTTGTGTAAGCATTAACTCTATTTGTAATTTGTATTTTTGCCTATTCTCCATTTCTTTTGAGTATGCCTTTCAAAAATGTTGGACACATTACCTAGTGATAAATGATATTTATTTTTTTCCAAAGATGGAAGACAAACTATTAGTTGTAATAATTATTGTATTACATGGTTTATGAGCCTTTTGATTAGTGAAAAGGTAAGAATCCATACATAAAGATATCCAATAACCAAACTAATTATATTGGCTTTACAAAAATCCCATCCAAATCTGATTAAAAGGCCAATTTAGTCAAATTTTGATTGACTTGGTAAGTTGAAATTTGATGGAATTGATCATTATCAATCCTAAAACAAATGAATTATGTTGCAATTTCATTGGGCAACAACCACTTCCAAAGCATCACATATACCCTTGGCATATATCTTGAAACAAAGATTTTGTGTAGTGTTAACGCATAATTTTTATTACCACAAGCTACTAAATTAATAGATCAATAGCCATTATATAAACAAATACGACTTTATTAGCTATGTCATGTAATAAAATTTTTATGAAGAATTAGAGTTGAGGACCCAAACTTTAACATATTTACTCTGAATGACCTATTATTACTAGGTTTAGGGATTTTTCTTAAAGTCAGTGGTAGGTTTAGGATAGATTACCATTGACTTTAAGCAAAATCCTTAAACCTAATGATAATAGGTTCTTCAAAGTAAATATTTTAAAGTCCAAGTCCTCAACTCTAATTCTCCCAAATTTTTATCTTCAAGTAAGTCTCTATTAATAAGGAACATATAGGAAAACAAGAAATAATGCTCAATAATACAACATAAACAATTGGGGCTAGAAAATATTGTTCCACTAATTTTTTGAAAAAAAATATTTAGTTTAAAAATGATCTCAAGGAGCCACTTTGATGTTTATATTTTTCTCAGTGAGATTTTTTTGGTCTCTCAGAGCCTTAAAGTAAATATTTGTAACCAACATAATGTAATAACTTAGAAATTTAAATTTTTTAAGGAATTAAGGTATTTTTAGTGAGGAATTTTAGAGAAAATATAGACTAATAATTAAGGGCTCATTTGGTATGCAAAAAGTAAAGGGCATGCAACTAAGAGAAAATGAAAAAAGTGATTTTGAATATGAAAATGATCCTTGTGCTCTTACTTTAAAAAAGTAATAAAATGATATTAAGTAATGATAATAAGAACATAATAAACGTTGCACATGAATTATATAAAAGAATTACGTTTACATAGAGGATATTGAATGTATTGTAAGTGAGGCAAATTTAAATTAGGAATTTTGGGCCAAATTAGACCGAATTAGGCCGATTGAAAAAATGGGTAGGGGTCCAGTTTGGCTTGACCTAGCCTATTCCAGTAGTATATAAGGAAACAAAGGGATCTACTCTTTCTTTAGCTCTACTCCAAGCCTTCAATCACATAAATGTTTTCTTGCTTTCGCCCCTCCCCAACCACCAATGATGGCATCCCCACCACTTTTCTACTCCTCTTATGTTGCTTTCCACCAACCCCAAACTCACCTCCTATCTCTACCACACCAACGTCATAATCGTTTCCTTCACATGGTCACACTTCATTTTGGGTCACTCCCTCCATCTTCACCTCCATCACCCCCCTTATGATTTCCCTCTTCTTCCTTCCACTTCTCTCGGTTCTGCTTCTTTTCATCTCCTCATCAAGCCCTTCATTTTTTGGAGTACCCGTTCAAATACGGATGGGGTACCCATTCAGATCTCATGGGACATCTACAATTGGTTGTTTGAGAAAGAGAACAGTGATGGGCATGCCATTTTTATGTTCAAAATCAAATAAAGCTTCACTATGTTGATCTCTCATAGGCCTCTTCCCTCCGTTGATGGCTCAACACCTTCCTCCTCAATGAGGTAAAGTTCAAAATCTTGTTGCTCAGTTTGGGGAAATTATTTTTAAAAAAAAAGTCATGAAGCGTAGTTAGGCTTAGTGTCCCAACTTGACTAGCCCACCTTAGTATATAACCAAGCCATACTCTGGCTAAGCTCTGAGCTTGAAAATTTAGGCTTGGTTTTATACCAAGTCAAGCACCACGCCGACCAAAAACCTAGCCTGATCCAATATATGTTTACCTCCCATTCTATTACAATTGAGTTCTAAGGATTGGAAAAGAGAAGGATTGGATCATGCAAACCATTAAAGGCTTCAAGAGTTCAATATTTAACTACATTGATTATGAGTTGTGCTACTTTGTAGACATGTACTGTATATAGAATTTGGTTTATTTTCTTTTTCTATAATATATCTTTGTTTAGGTGATTTTACATAAACTAATCTACTTCATTTAGGTGGATGGTGACCATGAGACCATGAATGTGGAAGGGGGATTCAGATATCTTGAATATGGGGATTTGATGACTTTATTTATTTATTTAAATATATGAATGATACTAAATATGATTGGGAATAGACCTTTGATGAGTGTGCTGATTTTTTTGGAATATATGAATCATCCTTGTGATCCAAAATATACTACAAGAAAAAAGGAATTAGAGATGGAAAATTTTGTCTTTGATTTGGCATAATTCACTCTCTAAATGATTAGAGATGGAATTTTTTTTGTCTCTAAAAGTAGTGTCCCTAAATTTTGAGATAGAAAAAAGAAATTCTATCCACAAGAAATTTCGTCTCTGGTCACAAATAGAAATTCTTGATCTGAAATGAAAATTTTTGCCTATGATAAAATAATTTCTATATCTGATCTGACTCTAAATTTGTTTTCCAAGTAAAAAATATATATGCAGCAACAGTTTTGACCACTGCTAAATGTGAATAAAATATATATATAATAAAATACCCTCCATTTACAAATGGAGCATATATTTTTTGTCAAAACAAAAAAATATATACAATACCCGACATCCAATGGAGCAATTTTGCTTAATTTATAAATCGATACTGCATATTCAAGCTATATCGGGGAAAGAAAGGAGAGAGGACAAGAAAGAGGATTAAGAGTATACCCAACTTAGACATTTAGAAATCCCTATGATTCAAAAGGTAAAAATAATTTAAGTGTCATGCGCATTCCAATTTTTGCTTTAATTTCAAAGCAAAAAAAAAAATGAGAGAGGTAAAGAATGGGAAATCTAGTAAAAACTTAGAGATGTGATTATAAGCAATGTAATAAAAATAGAGAAAAATACATTAATACATAACTCATCATAGAAAGCCACAACCATGAAATGAAGAGGGAAAAGCGGAGTTTGAACTTTTGAGCATTGATCAGATATTCATTCAGTCCACCAGATCAAAAAATAAACTCCGAGATATCATACCTTTTTCATCAAAGAAAGCACCTCGTTTTCTTTGTATTTGACCAACTCAAGTTGCCTTTCAAGAAGAGCTTCTACTTCAAAAATGAGATCAATGTCATTCTGCAGATGCCAAGAAGCAAATTAGATACAAATACCACATTAGCTAATTAGATCAGTGCTTGCCGATGCTTCAAATAATTCCCCTTTTTAATTTGGTCAAAAACAAATCATCATACTTAGACTAAAATAATCACAAAAAAATTTCTCACAATCTCCCCAACCTTAAATAATTGAAATAGTTCGGGCTAACATGTAACAATATATCAAATTATACATTACATTTTATTTCCATCACTTTGGAGTTTAAGTAGATATTACAGATAGTTAAAATAAAGAGTTTATCTTGCACATGAACATCATAAATTGTATCTAGATTGCAGCTCTAAACGCACCAAATGTTTTCATTTGAAAAACCACTTAACTGAGCCATGTGCATATTTCAAATATAATAGCAAATGCCAATACCCAAGACAGTTAGTAATTCAAGCAAAGACTCAAACTTAATTGTTTGGTTCATTCCACTTTTAGCTTATATAGCTCGACAAACCAAATTATATTTGCTAAACAACTATCTCCCAATTTATAGCTACTCTTTCAAAGTTGAGAGATAACAAGACAGCAATTCTTAAAAGGTGACAACTAATAATTTTTAAGTTACAATCAGAAAAGGAAACAACAGTCAACAGACTTAACCTATCTTAGACCCATATTTTATAACCACATTCTGAAACAAAACATTGTATATTGGGAATTTGTGGGTAACACCATACTGCATAGCCCTTTCAGATCTTCATACTATTTGATTTTTTTTTTTTTGCAATTTAAGTTAATAGAACATATGAGAAGAGGAAAACCACTTAAAAACAACAAAAATGATGACTACTTACCTAAGAGGTTGATGGGAATTTGTGGGATAAAAATTCTAGCTCTTTACCTCCCATTCTTGGGATTCAATAGGCACTGAAGAAACCAGTTCTGTGAAGGGGGAAAAAAAAAAAGAGTACTGAATTAAACAAGTGAAGAGGGTGGATTGAGTAGAGGAAGATGATGATAAGAATAATTGTAAACATGACAGTGCAGTTTTGGGAATTTGACTTTGTACACCATAAATTAATGAGTACTTGAGATAATAGTGATTTCTTATAGTTTTCATTATTTGCTATTGAAATAGCTTCCTTTATCGAAGTTTCCTGTACAGCATTCATCTTGTATCAACAATGGTTACATAATTTTGGCACAAAATTGAGTTAAAAAGTATGGCTACAACATGCTAGAATCCTTATAACAGCAAGTATCACTACAGTTCATCATTTTGGCCAAAATTGAGTTAAAAAGTATGACTGGATTATGATAAAATCCCAGGGACAGCAAGCATCACTACAGATCTCATTATGAGTCTTTTAGCAACAAATGCAAACTCAAAAATTAAAACAAAAATGCAAGTAAAACAAAAAATGCATTCCTCCTTATTTTGTCCTATTAGCAACATTAACCTACCAATTAGATTATCAACACCAACTTAAAAATTAAAACAAAAATGCAAGAAAAATTGTTCAATGTTTAGGTTTAATTATGAAGTTGTTCTAAGTTCTAACCAGCCTTAATCAATGATGATCAAATGCAAAAACAAGCAAAGTTGAACACTGCTATCTGATCAATAGTATATAATTTTAGCAGTACTAACTTCTAATTTTTCTTCATGTTCAAAAGAGTGCAGGCTGCTTTCAGGAGACTCATCACTAGAAGAAGTTTCTGCAATTCTAAACCAATAAAATTTAACTTTGCATTGGCATCCTTGGTGACTCTTGCTATGTACATTGCATCCTGGTTTAGGGAACACCTTAATTAACTACAATAGTCCCAAATAACTCATTTGGCTCTTTTTTTAATTAAAAAAAAAAAAAGCAAAATGGAAATAGATTACAACATGTTAATTCTATATAGCTAGAATCCACCCTAGCCAATAAAAACTTCATGCTTCCTAGGTTTCAAGGAATGCTCCTAAATTAAAGTAAAAGAAAGCAAACAATTCACTAATATTCAAGGAACGACCATATGGTTAGAGGGTTCACACACCATTAAGTGACAAAAACAACAAGGTGAAGAAAAAGCAGAACTTTTAACTATAAGCAACCCCAACAATCCAAAAAAACTACGATGGTGTTTCACCTTTGCTTTCTTCAGGTTGTCATCAGGTTTTCTCTTAGAAAACTTGAAAGCCACAACAGCAGTTCAGATTACATTACTTGATTAGAAAAAGCTGATATAAAATCCAAGTTCAACCATCTTCCCTAGCAAATATGGCAATCATGAAAGAAAATTCAATAATTGTTTAAAAATTGTTTTAAAAAAATGATACAATTATTTACAATACCTCTTATTTTGAGAGCAAAGAGTGCAAATAACAATTATGTAATTGTTTGTAATAATACAGAGCAACAAGGGTGTACAAGAAAGTATAACAATCTTTCAGCAATTAAGAGTCAGAAAGATAAGAATGTAAACAAACTAATAACCTCAATACCCCTTCAACCCACCGTCAAACCCTTAACCCATAGACCCACTAGCTCCCACCATTACTAAGGATGCAAGATTACAGTAAAGGCAAAATTCGGACTTACCCAGATCACCCATGAAAGACCCAAGAAATTGCTACAACTAGGAGGTTGAAATTGAGGTAATGGCTACAAGAATCGAAGGAAGATTGATGCCAAAATTTTCAGAACTTTGAAAGAGGAAGAATAGGGTGCAAACAAGGCTGGAAATCACAGAGGAAGAACTCACCACAAGAGGGACCCAAGGTGCAGCAATTTCGGGTGGAAAGAGGGCTCAAACTCGGATGTTTTTGGTCATGGAAACCAGCTCAGATATGGACGTTCTAAGCCGTTAAAAGGGTAGCAAAACGAACGAGCAGAAACCAAGGAAGAAGAGCACGATGCTTTTTAGTCTCTTATTCTTTTTTGCCTTTCTTTTTTAATTTAATCAATAATTTTTTTAAATAAATTATATTAAAAGATTCAAATTTTATAAAATTTATGAAAAAAAATTTTAAAAGTTAAACTTATTTTTAAAAATTAAAATTATTAATAAATTTTAAGAGATTTATTGTTAGATTTTAAAAAATTATTATTAAATTTTAAAAATAATTTAAATAATTTTGATAATAATTTTGTAAATTAATAATAAGTGATAATAATTTTAATTTTTAAAACTTTAATTATAAATTTTATAAAATTTAAATCTATTAATATTATTTTTCTACTATATATTAGCTAGTCGTAGTATCTTATCATATTTGGCATAATAACCGATTTGAATCATCTGCATTGCGCCCTCCATCCCGTGTGTGTCAATTGCGTCAATCCACACCGTCTGCTTCATCCAACTGCTACCAAAAGGACATGTGTTTCACGTACCAAAACACGTCGCCTTTAGCAAAACAAACGTGCATTTTGGTAATTGGGAATTTGGAGATCTAAAGGTAGACGAAAACACTGCAGCAATGGCTCCAATTCGGGTCATCTCTCCTCTCTTTTGCTTTGCTTCTTCATTTATCTTCCTCTTAGCTTTCTTTGTTCTTTTTCTCACTCTCTCCGATCGAGAATGAGGGATCCGACTCATCTTGAGAAGATGGGCAGAGAATTCAATTGTCTCATTTGATATGTAATTATTATTATTTCTTCCATTTTCTTTATCGGCAATTTGGTATGTGATCCATCTTTCTTTTAGTTTTGATTACTTGTAAAAAATAGGTACCCAATTCCTTTATTTATTTACATTTTAAATTTGTTTTGTCTTACTTACCCTTTTTCCCTTTTGTGTTTCTAGGTTATCCCAAAAAAAAATAAATCGAAAAACTCTACCTAATAAGTTGTTGTTTTCATATTTGGCTTAAATAATATATAGGGGTAAGCATGGATAAAGATTTACTTCAACCGAGTCCTAACTCAATTTCAATTTCGGGACAAAAAAATCGTCCTCGGACAGGCTAATCGGGTCACGGGTCAATTTTTCTTTTTTTTAAATTTTTTAAGAAAAAAATTTTTAATTTTAAAAATTTATATTTTTATATTTGCTCAATTATTTTGGTCATATAACTATTTTTTTAATATATTTTTTTAAAACTTATGCAATAGACATGAAAAAACATGAATTCAATGAAAAAAATAAGAAAAAAATGCAAATATAGTAGTTAAAACTTGAAAAAATATATATTTTTTAATTTTATTTTTTTTACATGAATATAATAATTATATTTAGGAGAGCTTTAACATAAATTTTGACCCCTCTAATTATTTATAATTTATAAAATATGTTTAAAAATTTTGGTTAAAATTATAAAAAGACTCTAAAAAAAGAATTTTTTCAATTTAGTTCATATCTTTTTATATATAAATATATATATAAATCTCGAGTCGGATCAAGCCCAATAAGGCCAAGAGATTATCCCGAAACCCGTCTCGACCCGAAATATTATCCCGACCCGACCTTGTTTCAATTAAAAAAAAAAAAATTCAACCCGTCCTAGCCCTATTATGCATCATACCGGGACGGGCCAAGTGGGGCGGGACAAGTTTACCCACCCCTAACAACATACAAGGCTGCTTATGTTCTTTTGATTTTTCCTATAGCCGAAAATTTGAAATGAATAGATATGTATAATTTTTTTTTGGTTAAAAAAGACCGCTTTTTATTATTGTGTTTAGTTCAATTCATTGCTAAATAGAACCCATGTTTTCATAATTATTTTCTATCAATGATACTTATGGAAGGAATTATAAAGGCTTTCCCATTTATTTGCTCCCTACAATGATAATAATAATGGAGTATATTATTAGGTGACCTGATAATCTTTAGTTTTGTGACAACTTTTACTATTTATAAAAAGAATAAGAATCTTTTTTCTTGTAAATTTCAAATAGATTGAAATTTAAAATAATTTTTTTCAGATATAATTGGTTGATTTTGTACACATTTATTAGCTATACTAGATGTTTTCCCCTGCAAATTGCAGGGTCAAAAAAAAATTATAAACAGTAAATGTCCGTACGTGTATAGACACAACAAATGATGTTAACACGTAGCTCTAGGTGGAGCTGCAGATGGCTTAGTTACAGTGCGGCACGGTCAGAGTTTATATAATAAGATATTATTGGAGTTTACTAAATTCTGCAATTTCCCTTATATGCAATCATGTATTCTGCAATTAACTTGCTTTATAGATTTTATATGCAAGTGAATGAAAATAAAATAAGTAGAAAATAAAAAATAAAATGTATGAGTTATTTTAATTTTTTTTTGGTGTAAAAACACCATTAAAAAATTGAAAATTTACCTTTTAAATAAGTCTATAAGAAATTTTTTTTTTAAGAGGAAAATGGTGATTGTTCCCAACTATTTTAGCTCTATTATCTTCCATGCTAAAGTTAGAGACGAAAATGGCACCAACTTTTGCAAAGTAAAATAGAGCCAAAAAATGAGTAGGGCATAGGACAACTAATTTCTTGCCTCGTTCCCCCCAAAACAGTGCGTATCATCTCTGTCCAACACCTGAAAGTCTGACCTGTCAATGCGTCAACCTCCAGAGGCTCCAAATTGTCTACTCAAAATGATGGCCATTGGATGCGCTGGACTGTGGATATTAACGCACTTGATTGGGCAATTTATCAAAGCGTAGTTTAGAGGATCTGTTTTAGAAAATAGATTTGCTCGTGTTATGTTTTCTCATATTTGTTTATATTTTTTAATAAAAAAAATTATTTTTTCTCAAAAAAAATAAAAACTTGTGAGAGACGTGAGTAACACAAAAGAAGCAACGTGAGGGGATCCAAGTCCTCTGCTTCGCTGGGAGACCAATCCTAAAATAGAGAAGAAAGTGAGATTGTTGGAAAAGAGGGAAAAACGTTTGGTATGGGTGAGCCTTGCATCCTTGGCTAAGGTCTCTCCCTTAAATGAGGGAGTATCCTATCCTCTAGCCTATGGAAGGAGAGCGCACTGCTGCATGGGAGAGGGCTCCTTTCAGGTAATTTTGCCCCTCGGTCTCCATCTGTTTGCGCGAGGCTCTCTTCGCCACACCAATGAAGACAGTCGTCGGCCACCACTCCAGGAGGTTGCTACCGCCACTGTTTGCTGTCGCTACATTTTCGTCTGGCCATCGTCCATTAAATCTCGTGAGATAGAGGTGACCAAGCTCTCGCCCGTCAAAGGAGATTAGGGCCATTGCTCACTGTACAAGCAACATGCAGCTAGTGGGGTTTAGGTAAAGTATAAAATCGGTCTTTCGCCCTTTTTCTGGGTTTTGATTTTGACTTTGGTTGGGGTTTGGGTGGTTCTGGGTATGTATGAACAGTTTGTGGGATTTTGATTTCAACTTTGACTTCGATTTTGTCTGTAGTTTTCCATATATTCCTTTTTTTTAATTTTTCTTTTGCTTGATTCCATATATTCCTTGTCAGTTTAAAACATATTATTTTAGCATTACCAACTGCTAACTGCTATTTGGTTGTTTTTGTACATAGTTTATACATGTTTCCTTAATGACAAGTTATAAAAAGAAATTGCGGATTGGATCAATCATATATTTGAAGGAAATGAGACTCTTCCAAACTAAATGTAACTGGTAGAACTGCAACACTTGAGTATTATAAGGCAAAATCAAAATCAAAGTCTTGTAAGAAGTCCCATTCCTCCTTTACTTATAACTACTATCTTTGTTTGCTTGTTGTGGCATTGGAAAATCTGAGGGAAGGTACTGAGAGATCATTTACTCCGATCTTTTTTATGTTTTGCCTTTATTGGTTTCATTGGTTGCAGTTATCTGAAAGAGTCTATTGTGGTGGTGTCTTGTTCTGGGGTGGGAGGCTTACTAGAGAGAGTAAAAAGGGTGAAAGATTGGAAGTGAAGGGAAAGCTTAGGCTTGCATGGAGGAACATGAGGGATGGGCACATTTGAAAGAGTCTAATCAATTGTTAATTTCTGTGCTTAGTCTACTTTAAGTACCTAATTTATTGATGTTGGTTGTTTTGTGAATGTGCCATGCTTAATTTTAGAATCTTCTTACTCCAAGCGAACTTTAGAGGTCTTGTGCTGCTTCACTTTAACATAATCTAGAACATTAAATTATACAATGTAATTTTCTTAATTTAAAAACAAAACTGGTGGGTGAAATTGTTGCTTAAAAAGTCACATATGTTGGTTTGTATGTTCATACCTCTGCACATAAACCACCAAGAGAATAACTTAGAAGTAGTCAATATATCATTATGAAGTTATGTATGTGGATATGGTTTTTCCATTTGGACTGAGTTGGTTTATGGGTTGGAAGAATAAATTAGATTAAAGATACATGGGAGCTATTGCTACTATCTCCATGCATGGCTTCTTTTCTGCTCTCTACTATTCTTTCTATCTCTTTTCTTTCTCGTCTTTCCTGTGGTCTGAAATTTATTTGTGCTTGGGTTTTCATAAACTATCATTGAACTATCCTACTCTGGTTGTGGCTTATAATATTGCATAAATGTTACATATGTGCCATTTAATTTCTTTACGATACGCAGTGCTTTTGTATTTGGTGCTAAAAAGCTGGCTAGACTACTTGATTGCCTAAAGGAGTTTTCAAGTCAATCAGTTCTTTATGGACACTTGGACAGCACAACGCGAAAAAATATTGTAGAGTGGCGAAAGGACTTTTGGTGAAACGATTAGCTCAGCGACTCAGTATTTACTCTTTGGTTTGATCATTGATGTTGATAACCCATTTTTGTTATGCCTTTCTTGATATTGTCCAGAGCCTTCATGGAGTTTGAAAGGCTTAATTGTGTTTCAAATAGGATTTAGGTAGTTACAGATAATTTGGAAGTGTAGTATTTGGCAATTTTTTTATATGTTATAGATTGATATAAGTTTATATAATGAGCAATTTGATTTATATATTTATGTGGCGTTTTATTATTTAGTTTATATATTATAGAATGTAGTATATTTTTTTTAGTTATAGTATTTAATTTTTTTTTTTATATTTTATAGATTGTAATATTTGGCTTATAGATTGCAATTCTCCAAGTTCCTATTTTAGTTTATATATATATATATATAATTTAAAAAATTAAAAGTGCATTTTGTTAGGTGTTGTCCTATTATTGGTGATTACAAATTTTCTTTCTTATTCTTAATATTAAAAATGAATAGTTCTTTATATTTTTTTAATTAGAGGTAATTAAAAATGATTATCTCGTTATTTTTATTATTATTGGTAATTAAAAGTAATTATTTTATTATATGTTATAATTATTAGTAATTAAAAATGATTAGGAGTATTTTGATCTCCTAACACTTCCTTCGTACCATTTTAAATTTATTTTTATCTAATTAAATATAAAAAAATTATTTTCTTTTATTTTATACCAAACATGATTATGATTATGAGTCACAAGACTCCTTTTCATTTTTAATTTATTTTCAGCTCTCATTCTATTAAAACCTATTTTTAGAGGATTAAAAAAAACCAAAAAGAGGGAAGGAGATCCAAAAAAAAAAAGAGGGGGAAAATTCTCATTCAAAAAAATTGAGAGGGAATGAGATTAAATTGAAGGGAGTGAAAAATTTGGCAAAAATTTAAGAAAGACAAAAAACGAAAATTAGGTATAAGAGAAAAATTTTGAAAAAATGTTGGAAGAAAAAGGAAATTTGAGGGAAAAGAAAAAAATTTTAAGAGATGAAATAATAAATAATAAGAAGTGGGTATTAATTTTATAAAGTTATTTATTAAATTAATATGAAAATTAGATACAACACATTAGAGTTATAGCAGAGTTGGGCCGGACATCTAGTCGACTTGATGCCCTGCCTGATTAAGATTCAGGCTTGTTTTATACCCATGCCCCGGCTCAGGTCGAACAAGTTCGGTTTTAGGGCGGGTTAGGGCAGCCAAAACTTTTTTTTTTTAAATGAATTAATACTTATAATATAAAAATATCTTTTTACAGACTCAGATATATATTTCAAAATAATAAACCTTTAGAACTCTTATATTTTTATCAATAATAAAAAAATAGTCTAGTATTATCAAACAAAATATAAAATATACTAATATCATTAATCTTAAGTAAATATGTGTATTTTCATTATTTAACAAAAAAAATACCAGTAAGTATATACATTAATGATGAAAACAATTAAGAAGTAGGGAAGGTTTGCATAAATAATAAAAACTACAATATGTAGAGAAAATTAGATTAAATAAGAATTATATATATATATATATATATATATATATATATAAAAGATGACAAAATGTTAATAATTAAAAAAATAGTAACTCTTAGAGTAGGTTGGACAGAATATACTTTACCTGTGACCTAATCCGACTTAATATAGTTTTATTTAAAGTTTTGTCTATTTGTATTTTTGACCCAACCTAGCTCGACCCAATTAGACCGGGTTAAGGCAGGCCTTTATGACATATCAGGCTAATGAACACTCTTACAACATATATTTTGCATTTTGTGATACACATATCAATTCAACTGATATATATATATATATATAATAATAATATTTTTGTTGGTGTAAGGATGTTATTTTATATTGTTAAATTCACATGTTTCCTTACATTTAATTTCATTTCAGTTTTGAATTTTTTTAAAGTTACTAAAATGTTAGGAGTTAATCTGTTATATATTAATGTCAAAATTAGATATAATATGGATTAGATATGAATTATACTTATTAATTGAATAAAGTTTTTATTTATTAAATTTTATAAAATGAATGTTAAAAAATTATTTATAAATTGTACAAGTGACATTTGATTCTACAGTTACATTTTTTTAATGAAATTAAAAAAAAAAAGTATTATCGAATGATAAAGTATATTAATCCAACATCATATAATAGAAATTTTACTTATAACTATCTACTTGAGAGAATGGGAAAGATTGGTGTCTACTTGAAGTGAGGATGCCTAACAATTGTTTGGTTACACTTAATCAAGTTAAAAAACATAACCTTTTTGCACAAAGCTTTGGGTTGGCTTTCCCCTCATTACAACCCGACAATTACTTATCAGAAAATTTTAAAAAGAAAAACAAAAATGATATCTATGCATTCTTACTAGATATGAATTTTATTTATTAATTGTATAAAATTCTTATTTATTAAATATTCATATAAATATTAAATTTATAAAATATTATATATGAATCATTATACTACTTTTAATATTACTGGTAACTATATGATAAATATTCTTAAAGTTGAATTGTACCAAAAAAATAAACTATTTAGAGATGTTTAAGTGTGTATAAAATTAAATCTTTCCTTTTCTTTCTTTGTTATTAATTAATATTTCTCAAAACTATGTCATTAATCATATTTATATATACTTGGCTACTTTGCTCATACTTATATTAAGGGATTTATAGAAAAATACAATGGCAAGATAAAAAGAAAAGTTATGCCTCTTCAACTTGGTGAGACAAAGCTAAGAGAATGCAATCTTGATCTTGTGATACTCGCCTGTGTATGAGCGAATCCTCCTTTCATTGAGATTATTAGAGTCTCTATTCATAAGTTTCACAAATAATGAACTAATGATGATAGTCAGGTCAAATTGTCTAATAGAGCCATAAAGCTATTTGATCATAGTGGCTTTTTATGTAAGAGTCATTCTATTCAAAGATACTTGAACAATTTGCTATATTAATTCCTTGTATTAAACTCAATGAATGTTAGCTTGTGAGTGGTGTGGGCTTTCTAGAAACAAGTTGAATTGAGTTTGGCTAATCTAATTTCTTATGATTAGTCAGCCCTCATAACACAATCATATTTGAAATTTATGTGACAAAAGTTGTTGTCTTTTAGGTTTTAGTGTTAAAGTGTGACTCTTTGGTATTTGTTAATTAGGGAAAAATTTTAAAAAATATTTTTGGAACAAATTAGTGTGATTCTTTTTTTCTTTTTTCATAAAAAAATATTTTAAGAATGAATTAAAGACAAAAAATAGTGAATAAAAAATTAATCATTCTGAAATGGAATAAGAAATGAAAATTTTTATTTTTAATTTTAGAATTTTGAGACAAAAATCCATCTCTAAATCTATGTCTAATCTTAGTTTTAAAAAAAATCAAACCATTCTAAAATGCTAATTTCAAAATTTTGAGATGAAAAATTCCATCAATAAATCCATCTCTAATTTAGTTTTTATTTAAAAAAAAATTTGAGACAAAAGTAGAGACAAAATTTCATCTATAATTTCAGAATTTTGATATGGAAAATTTTATCCTTAAATCCATTTCTAATTTTAATTTTTTTTAAAATTAACCTTTTTGGGATGGAGTCGGAGATGAAAATTTTCATCTTTAATTTCAAAATTTTGATATGGAAAATTTTGCTTCTAAAATTGTTTCTAATCTTAATTTTTTTTAAAAAAATGTTGAGATAGAATTACAAAAAAAAATTTCATCTTTAATTTTGAATTTTCTTTTTCTTGTAAAAAATTATTTTCACAATAGAAACGAAATCAAAGATAGAATATTTTGAGATGGAAAATTTCATCCCTAATATTTTTTTTTTCCAAATAATCATTCTAAAATGGATTTGAGGTGAAATTTTCAAGGATTAGAGACAGAAAAAATTCTAACTCTAATTTCCTATTTTCATTGTAAAAAAATGTCAAGGGCCAAATCTCTCAAGAGCCTCTCAAAAGCTTAAGCTGCAGAGGAAAAGCCCATGAATATGTATACTTTTTGTTTTAATTATCCTTAATACAAGTAAATATATTATTTTTCTAATCCTATTAGATTTAGGCAAACTCATGTCTAGGCCATTTAGGTGTTACAATGAATACATATGTTCTTTGTAGATGGGACACGGCCATTTTGATTTATAGCATTTTTATTTTTTTTAGCCAAACTGATTTATAGCTATATAGTATTATCAGCAGAAGTGATTTCTAACAGGCAAAAGTGAGATTAGCATTTCCATGAATTTTCTATTTCAATTGCTTTAATTACTGCTGAGCTACTTCTTCAATTCTTCTCAACTACTTTTTATCATATTAATCTGTAATGAATTAATTAAATAGTATTAAGAATTATAGTGTTTGATTATCTAAAAATCTTGAATTTGAAATTGGGAAATTTAATTTATGTTCCTTTTTTTATTTTTCAAAATTTTTATTTACTGTTATTTTTTTATTCAATAATAGTAATTAATTCCGTTTAAAATTCTCATCATCAATACTTATTTATTAGATATAAGATTAATTGTGATCAGATTAGTGATAAAATTAGGAAAATTCATTTACTTATCAAAGATGAAAACAATGCTGTTGGTTTTTTTGTCTAGTTGGAGACAAAATTTTCCGTCAAATTTTTTCTTTGTTTAATTTTTTGAATCAAACATGAACAATTCTGTCTTTGATTCTATGTCAAATAAATACAAAATGATTCTGTCTCAAATTCTTTTTAGTGAACATGACTTTGTTATTTTTTTTAATTAAAGATAGAATTTTTTGTCTCTAATTTCGTGTCCGATGGAGATGGAAAATAATCCACTTCATTGTTGTTTCTAACCTTTTTTTTTTGTTTTTCTGTGAAATGACGTAATTTTATTTCCTAGTCACCTTTTTCCCAATTTCTTTTCTCCCCTTTTCTCTGTTGACCATTTTTGCCTTTCCCTCTGTCACAAGCATTCATGCTCTCGTTCCTCAACCATGGGATGCTGTCAATTGTTCCATTGGTCCATCTGTGGGGTGTTGTCGTGTCTTAGCTGCGGCGGTGGCTATGCCTTAGCGTGTGTCATCTTCACCTCTCTTCTTTGTCTTTTGCTTTCTTCATTCTTGTTCACGAATTTGTAGGTGAATATCCTCCTTTCCTATTTTGTTTAATGGCAAGCCTCAAGATGTTATGGTGTTGTCTTTTATTAGTTCATTTCTGGGTTTAATATGATTTCTTAGGGACATTCCATCAATTTCTTTAGATGATGTCTTCTGTAATACCATAACTATCTTAGCTA
This sequence comes from Erythrophleum ivorense, assembly GCA_026724425.1. Classification (NCBI taxonomy): domain Eukaryota; kingdom Viridiplantae; phylum Streptophyta; class Magnoliopsida; order Fabales; family Fabaceae; genus Erythrophleum; species Erythrophleum ivorense. Next base: position 12,766,766 of record JAIUCV010000019.1, read on the forward strand.
ACCTCCTTATATACATAAGTCTCGTACATGGATTTTTTCAAAAAAACAAAGAAAATAATACAATTTAATTGCATTACGTTATTCATAATTTCTTTGTTTTCGCTCCGTAGGCCTTGGGGACTCTCTCATATCATTCTCAAATTTAATTACACCAATACAATCCAAAACCATCTCAAAACATTGCCAAAAACCAGAGCTTACATCAAGCATACATAATTAATAATGGTTATGCCTCAAGTTCAATTTGCAGATTCTGTGCATCAATTTTGAAAATTTGTAATTAATTCCAGAAAAATCAAAATCAAGCATACTATGTTATTTTAGAAAGCTACAGATGTATGCTTTATGATAAAAATATGTCCAGGGTATGAAACATAACACAGAAGACGTTTGACATTTGAAAAAGTGCAGAGGTTTGGCTGGCCCTTGGTACTATCACAGATTTCTACTACAAACTTAAAAAATGTTTAATTAATTCCACAAAAATCCAATCCATACAAATAATACCAATATAGAAATATGTGATGTTAGCTTTATGATAAAAATAAATTCAGACCAAAATTAACACGTCTAACTACTGGAATTCAATGGAACAGTAAGCAAGGTCGTGTTGCGCTATTGATGCTATTCTAGAATTTCAAAAATTCGTAACTCTTAGCTTAGACCTCCAAATGAGATGCTTCTAGTTGCTACAAGTCACTATGAATTTCTAGTTTATTCTACCAAATTTTGTAGCCATTGGATCACGTTTGAAAAATGAACAGTAATTCTGCAGATCTGAATTTATGATACCAACTTTGAAAAATCATAAAAAATTCCATAGACCTCCAAATGATCTATTCTTTAGGTTCCCAAAAATCTCTAGGCAAGATCTAATTGCATGCAAAATTTTAAGTCAAGAAGAGGTCATTTGGTCAGATTTTGACATAAGGGGGCCAAATGACATTTTTTTGTGTTAAAAGAGGGCTCCAAGGTTTCAACTTTGCTTCTCCTACTTCTAAGGCTCTATGAGCATGTGGAAAAGCATCAACATAGGCTACCAAGCATGGCTCAAAGGTCTAACAACCCAGATTTACAAAACTTACTCTCCCACACCAAATCATACACCATGTACATAATGCCAAAATCTTGCTATTCATACCAAAAACTTGCTACATCATTCAATATAGTTCTAATTCTCATATATATACAATATGTTCATACATTTACAAGTATTCATAAGTGCATGCACCATGTACATCATTAGATTACATTTCTTGACAACAAAATGGTTACAAAATGACTATTTTACAAGTCCTTTGCCAAATTCCCTATCTTCAAGCTTGGTGGCCCCCACTTCTTTGTTCACTTGGTCCACCTAGACATATTAAGCAATGGGGAGAGAAGAATGAGTTTCTAAGAATCCCAATAACTCACCTCCCTTTCAAACACACACACATGATGCAAATTTCAAGTTTAAAATGCATGTAAGTCAAACATGGAGTTCTCAATCACACATAAAGCATTTCCTTTATTCAATAAGACATAAATAACATACATAGACTTGCCAAGACAAGGATTTAGCCTCATCCATTCTCTTTGGGATTTTTAGACTTGCTTCACTCATTTTCAAGAGACTTTTGACTAGGCCTCACTCTTTCTAGAGACTTTTGGCTTTGTCTCACCCAACCTTAGGGACTTTTGGCTCATCTTCACCCTAGATAAATGAATTTTGGCTTCACCAAGTTCAAGCAAACCAAAAATATTCATGAAAACATCTTTCAAGTACATAACATAGCAACTTGGTACTAAGGCATGTAATCATTCACTAAAACATATTTCATGGCTTAAAACATCCACCCACATATTCAAGACAAGAAAGACATTCAAGCATGCATGAAGGAAAGTGGAAAGAGCTACCTTACTTGAAATGACACACTTTTTCCCTTAAGTGTTCTTCTTCTCCCTTGGCCAAACACCCACAAAGAGGTGGAGCTTGATTCCTTTGGCCTAGATACATGAAATGGGACCAAACATACTCTTAGAGCATTCAACAAAATTGCACACACTTTAAAAAAAATTAACTACTCTTAATGTTCCATAATGGATCCATAAGGCATCCAAAGGAGCAACCATTAGCATCTAAGGTCTTGGCTCCATTTTCATCTTATACCTAGGTCTCTTGGTTGCAATAAGACTCCTTGAAGTCATCATACACTCAATTCCAAGAGACTAGGACCATATTGCTTCCATAGTTCATATTATGGAACCTATTGCCTCATCTCCCATTTTAAGGCTTCTAAATTTTTTCCAAGGATTTCTCTCATATTCTCCCATCATATATGACACAAAACCAAGCTTGGATGAATTTAAAACTATCCCTAGGTATTGGTTCTGCCCTAGGCCGAAACAAGCTTCAAGAATGAGAATCAATGAACTTCCTTTATTTCCTTGATGGGAGATGCATGTGGGAAGGTCTCTAAGGGTCTTAGGAGCTCATACAAATACTTACATTAGCCTAGGGACTCTTGTATAAAATCAGATTTTTGGTTATGTTCTTGGAACCCTAGCATTTCACTATTGCAAAATCATGGATGGTTGTCTATTCTTTTTGTATAATCTTGATTCCCATCCCTTAATCCATATGATTCATTATTGGTTCTGCCCAAAATTCAATCCCTTATGGCTGTTCTCTCCTTGGCCAAAACTCACACTAAAAGAAACAAGAAGGAAGAAGCATGAAAGATAACAAAGTAACATTGGTTTCTAACTTCTCTCAAGTGCTCTTCCAAGTGGTAAACTCCTCTTTTCCAAACTCCAATCTTTCTCCTTTGTACCAGACCTAAAACATCACCATATCACACACAAAAACCATAAGAAGAAAGGCAAGGAGGAGTTGAGCAACTTTAAAGAAGGAAGAAGCTTGAATTTGCTTAAATTTTCATACCTTTTTGCCTTGTTTCTCTTCTCCCTTGAAGCTTCTTCTTATGTGTGAATGGCTGCTGGTCTCTGCTCTGTTTTAGGATAGAAAAATGGCTGGTTAATCAGATTGGGAAAGGGGCCACGTGCTTTATGGAGGGGAGGAGTCACTTTAACAACTTTTTACTTTTATATTTTAGTCTATTTTCTTGACTTTTTCATTTTAGGCCCATTTCAACTTGTTTTCTAAATCTGACTTTTCCATCATAATATTTAGGCTCTCTAGCTTATAAAATGCGTTTGGAATCACTCAAATTAGATTTAAAATTATTCTGAACCATTTGGTCAAAGTTTCAGTCAACCACTAACTGAAATTGCTTATCGGAGGGATTTCAACTGTTATAGGGGTTCCCATAATTTTCAGGGTCTTTGAGAACCCCAAAAAGCTCAAAATTTTCATTTAAAATGCCTTCCTGTGAGTTTTCTAAATTATCCAAAAAATTACGAAAATGCCCTAGCTTTCTTTCATAAATTTTCCTAGCTCGTTTGGCTCGGGTTTCCAGTATCTTAGACCTTGGATCCTCATTTTCTATTATTTAGAATTTTATTTTAATTTTTTTTGTCTTAAATAACTCATCTCAGTGGATTTTCTTTGAAAACTGACTCATTTTGGTGTTTTACAAAAAATCAGATGTTACATCTTCCATCACTTGAGTTTACAGGTTGTTTGTAGCTCAAAATTGATGCTTTATGTTGAAAAATAATACATTATATTATGTAGGCTATCATCAAACATTTGGATTGGTTATATTTGTGTTTGAACATGTACCAAGGCTCTTGGAAGCTTGAGAACAGTTATGTATTATTTTGGATTCGAGAGGTAGAGATTTGCACAAGTGCTTTGGATTGTGCTTTTGGTATAATCTTTTATGGATAAAATTTTGTGCCTTTGGATACTTTGTGACAAGTTGGTCTTGGAAATTTAAAATCAATCATATTAGATTTTGTAATATATATGACAATCATACTATTAAATCTTTGCTTCGTCAGGTAACCCTAAAAAATAAAAAGATATCTAATCGGTGAAACGCAAGTGAAGATGGAAGATTACTACATATGGCTTGACATTGACAATGAAGGAGTAAAACATTAAAATTGATCTATCATTTAAGCTTTAATTTTCTTGGCTTGTGTTTGAATGGTTTGAACAGAAAAGAGGAAGATGGACATATATTATACTTGATTTGAATATTTCTAATATCGTACTTGATTTGGATTTCTATTTAAGTTTATTTATTTCTAGTTCTTTCTAATGTCACAAATACAAATTTGAGACATGACTAACATGGTATATGGAATAGCCTCACATTCATGAGATTAAATGAACACATAAAACCTTATTTTCTTACCATGCTAATTTAAGACTAAGGAAAATAGACATAATTTAACACTTTAATACAATGATACTTTTCGAATAAACCTTTCTTCATATTCTAGTTCCATTAAGATACACAAGATATTCATTTTTAACATCAAACCAATCAATTGAGATGCTTATATTAGTCAATTAATGCAACTCGAATTTGCTCATCATCACTTACAACTTTCATTTTCTAACCTTAGAGATCCCAACAACCAGTTTAAAATCACAATTAAAACTGCAACTAAGCTCTAAAATAACCATAGCTAGGATATATATGTATATATATGTAGTGAGCTTGTTTAATTTCAACCCATCATTCCACACATCAACCCAAGATAGACAACTTACACAATAGAATGGGGAAGAGTTACCTTCACAATTAATTGTTTAGTGAGCTGTGCCACCAATTAAGCTGAACACCTATGTTTGGTCAACAAACCAAAAAATGGGTTGTTGAAAGATGGAAAGAGGACAAAAATAGCAATCCCTATAATCTCTAGCCTTGTCAGGATGAGAGAGATAGGAAGAAAAGAAGGAACTAAACTCTAGGAAGGCTCTTGGTACACTTTCAAGCATCTAGAACCTGAAGAAGAGCCATAAAAAAACATGGATGGAAAGATATAAAGGACAAGTGGAAGTCTTATGGATGCTTTTGTAATTAAATCTTTAAGGGACCAATGGGTAAATGTAAAAAAATATAAGGGCTGAAGGAGAAATTTAAAATTTTACAATTTAGTCCCTTAAGCACATTTGCTGAATAGTGAGGCAAAGAAATAGGAAAATAGGAGACAAAAAATGGCAAAAGTGGTCCTGAACATGGACCCATTGGGATGTTAAGCAAAATTTGTGACACTATTGACACGATTAAAGCTTCCACTTAATTTGCTCTTGATAATTTTAGACTTAGCCTCATGTTTAATGGGTTAATTTAATTTGGCTAATAAATTTTAAAATTAGTTCCTTCTTTCTTCTTATTTTCCGACTTGAACCACATATTCCCTGTAACAACATAATGTGTTAACCTTAACTAATCTCCATTTAGGCTTGATTCTATGAAATTCCAAAGAAAAAGACTAAAATCGTGGCATTTTAATGCATTATGTCAGGGTATAAATGACCATATTCATCCCGTGGGTCCCATAAACCCGTCAATCATATTCTCTACTCAAAATTCATTCATAAAACTCATACATATCTTAAAATAATCCATGAACCATGGATATGAGGCCAAACTTCAAAAAAATGCAAATTCTCTCACGGGTCCAAAAGTCAAATTTTTGGCTCCAACTTTAGAAAATTATAACTAATTCTAGAAAAATGAGAATCAAGCAAACCATAACTTTCTGGAAATCTCTAGATGTCAAATTTATGTTAAAAATAATTTCAAGCCATAATAACATCGATTGGACTATGTTTGACGATAAGAAATGTTGGGAGGTCAAGCTGCCTAGAAATCTAATACAGCTTTCTGATATGAATTTTGGAAATTCATAATTAATTCCACAAAAATCCAATCCATGCATTCTATACCAATCTAGAAACATATAGATGTTAACTATAGGAAACAATAAGTCTAGACCAGTTTAGTAGACTTTAGGCCTCAAAAACTTATGGAACAATAGCCAAGGTCAGCTAGCATCCCTGATATTGACACAGAACTTCAAAAAATTATTTCTCCCTCTACAGACCTCCAATTAGGGTGCTTTTAGTTGGCATAGGTCACTGCGAATGTCTAGTTTGTCTTTTAAAATTTCATGGCAATTGAACATTGTTTGTCCCATGAATGACATAAACTTATTTTTAGACCAATTGCACAGTACATTGACCAAAACCAATTTTTTTTAAATTTAAAAATTCACCAAAAATTCTATAAACCTCCAAATATTCTGCACCTTAACTTCCCAAAAATATCTTAACAAGCTCTAAAAGAATGCCAAATTTTATATTAAGAAGAGTTCATTTAGATAAAAAGTAATACAACCCACCAATATGGTTATTTTTGCTTCTCATAATGCAACTCTTTAGTCCAAATGGCTCCTTTTAATGTTTGGCACCTCTTGGATAAGTTTAAAAACATAAACACAACATATAAGAATTGCCCAAGTGGTCCAAACTATCACACATCTCAAACTCACCATGCTACAAGCAAGAATGCAGTATTACCTACAAGCCACCAAGTAACCAAATATCATATTTTCATTGCTTTGGCTCTAATATTGATATATACAATGTATTCACATACTTTTACACTTTCTCAAATATTTGCATCTTAAAAATAACATATACATATAAATATTAACATCTCTTTACTTCAAGGCCAAACAAAACTATACAAAGTATCAAGAGATAGCTTTTCAAGCTCTTTGACTTAGACTTTGGTCTCCTTGAACTTCACCTAACATGTTAAGATGGGAGAGGGAAGGGGGTGAGATTCATGGAATCTCAATAGCTCATACACTCATTAAAGGAAGAAATCAAGGAATATAAACATGTCAAAGCATGTAAGTAGGCATCCAACAATTAAAAATCATACAACACATAATTTACATGCCATAAAAATCATATCAATGCCAAGAATAAGTTCTAAGGATTTTTGATCTAGCCTTACCCTATTTTGGAGACTTTTGGATTGGCCTCACCCTTGATCTAGGGACTTTTAACTTGGCCTCACTCATTTATGAGACTTTTAGCCTTATCTCACTCATTCTTAAGGACTTTTGGCTCCACCTCACCTTTTAAGAGCAATTTTTATAACCCAAAACATAAGCATATTGGTATCAATGCAACAAAATAATATCAAATAGTATGTCTCATAATACAAGTGCACACACAAGTATACAGTGACCATCATACATTCAAGAATGCAACAAAAAAGAGTGAAGAGCTACCTTGCAAGCCAACACAAGTCGTTCTTTTTTATTTCTCTTTTTCCTTTTCAGTCTCACAACCATAACTAGATGGAGCTTGAGTTCCTTGGCCTTGACACAACAAATAACACTCAATTACTCTCTTGGAATAAGCCAAAGCATCAACCACATATTTAAGAAGCATACTTTATTTATTAGTTCCATAATAACTCTATTAAAGGTCTAATGAAGCTTCTCAATTTTCCTTGAAGGGAAAGGTACGTGGGAAGCTTTCTAAGGGTCTTGAGAACTTAAACAAATACTCACGAAGGCTAGGGATTCTTAGACAAAATCAATTTGTACAAAATGTTCAAGAATCCCTATGTTTCCTATCTTAAAGTTCACTAGCTTTTCTTCCACTTACTTTGCATTTCTTAGCTTCCCACACTCTAATTTTATAGTTTCTTATTAGTTCTAAATCAGAACTTTCCTCCCTTAGATGGTTCTAGTCTTAAACATTACACCCACAAAGAAGAGCAAGAAGGAAGAAGCAACCAAAGACAAGAATTCACCTTGGATTCAATCTTGTTTCAAGAGTCTTTTTGCTTCCTCCAACCTTCTCCTTAGCACACCACTTCTCCCCCTTTGAGTTAAGGTCAAAATAGAACCATATTACTTAGCAAACCCATGGAAAAAAAGCTTGGAAGGAGATGAACAAAGTTTCAAAAAGAAAAAGCCTAAAAATTCTTACGGATTCTTACCTTTCTTTCTTAATTTTCTCCTTTCTTTTTGCCTTTTCTTGGTCTCTCTCTCTCTCTAGCCTTCTCCTCTATTTTTAGACGAAGCATATATCAGTTAGAAGGAAAAAGAAGCTTTTAGGGTCTTTAAGAAGCAAAAATTTGCTTTTTCACATTTTTTCTAGATCAATTCTTGCTATAGCAAAGAATACCTCTCGCTACTATGAGCACTTATCAGTCTCAAGTCCGCTATTCTCGCTATGGTGAGTGCTATTGCGTATGAGATGCATGAACTCGCTATAGTGGGTTGCATTCTCACTATAGTAAACTGGTACATTCACTATAGCTAGCTGAAAACTTACTATAGCTTGTTGTATCACACCATATAGTTAATTGCATTTAAGTTTTTAAAACTGAACCAGTTATTGAATTAGTAGACAAATATATTCATGGTTTAATAGTTTGATTGTGGATTGAATTCTAGTTGAATTGATGATAATTAAACATATATTTTTTAAATTTTTATTTATTAAAATTCTAATATAACAAATAAAAGCAAAAAATTTTAAATATTAAAATAGTCACAAAGTTGTTATCAAGTAGTTTAAACTTTAAATTGATAATTAATTGATTTAAAAATATATTTAATATAATTTTAATATATTAAAATTTAAAATTTATTATCATTATAAATTTGTTTAATGTTATATTTATGTAAAACTTGGTACAACATAATTAAACAAGTCTTTATAAAAGGGTGGTGGAGGCATTGCTTTGTGTGTAAGAGGTCCCCATTCTAGTTCACTACCTATTTCAAACCAGATAAGGGGTTGGTTCTTTAGTTTTCCAATTAAACCAGCAAGTCTAGTTTGGTTTTGATAACATTGATTGCACTTGCGATGCATATATATTGTACTTTTGGCTCTATTTGATAAGTCTTGCACTTCATATTTAAGGGACTTGTATTCTCACTCCTATAATGCCATAGTTCTTATTATTTTTCTTCTATTATTCTTTCCTTTCTGTCTCAACTACGTATGTACTAAACTGCTATAGCCTATTAGACCAAATTGCCATTTCCTTTTTATTTTTCCTTAGCCCTTGCTTTTCTTGAATTTATTGAGTGTTCCCTTAAATACTTTTCCTTCTAAAACATGTGTCCCTTTCCCATGTTTATTAATGTGATTCCATATCCTTTCACCACATGTTATGCTCTATTCTTTTTGATAGGTCCTGTCACACCTTAAATGATAATGAGCTAAACTATTATGGATTTAGGGACAATGAAAAAAACTAAAGACCTTGCTAAGGCATAGTTATTAAGAGACTAGGAATTTGAACCCAATTAAAACCTAAACTTTTGCTAAGCTATTCTAACCTTAAGCCAAAGAATCCCATAAACCTTAAGTTGTAGATATTAACCTCACTTTTTATAAGCTTCCTAAGGTAAGTAAAATACTTAACATCACCCTATATCATCTATGTTCCTAGTACCTACCTAGAAGCTCTTAAAATGCTTGGAGATTAACTAAAAGAAAAAGTGATGACCCTATAGCAATCAATCGACTGCCTCTAAAAAGTGGTCGACTAGTTGGAAGCCTTCGATTGATTGCTTGCTAGCTAGTGCTCAACTAATTACTCATAAAATCATCCACTGGTTGTCACAGCACTTGGTCGACTACTTGTTAGCTAGTGCTTAACTAATTACTCATAAAATCATCCATTGGTTATCACAGCACTTGGTCGACTACTTGCTAGCTAGTAATTGATTGGATACCACCTAACAATCGACTGGTTATTAACACCTAGTTGACTAGTACTTCACAGGATGTTGCTTGTGCATTTCAAACACAACCAGTTGATTATTTGCCTTGATTGGTTGATTGGTCACAATAGAACCAATAACTTACACATTGAACAAGAGAAATTCACCAAGCTTTTCATTAGCAATCACTCAACCAATGACAACATCAACCTTGTAGGCAAAATTCAAATGATTCAAGCTCTACATAACTAGTATAATTAAGGTTGCAATCATACTAGATTTAAATTTGACTTAATGACTTCCTACATCCACTAATTATTCTACCACACTTTTGATTATCAAGAAGTTGACAACAAAATACTAACCAATGACCAAATAGAATATAAACTCAATGCTGATGAAAGACCATTCGAGCTAAAAGAATCATAAATACATATAATCCATCATCATTCAAAAGGCAATCCAATGTAAATCTTAATTACATGTAAGGTCTATCTTACAAAAAAAAATAGGCATAATCTAAGAGTTAAATGCTATCTTCACATGTACAAAATGAAAAATGAAAGAAGTACTACACTTGGAATAAACATGAATGGAATCAAACCTTGGTTACCTTAAACAATGTCTACCACTTTCCAAACAACTATCAACACCTTCCAAGAAGCAACACAAGCCAAGAGTAACCATGAACAACAAGTATATACCCATTAATCCAAAGGGATCCTTAACCTTAACAACCAAAAACACTATAAATCATATAGTTTTACCTTACCCAAGCTTGCAAGGGTACACCACACCAATGTGAGTTCAAGATTCTAAGCTTTTATAATGGGTATTCATGTTTTCAAATATAGAGAGCCACCCACACAAAAATTAGTCCTGAAGATGCATTTAGGGTAGCAAAACATCATTAATGGAGGGGAAACAATTACCCAACGTGTGCTTAAGCTTTCTCTTCCTCTTCTTGAGCAAGAACACTCCAAAATTCCTAATTTCCTTAACTTAGGTTTCTATAGATCACCACTAAATCACAAGATGTTTGGCTCAAAAGAAGGAGAAGATCACTTTTTTAAATACTCACTTGAGCCAAAAAATGTCTCCTTCTTACCAGATTGAAGCTTCAAAGCCAAGAGCCCAATGTTTCCTTTCCTTTCTACATTTTTTATTCATCTTCTACTCCCATTCATGCATTGTTGGCCAAATGAGAGAGAGAGCTAGGTTAAGCTAATAACTTTAGTGAGTTGGATAATAGGTCATGGGCCAAATTGGAGTTTAGGTCATGGGCTTTTGCTTATTTTCTAATTTAACTCTTTTAATCATAATTTAACTAAATCTTAGGGGATAATAAGCTTTAATTAATTTTTTTAAGGTCATTTATTAATTTTCACTTAATTAATTTAAAACCCATAAATAAATTTATTTTCCTTACTAATGCCTTATTTAATTATTCTTCCTAAATAATTTCCTATTTTTTTAATTTTCCTTAATAACCCCTTATTTTAAGTATTTTCTTATATAATCCATATTAAATTTTTTTCAAGATGTTATAGGTCCCAAACAAACCTTAGGAGTTTTATTTGAATTTACTTCCCTTTACACTTTTTAACAATAGGATTTAAATAGAAATAAACTTAACTAGGTTTCGTAAACTTAAAGACATAGACTTTGTAGAAAAATTAAGGACAACTACTCCACAGAAAAATAGTAGCTATAACCCAATAGAAAAATAGCTACAATTATAAAATGTCCTAGTGCTTAGAATCAGCCACTTACTTTATTTGGTTAACATCTACATGTAAATTAGCTTTAAGCTATTGTAATAAAGCACTCTAGGAAGCTATTATTTGGTCTACGTTATGAACTTAAGAGGTTCCAAGGTGATGTAGGGAATGCTTGATGGTGGTCATCCATATAATGCTAGGAAGAGTGTTTAGTATTATACCAAAATTTAGCTTAAGGAAGAAAAGTGCTTCATTTACATGACTGCTAAGAAACAAAACACTGGAGATATTGCTTAACATATCAATTGACCACCTTGAATTGATCATCGGTTTAGGGATAATATGCCAAGCTCATATTTAATTAAGTTCTTGACATCTTGAAGATCTCTTACTAGAAGTGGCTGATGAAGATGGGATTTCGGTCACTAATGATAGACCTAGGGATGCTATGAAGCTTGACACCTCCTACAAATTTTTCAACTACCATTTTGGCAATGTATGGGTGTGACAATACTAGGAATTGTGCTAGCTTACTTAAGTTGTCTACTACCACAAGGATAGTGTTCTTGCCGTTGGATGGTAGCAGCCCTTCAATGAAATCCATTGTGATGTCATCCCAAACTTGGCACGTAATGGGCAATGGTTATAGAAGCTTGGCTACTAATAAGGTTTCTATTTTTTTTTTTGACATACAATAAAAGAGGTGATGTAAGATTGAATCATGTTGTGCCTTGATAGCTAATAAAATTATTGTGCCAATCATGTGTTTGTTCATAAGACACTGGAATGCCCTCCATGTAGGGAATCATAGAAGTCTTGCAAGAGTTAAGTAATTAATAAAGAATTAGGAGGAATGACCATGTGATTTTTGTAACATACGGATCCATGCTGCCACATATATGGAGCTCTAAGTTTTTCACATTCTAACTTGCTAATCTTGAGCTTATATGAATGTACATTTGCTTTAGCCTTGATAGCATCCCACAAAGATGTTTAAAGGACAAAATGAGTATTAAGGTTAGGGTTACCTATTACTCTTTACAATGCATTTGTAGTAGAATTTTTATGAATGGATTTGTAAATGATCTCATAATCATACCCCAACAACTTAGGCAAACATTAATTTTATTAGTAGATAGATCAAGTTTTGATGCTAATTTCTTTGTTTTGTACCAATCTTGGGGTATGACTTTATTAGGTGGACAACTTTCTTTCATAATATTTGCAAACTCATTAAAATATTACTATGACATATAGTGGTTGGATTTAATATTTAACACTCTTATGACAATAGATAGTTCAAAATGATCATTGCATTCTAATTATAGTGGTTGCTAATAAGTATTTAATAAATCAAAAAACTTTTAGGTTTTTAAATTTAGAGGCTACTCAACATTCAAATTAACATTGTCATCAAAATATTTATCATCATGACTATCAACATTGGGCTACAACATGGATCACACTTTCGTATCTAATAGCATGTTCTTTATTTACTAATTGTGGACTATTTAAAGCTTCAATAAGTATGTTTGTTACAAGTGAAGCTTCTAATTCAACCTCACCATGCCAATTTTGAAGTTGAAGCCTGCTTTTATAAAAATTAACCTTTGTCTTTTCAATAATAAGATAGGCTTTATTTTTATATTGAGTAAATTACATAAGCCTTCCTTGAGTTTTATTGAAATTATACGAATCTCCCATAAAGTAAAAAATTGTATTACACTTAAGTCCAATTTTTAAATTTTTGACTAAAATACCCTTCATTAACCTAAATAGATTTTTTGTGGTTAAATTTAGCCAAAAAAAATGCTCTTTTTATTTTTGTTTGTGCATATTTGGATATAATATGTGTAGGTGTTTGTGTGTGTGTTTATTATATCCTAAATTGCCTTCTTTTCACATGTAAAAGCAATAAATTATTCTCCCCCTTGTAAACATTTATCAATATAACTTTTATGTCCAAGATTAAATCTATTCTATATCCACATATAATAATTAGGAATTTCCATTTTCTATATTGAATTATCATTAGATATTTTGATACCTTATATTCTTTGACATATATGAATTAATAAAATTTAATAGATAAAAAAAATTCTCTACCACATTATCACAAAAATAATAAATAATAAAAAAAGAATGGAATCAAAAGTTATCAAACAATTATTTATACATATCTATTAAAATGATGATATTGAAGAGATGAAAAAGCAAAAGAAATACTTGGCAAATGAAGGAGAAGCAGAAGAAATATAGCTCAAAGGAGAGAAACGAAATGATACAAAGTTTGAAAGGATAACAATGAAATTTAGAATATAAATATACATTTAAAATGTAAAAGCTCTAAGAATGACTTGCAAATTTTGAAAAGCCTAAAAACTAAAGCCATCAAAATAAGACAAACCCATTAGGCTAGTCTGTTAATCTACCAAAATGGTGGGTTAGGTTTAACTTTTTTCAGCTTATATAATTTTGAGAACATGTTGCACTAGCCCACTTAACTCAAGGTTAAGTGACCCTCATAACTCACAGGTTGGCCCATATATTTGTTTTTACTCATTCTAATAATTTTTAAAATTATGATGATATTTCCACTCTTGTTATAAGAATTGACCTTTCAAATAGGTCAAGATTCAAATGCTTTTGATGAAGAAATTTGAAGAATTTCATTACTTATTTTATTGTTATAGTTGTTTGATGTAATTTGAACTAGTTAAATAGTTATTTTTGTATGTTGAAACTTAAAGAAATTATTCTAATACTATTTAAAGTTTAGATTTGATTGTTTGCATTTTGGATGATACTTATTATTACAATGAATGTTATTTATATTTGAAGATACATATTTTTTAAATTTATTTATATTAAATTTCTAATATTAACGTCACTTTTTTAGTTTTTGATAGTTATTTTAAAAGCCTTTTTTTTGAAAATTTTTTAGGTATATAGTTTTAAAATTTATTTGTAATATTTCATAGATTATAACATTTATGCATTTGGAATCTTATTTTTATTTAATTTTTTAAGACATATATTTTTAATTTCTTAAAATTTATTTCATTTAAATTTGTGATATTTGTGTTTGACTACTTTGTAGTGATACACTTTTATAGATTTTCACTATTATGCAGTCAGAAACTTTCATTTAGATATATAATTTTAAGAAAATATTTTATTTATTTATTTGTATTAAATTTCCAGTATGCAATCAAACACTTTTATTTATTGATTCCAACAGTTATATTGTCAAATATTATTTTTTATTGATATTAGTGTTTGACTGCTTTAGAGTTGGACACTTTTACACCTTTTTTTTAATATATTTCTTAAACATATTTAAATTTTAATGATCATAAAAATTTTAAAATTAAATTTATATTTTTAAAGTAATTGTCTGATTGCAATACAGCCAAATAAGTAAACATTATTAAAAAAAAGGTATTTTTAAATTTAAATTATTTATTTATTTGTTCAAAAAATCATTATATTTGAAGATTAAACTTATTATATTATCATATAATAATTCATTATTTCAATATATATTATCCTAAATATAATATCTTCTTAAAAAAAAAATAAATTTCAAAGAATAAATTATTTTAATATTATATATTTAAATTTAATAGTATATATGAATGTTTTTAGTTACCTATTACAGTTTATATATATATATATATATAAACTTATTAGTGAGCATGATAGAAAAATTGGTAGAGCTCTCAACCAGCAAGTTGTGGTTGCGCCAAACAAGAAGTTAATTTTATTTATGACTGGCAAAACAATCTACGGTTGCTAGTGTAACATCATATTCATTTACCTTATCTCATACCATTATAGCTTGCATTTCCTTAGCCAACCATACATTCTTAAAGAAAATAATATTAAAATGATATATTATTTTGTGTTGCATAGCAGATAAAATTTTCATTTTGTATCCCGTAGACCATATAAACTCATTTATACCATTCTCACATTTATTTCCACACAGACAACTCAAATTCATCTCAAAATGTGGCTAGGAACCTGAGCTCATAACATCCCCACACAAAAATACCAGTTGCTGTCTCGAGTCTGATGTCTAGATTTTGTAAATGAATTTTGAAAAATCATAACTAAATGTAAGAAAAATTGAAATCAAATACACTATACCATTTTGAAAATTTACTGATGTTAACTTCATGCTAAAAATAAGTATAGACCAAAACAGACATGCCTGGCCACTGAAAATCAATGAAATAGTAACCAAACTCAGTTGGCATCCTTGATACTATCATAGAATTTCAAAAATTCATAACTCTCTTCTTAGACCTCCAAATGAGGTGATCTTAATGGCTACAGAAAGCTTATTATCTCTAGTCTATATCTATAAAATTTCACAAATATTGGACATTGTTTGGCTCTCGAATGACATAGCACAAGAAACTGACTATATGAACAGTGCTTCCATCAATAGAGTAGAAAACTCCCAACTTTGAAAATTCATAATTAATTCTATAGAGCTCCAATTTTTTGCACTTTAACTTTCCAATAATTTCTAGATGATCTCTACATACATGCCAAGTTTCATGAGGAAATTCATGCATTTGGTTAGATTGTGCCATAGGATTACAAAATGGCACTTTTTATGTCTTATAAGGGTCTCAAAGGGTCCAAATCCACTTCTAAGACATCCATAGCCACTTGAGCACATAGGAAAACACCAAAATGGTATAATAAACATATCTCAAAGGTGCACAAACCTAGATTTTACAAACTCTCTCTCTCCCATCACTAGGTATACACAAGAATACATAAGCTAGTTCTTACCATTCAATGTCAAGAAATGGCTACAACATCCATATAACATCAAATCTCGTACATATACAATATATCCACATATTTACAAGTATTCATGAGATCATACATCATATACAACATTGGATTATATCATGTACCATTCATATGGCTACAAAATGAACAAAATCACATACATTGTTGTCAATCTCCCTTCTTTAAGCTTGAGAGTTTCCATCTTTGTATCCACTTGGTCCACCTAGGCATTTTAAGGCAAAGGAGGGGGATGACTGAGATTCTAGGAATTCCAATAGCTCATCTCCCTTCAAACACACATACTTGATGCAAATTTTCAAATCTAAATGCATGTATGTCAAACATAAGATTCTCAATCAAACATAATGCATGTTCTTCATTTAATAGGACATGGATAACATGCATAGGCTTGCTAAAGCATTGGTTTAGCCTTACCCACTCTCCTTGAAACTTTTGGACTTGCCTCACTTATTTTCAAGGGACTGTTGACTAAGCCTCACTCTATCTAGAGACTTTTGGCTTTGTCTCACCTAACCTTAGAGACTTTTAGCTCATCCTCACCCTAACCAAGGGACTTTTGGCTTCACCAAGCTCAAGAAAACCAAAGGCACACATCAAAGTATCATTTAAATACATAAGCAAAGTATCATTTAAATACATAAGCAAAGCATAAAGATACCATGACATGTGAATACTTGCTAAAACATGTTTCATAGCTTTAACCATACACATACATTCAAGACATGAAAAATACTCAAGCATGCATGAAAGAAGGAGGAGAGAGCTACCTTGGTTATATAAGCACACTTTTCCCTTTGAAATTTGACTCCCTTCCTCAGCCACACACTCACAATGATGTGGGACTTGTTTCCTTTAGCTTAAACACATAATATGGAAGCCAATTATGCTCCTGAAACCATTCCTAAAGCTATACATTATCTTTGAACAATAAATTGGTCTTATGGTTCATTTATGGTTTCAAATTGTGCCAAATGAAGCAACATCCACAATTTAAGTTCTTGGCTTCATTCTTTCCTTCCATCTATGAACACCTTATAGAGCCCCATGGATATTGTCCCTGGTAGATGACTTCTCCCATTAGCTATGGGGTTTTGTTCTTTATGGAAGATGGCTTCTTCCATTAGCTTCCAGGAAAACACATTCACGTGAGGAGAGTACTACTCTCACTTATAAGGCCTTAGCCCAAGGTCTTCCTACCCGATGTGAGATTTTACATTCCACCCCCTTTTAGGGCAACCCATCCTCAGGTTGCACACGTGGTTAGGTCGACTCTGATACCAAACACTTTATAAAGCCCCATGGATATTGTCCTCGGTAGATAATGTAACATCTGATTTTTTGTAAACCATCAAAATGAGTCAGTTTTCAAAGCATGCCCCCTAAGATAAGCTATTTAAGACCAACAAAAATTACAATAAAATTCTAAATAATAGAAAACGAGGATCCAAGGTCTAAGATATCTAAAAACCCGAGCCAAATGAGTTAAGAAAATTTATGAAAGAAAGCTAGGGTATTTTTGTAATTTTTGAACAATTTGAAAAACTCACAGGAGTTCTTTTTAAATGGAAAATTTAAGCTTTCTGGGATTTTCAGAGACCCTGAAAACCATGGGAATCTCTAGAATAGTTGAAACTCCTTTAATGAGCGATTTCGGCTGTTGATTGACCGAAACTTTGACTGAATGGTTTGTAATGATTTTAAATCCAATTTCAGTGGTTCCAAAGGCATTTTATAAGTTAAAGAGCTAAATATTATGATGGAAAAGATGAATTTTAAAAAATATTTGAAATAAGGCTAAAATAAAAAAAGGCCAAGAAAAGGGACTAAAGTGCAAAGTAAAAAGTTGCATAAAGTGACTTTTAGCTTCTTTTTATCTATGTTTCAGCAACTCCTCTGCACTTAAACGCTCTGTTTCTACCTAGAAAACAAAGAGGAGACTTAGAGAGAGAGTGGTGCATGAGAGCAAACTCAAGGGAAGAAGAAAAACTAAGATAAAGGTATGAATTCATGGAAACCTTTTACTCTTCCTTTTAGAAAACTTCTTCCCCTCCTTTCCTCCTCACTTCCTATGGATTTAGTGAGATGTTTGGTTTTATTTTGAGTCTAGAATAGAGGGGGAAATTTTCAAAATTTGAGAGGAGAACAGAGGCAAAGGAAGAAGCTCTTGGGAAAAAGCTTGAATTCAAGGTAAAATGCACTAGTTTCATGCTTCTCCTTCCTTGTTCTTCATCATGTATGTTTTGGCCTTAGTAGGGATAGCCAAGAGGGGTTGGCTTTTGAGTCAAACCAAGAGTAAATCTTAGGGAATAAAGTGTGGGAATGGAGATTACGCAAAGAGAACAAACAACCATCCATGATTTTGCAATAGTGAAATGCTAGGGATTCAAGAACATAACCAAAAATGTGATTTTATATAAGAGTCCCTAGGCTAATGTAAGTGTTTGTATGAGCTCCTAAGACCCCTAGAGACCTCCCTACATGCATCTCTCATCAAGGAAACAAAGGAAGCTCATTGATTCTCATTCTTAAAGCTTGTTTCGGCCTAAGGCAGAACCATTACCTAGAGATAGTTTCAAATTCATCCAAGCTTGGGTTTGTGTCATATATGATAGGAGAAGATGAGAGAAAGCCTTGAAAAAAATTTAGGAAGCATAGGAAATGAAACGATACCATAAGTTCCATATTATGACTTACAGAAGCAACATGTGGTTAGACTCCTCATTTTGATTGTGTGATGACTCCAAGAGGTTTAAATGGAGTCAAAAACCATAGATGGAAGGAAATAATGGAGCCAAGAGCTTGAATTATATGTGTTTTTTCATTAGGTATTTTGAAACCATAAATGAGCCATAAGACCAATCTAAGATTTAAAATGAATGTGTAGCTTTAGAAATTGCTTCAAGAGTATAATTGGTTTCCATATGATATGTTTAGGTCAAAGGAAGCAAGTTCCACCTACTTGTGGGTGCTTCGCCAAGGGAGAGGAACCATTTCTAAGAGTTAAAGTGTGTCATTGCAAGCAAGGTAGCTCTCCCCTCTTTCTTTCATGAATGCTTGAGTGTTTTTCTTGTTTTGAATGTGTGATGTGTATGTTTAAAGCCATGAAATATATTTCTAGTAAGCATTCACATGCCATGGTATTTTGATGCTTTACTTATGTATTGAAATAATACTTTGATGAATGTCTTTGGTTTGCTTGAGCTTGGTGAAGCCAAAAGTCCCTTAATTAAGGTGAGAATGAGCCAAAGATCCCTAAGGTTGGATGAGATAAAGCCAAAAGTCTCTAGCAAGAGTGAAGTTTAGTCAAAAGTCTCTTGAAAATAGGTGAGGCAAGTCCAAAAGTCCTAAAGAAAGTGGGTGAGGCTAAACCAATGCTTTGGCAAGCTTATGTATATTAATTATGTTCTTATGAATGAAGAAAAGCTTTATGTATGATTGAGAATTCCATGTTTGGCATACATGCATCTAAACTTGAAATTTGCATCAAGTATGTGTGTTTGAAAGGGAGATGAGCTATTGAGATTCCTAGAATCTTATTTCTCCCTCTCCTTTGCCATATAATGTTTAGGTGGACCAAGTGAGCAAGGAAATGGAAGCCACTAAGTTGGAAGATGAGAGAATGACAAGAAGAATGCTATTTTGTTCATTTTGTAGCCACTTTAATGGCATATGATGTAATCCCATGATGAATATATTGTATAACCATTTGAATATGTGTAAATATATGAATGTTTGATGTATGTATGAGAACTAGAGCCAAATGAATGATATTGCATGGTTTTAGTAATGAATGGCAAGAGTAGCATATATGTAATCTTGTGTATATCTTGGGGTGGATGAGTGGAATTATGAAATCTAGGTTATTAGCCCTTTAAGATATGTCTGTTAAAGTATTTTGATACTTTCCCACGTGCTCATATGACCATAGGAATAGGAGAAGCAAATATGGACCCTTTGAGACCTTTATAAAGCATAAAAATTGACCATTTGCAACCCTATGGTACAATCTCACCAAATAGACAAATTTTCTCATGAAATTTGGCATGCATGTAGAGATCATTTAGAGATTTTAGAAAAGTAAAGTGTAGAAAAATTGGAGCTCTACAGAATTAATTATGAATTTTTAAAGTTATCATTTTTTTGTTGTACTAATATAAGTACTGTTCATATGGTCAGTTTGAGTTTCTATGTTATTGACGATTGTGTCGCACAATCTCAAATAAAACTAGGAAGCAAAATAAATTTTATAGTTAATGGTGCAACCTAGGTTATCTCCCTTGGAGTTTATGCCTTAATTTATTTATGAAAGGGGTATTCTAAGTATTGCTAATTGAAACTTGTTTTGGGGATTTGAAGTACTAGAATTTAATTGAACTAAATTTAATTGACAAAAAAAAAACTTAAAGCTAAATGAGATGAACAATTAAGAAAATATGATAGCTAGCCTTGCATTCGACTCCCTAGAATTCAATTATCCTTACCCTTTTTACTTTACCAAATTTAGGTTTAATTCCTTGCTCTTTAGTGTATTCCCTATAAAAATTCTTGAATAATCATCCAAGGTTCAATTCATTAATTATTGAAGGAATTTGCAACCATAAGAAACCTTGAATAACTAATTAATTGAATTAAGAGTAAGAACACACTTTAACCAATTTTAATTGATTAATAGAATCTACTACACAATTCACTTAAGATACTAATTAACCAATTAGATTGATTAATTCCTCAAACAATTAATCGCACAAAAGTTCCAGTCACTTAATCCAATAACCACTGTATCAATTGGCCAAAAATCAAGAGGAATTTAAAAGTGATTTGCGCAGCATTAATTTTGGAATTTTCACAAACAAGTGACAATCACAATTAAAATTCCAAAATCAAATTATATTCAATACATAAAACAATTCAATCCAATAATTCCCGACAATTAAGTTCCTAAATCAATCAACTAGACCTAGTCAAATTAATAAAAAAATTTAATGCTGGAATTAAAAGATAGAGTAAAGAGTATTTATCCAATTTGGTGAGAAAGTATGAGGCTCAAATCTGCATCTGGGAGTTTCCAAGCTTTAGCTAGCCACCATGGGTGATTCAAGCTGCCATGGAGATTTTAATCAGAAGAGAGTTGATGAATTTAGCATCAGCCATAGATGGATCAACAAAAGAATGCTCCCAGGAGTCTCGCGTTCTGCACGTCCCAGGCAACCTCTTCCTTCAACCCTATTCTGTTCTACGTCTCCTCTCCCTTTTCGGAAATCGCAGCTCCTCTTTTTAAAATAATGAATCACGTGCCCCTCAGCTCTATTTCATATGCTGTCTCACGCTGAATCTCCTCCTTCTGTTCAGAAACCACAGCTCACTAAGTCTCCAGCTTGTGCTTCCTTTTTCCACGTCATTCCGTAGCCAAATTCCAACTTATTATTCATTAAAATCTCACGTGCTCAGCTCGTTGCTTCATGCTCTGTTCTGTGCTTCTTTTCTTTGATTCATGGCTTCTATTCTTCTCCATCGTTTAGCTCATGGCTTGCTTGCTTTTTCTCTTCTTAATCACGTATGAACGTGTAAGCCATGTGTGATATGGAGCTGTGAGCCTTGTTTTGTTGCTACGATGCATTGCTTCTCTTCATGCTCTATTTTCAGTTCATGCATCATGCAACCGTAGCTTCATAAGGCTTTTGGCTTGCTTCATTGTTCAGCTCCTTCGACTCTTCTATGTGTGTCCGAATAGAATGAATCCAGCAGCCAGTCACCTCCAGCAGCTTTTCTCGGCGTCCTTGCACAGCTTTTTTTTTTTTTCGGACAATTCAGCGTTTCTCTGCACTCACTGCGTTTCCAGGTTTAGTTTCTTCTTCTTTAGTGTGAAGTCCATATCAAGAAGAATGCAGCAGCTCCTCTATGTGTCTTTTCAGCGCCTCCTGTGTGTTTTATCCGAGAGAGATGATGAAGAAGCAACCTCCAGGATTTCTTTTCTCCATGCACGTTCTGCCCAGCTCTTCTTTGTTCCTTCAAACCCGAGCTCATCACGTAGCTTTCTTCTTCGTTTTCTCTGCCTTTGTGTTCATGTTACTGCTCGTTTACCATGTCAGACCAAAGAGTGCTCCATTTCTACGTAAAAACTATAGCAAACACATTCTACACCATATTGAAACTGCAGCTCCTTCCATTTGCTCGAGTTTGTTCTGTACGTGAAGCTCCTCTCAACTTGTTCACATAAAGCCTTCATTTCTCCTTAAATTAATTTCCATTCAAGCTCAATTTTGCATTGAAAATCTACACAAAAATAATGGAAAGAATGAAATAGAAATATTCACAAAATTCATTTGAAAAGATTTATGCATTAAAATCTAAGATTTTGTGATTTAATTCCTAAAGTGCAAAAGATGACTACTAAACTTAAATTCCATCTAAGTAAATCTATTAAGCCTCATTTATCATTTAAAAGGCTTAGGTTTAGGGGGATAAAATACATAAAAATCATGCTTATCAAATTCCCCCACACTTAAACCTTTGCGCTCCTGGGCAAAAGAAGATTAAAGTTCTAAGAAAGAGATCATGGAAAGGAAATCAAGGAATATGGAGTTGTGTAGGTCACTTAGCACAAGGAAGCTCAAAGCAAATCAATAACTTAATTCTCCAAGTTATATCACTTGCATCAATGCAACAAGTACCATGGCAATACACTTAATCAAAAATGAAATGCAATGAAAGTTCCTCACTTGGATCAGTGTTTATCACTCTACTCTTTAGTGTTTAGGGTGAAGTGTTTACTCTCAAATTCCATCCTACCCAACTTTACTACCATAAGCTTGGCAATCATCTACATCTCCACCACCAAAATCAAATGCTAATGAATGAATCAGAAGGTCTTTATTATGGTTGTAGTGTGGGCTAAGGTATGAAACAAGTGGAAAACAAAAAAAAATGAAGGAAATTCAAGAAGCAAATTTGGATGCCAATAATCATCAAGAGCATTTAAAATAAGAATAAGGATGGAATGCAAGTGTATCTGAAGGCCCTAATTACGACAAACCAAAAGATATGCACTAAAAGAATAACTTTTCTTCCCTTTTTTTTTGTCTTTTTTTTCTTCTTTTTTTCATTTTTTTCAAATGCTTTTCATTTTTTTCCTTTTTTTTTTCTTTTTTTTTTCATATTTTCGAAAAAACAACAAACAACTGGCCTATAAATGATGTGGAAAATGCACTTCCATCTACCTTAACAAGATATAATGCTCTTAATAATTGAAAGCATCCAGATCAAGGTAAGAAGAATATCCATTTGTTTGGTTTTTATGGGTAAAAGGGTAAAAGGGAAACATATATATGGCTCAAAAGGGGAAAAACAAATGGATTGAACACATGTAGGATAGCTTTTTGGCTCTAGCTAAAACAAAACAACAATGAATGCCTTAATCATTTTCATCCATGGCAAATGAATAAATGTGGCCTTGAATAAGATTCAAGCCAAGTTATAGAGTAAAAGCAAGATAGGGGATACACACTAAAAATGAATAAATAATAGGTTCAAACATCTCACAGGGTAAATTGACCATCATCAAATTTCATTAAAACAACTAATTGCCACTTAACTTGCATTCTCAACACAAGGTCAATTCCTTATCAAATCAAGATATATCAAAGCTATGATCCCCTTAATACCAGCAACCTCCACAAAAGCATAGTGTATTTTTTTTCAAAAAAAACTGTAAAATAACATAAAACTTCAACACTCTAAAAGTGAGACTAAAAGCCTAGAAACTAGAAAAATCAACTAACCAAAACAAAACAAAACAAAAAATTTATTTGTATCCCCCCCACACTTAAACATTGCATTGTCCTCAATGCCAGCACACAATCCAATAAATAGATAGAGACAAAACAATAGAAAAGGGGAAAGGGAAAGAGTACAACCGGGGATCAGGGTGGATTATGAAGTTGGAGCTCCTTCATATCATTGCTTGGAACTCCTTCATGAAAGTACTTGAGCCGATGTCCATTAACTTTAAATTTAGCTCCTGTTTGCTCATTCTGAAGCTCAACTGCACTAAAAGGGAATACATCAGAAACTATATAAGAACATTCCCATTTAGAACGAAGTTTACCTGGCATAAGCTTTAAGCGAGATTTATAAAGTAGAACTTTTTGGCCGACGGCAAACTCTTTCCTTGCAATCATCTTGTCATGGAATGCCTTTGTCTTTTCTTTGTAGATTCTTGCATTATCATAGGCTTCCAATCTGATTTCTTCAAGCTCTTGGAGTTGGAATTTCCTGTGAGATCCCGCTCCATTCAAATCCAAATTACATTTCTTTACAGCCCAGTAAGCTTTGTGCTCCACTTCTACCGGTAAGTGACATGCTTTTCCAAATACCAGCCGATAGGGTGACATGCCAATAGGAGTCTTATAGGCAGTCCTATAAGCCCAAAGTACATCATCGAGCCTCTTACTCCAATCTTTCCTATTTGGCTGCACTGTTCTCTCCAAAATTTGCTTCACCTCTCGGTTAGAAATTTCTACTTGGCCATTTGTTTGAGGGTGGTATGGAGTAGCTACTTTATGCACAACACCATACTTGCTAAGCAAGCTATACATACTCCGGTTGCAAAAATGAGTGCCCTAGTCACTGATTATAGCTCTGGGGATACCAAACCTACAAAAAATGTGAGAGCGAACAAACTCTACAACCACAAAAGAATCATCAGTCCTAATGGGTTTTGCTTCCACCCACTTCGAAACATAATCAACAGCCAATAAGATGTATGAAAATCCAAAAGAATTTGGAAAAGGTCCCATAAAGTCAATGCCCCACACATCAAAGACTTCACAAAACAAAATGGGATGTTGTGGCATTTCATTTTTCCTAGATATGCTACCTGTTTGTTGACACCTGGCACATCTTTTACAAAAAGCAAAGGCATCACGAAACAAAGTAGGCCAATATAATCCACTATCTAGAACCTTCCTAGCTGTGCGTTTTGGACTAAAATGACCTCCACATGCAAGTGTGTGACAGAAATTCAAAATAGAATTAAATTATATATCAGGCACACAACGTCTAATCACTTGGTCACTGCATAGTCTCTGTGACACCTTAACCTCTAGCTCATACCCAACGTGCCCTCTAGCCCATATGGGCGGTGCGGAACTCATAAGGGAGACTCTTTCCTCTACCTTATGCTTACTCTCTCCATGGCACTATGTGTGGGTAGAGCTCCACTTAGAAGTAATATGAACCGGTTGAGCTCTCTCTATCCTTCCTCATGCTCAATTACTCTTTTGAGACTTATTTCAATCCCTACTATATGCTTTAAACTCATGGAAAGCAAAAAGGGATTAGAGACATGCATTTTCGCTATGGGCAGATTTTGCTTCATCTTTGGGCTAACTTTGGAAATTCATAACTAAATGCAGAAAAATCGTATCTGCATGATCTAGGTCATTCTAGAAATTTTGAGACGTCTACTTCATGCTAAAAATACTTAGAATTCTCAATCTCTCACTCATTCTGCGTTTGACATCGAAATAGTTCACTGGTCAGAGGGGACTTCTTTGCTGTCACAGTTTACTGATATGGACTTTGAAAATGTCTAACTAATTCCAAAAAAATACAATGCTTATAAACTCTATCTCCATGGAAAGATGTGGATGTTAGCTAGAGGATAAAAATATCTCCAGATCAGTTCACCTAGCCAATTTCCCAGAAACCGATGAAACAGTACCTCGGGTCTGGTTGGGTGTCTGATTCTGAGCAGGAACTTCGAAATTGCATAACTTCCTCTCTGGACCTCTAAATGAGGTGCTTCCAGTTCTTACAAGTCACTGTGACCATCTAGTTTCTGTGCATAAAATTTCGTAGCCATTGGACTACGGTTGCCCCTCGGATGACATGATTTCAAAACTGACCAAATGAACAGTGATTTTCTGAAATCCGAATTTCTGATGTCAACTTTGAATGCTCATAGAAAATGCTATAGACCTCTAAATGACATGAACTCTAGCTTCCCAGAAAGCTCTAAACATAATCTAGCTACATGTCAAATCTCATAGCAAGAAGAGGTCATATGGCTATTCTATGACATCATGTGCAAAAAGGCCCTTTCTTGGCCAAAAGTGTAGCTAATGGGGTCCAATCTTAAGTTTTCTACTTCTATTACTCTTTGAGCACATGAGAAAGCATCTATAGGAGCTATCAATCATGCCTCAAGTGTCTAATAACTTCGATTGGGGAAACTCACTACCCCATGCCCACTTATGCACCCATATAGTTTATACTACTTTGAGCATTTCATATCAAAATCTACTTTCTCATTCATCATAAACCTCATTCTCATACATACATCATCTTACATACATGGTCTTACAACATTTGTACATGTTACATCATATACATCATTTACATTTCACATCTCATGTACAAGATGCATATACAAGAATTCTTTACACTCTTCTTCATTTATATCCCTAGCTTCATGCTTGTTGGTGGTTGCTCCCATCCCTAATCTCACTTGGGCCACCTGGCATGGTTGGGTGGTGGAGAGGGAGGGTGAGATTCATGGAATCTCAGTAGTTCAACTCTCATTCAACCATACATATATTGCATGCAACAAGTCTCATTATGCATGTATGGCATGTTAGCATATAAAACATGATGTAAAACATTTAAAACATGTGAAATGGCCATGGATAACATTTATGAGCTCGCTGAGTACTTGGGTCGGCCTCACCCCTTCCCTTATGGCTTTTGGATTTGCCTTCCCATACTCTTAGAGGTACCTAGACTCACCCTTACTCTTTGGGAGTCAACCTCACTTTTGGGAGACATGGCTCAACCAACTTAGGGCTTCGGCTTATCCTCACCTTGGCTATAGGGTTATTGGCTTTTCCATTTCCTTAAGCAAACCAATCAAGCATTTAAAACATCATCTTAATCATATCATATAATCATGCTAACACACTTCTCATAGCTCATATCATTCATACACACAAGCAAGACAATGTAAACACACAATTATGCATGAGAGAAAGTGGAGAGAACTACCTTTGTTGGCTATCTACTACTTGCTCTGTCAATGGTATCCTCCCTTGTTGATTTCACAACAACTTCTAGATGGGAGAGTTCCCTCTTGAGCCTAACCACACAAAAGCATGGAATTAATACCTTACTACTCAATTCTTAAGCTAGGGATCACTTCTAATCAGCTCTACTGAGCTTCTCACTCTAGGTTTCTTCCTCACTTTAGGGTCCATTAGCTATCCCTCTCTTTTCTCCACTCTTAAGAAAGGGGAAAAGCAAGAAAGAGAAGACTATCTACTTCTAATCTCTCTCAAGAATGGTTTCCCACTCTCTCTCCTCTGAACCAGACTCAATACCTAACCCTTTCTATCATCTAAACCGTAGGAAAGAGGGAAAAAAGGGGAGAAGGGTAACTTACTAAGAGGAAGCCATGAAAATTCATATCTTTCTTGTGCTTTCCTTTTCTCTTTAGCTTTTCACTCTCTCCTCCGTCCTTTTCTCTCTCCTAAGACGAGTTAGAGTCGGTTAGAAGAAGAAAGAAGAGATTTGGAAGCTTTTTAAAAAGTCAAATTCTCTTTTTCTCGCTTTTCTGGACCGCCCTCGCTATAGCGAGTTAGTGACCTCGCTACGGCGAGCTTGTGTCTGTTCCAGACTTCTGCCTTCGCTATGGCTTCGCTGCGGCGAGATCGTGTCTATTCTCGACCTTCGCTATGGCGCCGCTATGGCGAGATCGTGTCTGTTCCAGACCTCTACCTTCGCTATGGCGTCGCTACAGCGAGCAACTCCTTGGTCTCTATATGGAATGCCATACTCGCTATAGCTAGGAACAATTTCGCTACGGCGAGCAACTTACTGGTTTCTATATGGAATGCCGCACTCGCTATAGCTAGGAGCATATTCGCTACGGCGAAGAGGCATTCTCGCTATGGCGATTCCATATCTCGCTATGGCGAGAAGACTTAGAAAATTCTCAGCTGTTCGAAAATTTTTCAGCTTCTCTTTTCCTTTCTCTTTTCTCATTTCTTTCTATTTTCTTTTCTTTCCTTTTTCTGGGTTGTTACAGTCTCCATAAGTATGGATCATCCCAAATATAATACCTAGCTTCACTCCTAAACTTATTTAACTGATGTTTATTCAAATCAACAAGCAGTTCAGAAGCAGCTAGATAGTTTACTAAATCTACATACCATGGGTAGGAATTATGCATAGCACACAAATGCTCATCAGGGAAATCATCATCAATGGGTAAGGAATTTACCTTTGGAGCCTCAATTCTGCTCAAGTGATCTGCCATTAAGTTTTCAGCTCCACTTTTATCCCGGATGTCAATATCAAATTCTTGAAGTAAAAGCATCCATATGATTAATCTTGGCTTTGCATCAGGCTTCTTCAGCAAGTACTTCAAGGCTGCATGATCATTAAAAACAATGACTTTAGTAGCAAGCAAATAAGATATAAATTTATCCAAAGCAAAAACAATAGCAAGAAACTCCTTTTCTGTGGTTGTATAATTTGCTTGGGCCTCATCCAGAGTCTTGGATGCATAAGCAATCACATGGGACCTTTTATTCACTCTCTGGCTCAAAACCGCACCTACAGCAAAATTAGATGCGTCACATAAAAGTTCAAAAGGAAGGTTTCAATCGGGGGGTTGAATAATAGGTGGGGAAGTCAAGCATTTCTTAAGATCATCAAAAGCTTTTTTACATGCATCATCAAAATGGAAATCAACATCCTTTTGTAATAACTTAGACAATGGCAAAGCAGTTTTACTAAAATTCGGAATGAATCTTCAATAGAAACTTGCATGACCTAGAAAAGATCGGACCTCCCGAACACATGTCGGGTATGGTAGAGAAGTAATAACATCTATCTTAGCTTTATCAACCTCTATGCCTTGTTCAGATATAATATGACCCAATACAATGCCTTTTCAAACCATAAAATGACACTTTTCAAAATTAAGTACAAGGTTCTTCTCTATGCATCTAGCTAGGACTTTATCCAGACTACACAAGCAATCATCAAAGGAGTTCCCATATATAGTGAAATCATCCATAAAAATTTCTAAACAGTGTTCCAGGAAATCACTAAAAATGGAAACCATGCACTGCTGGAAAGTTCCAGGGGCATTGCAAAGACCAAAAGGCATGCGTCTGTAGGCATATGTTCCAAATGGGCATGTGAATGTCGTCTTCTCTTGATCCTCCGGGGCTATACATATCTGGAAATATCCTGAAAATCTATCCAGAAAACAATAGTGAGATTTTCCAGCTAAACGCTCAAGCATCTGATCAATAAAAGGGAGGGGGTAATGATCTTTTCTAGTGACTAAATTAAGCCTTCTATAGTCAATGCAAACCCTTCAACTATTTTGTACACGGGTGGGTACTAATTCATTATGCTCATTCTGGGCAACTGTAACCCCTGATTTCTTTGGAACCACCTGCACAAGACTAATCCACTGACTATCAGAAATAGGATATATAATACCAGCAGATAAAAGTTTAGAAACTTCCTTTTTAACCACATCCAAAATAAGTGGGTTTAGTCGCCTTTGAGGTTGTCGTACTGGCTTTGCCCCATCTTCCAACAGAATCTTATGCATGCATGTATCAGGGCTAATGCCAGATATATCAGCCAAAGTCCACCCTATTGCTTGTCTTCTCCTCTTTAAGACCACTAGAAGCTTCTCTTCCTCCTCTGGAGTAATGTCACTAGCTACAATCACCGGAAGCTTCTCATCTTTCTCCAAATAGGTATACTTGAGATTGTCTGGCAGCGGTTTGAGCTCTAAGGTGGGAGCTTGCTCAACTAACGGTATGGGTTGTTTGATTTCAATCTCTTCCATGCTGAATACTTGTTCAAACAACTCACAGACAGAAGAAACAACTTTTCTAGCCTTGGGAATATTAGTAGTATGGGAAGAGTCAAAAGAATCAGCAGTCAAGTGAATATTAGCATCACGATTCCCTAAGCTATCCATATCATCATGCAAAGAATCATTAGTACTAGAAAGATCAACAAGACCAGTGAGGTCAATAGGGGTTCTAGATGAAATAGAATCAATCTGATAAGCAATAGATCCTTAGAGTTAACATCATCATATAAGCTAAAAAATTCATCAATTTTTCTACATATAGTACAAGAATAAGAGTCATCACAATTATGTCTCAGAGAATCATCAAGATCAGCAATATCACAGGAGTCCGTTAACAAACTATCCCTAAAATCAGCACTAGCATTATCAACTAGCATATCAATCAGGCTGATACTAAAAATAGAGTTATCATCACAGGGATGTTTCATAACATCAAATATATTAAATTGTATCATATTGCCAGTAAACTCCAATTGAAGAGTACCCTCATGCACATTTATAATTGTCTTTGCAGTTTTTAAGAAAGGTCTACCTAAGATGAGCGGGGCATGTCCACTAGATCTATATCTATCATCCTCCATATTAAGGACATAAAAATTAGCTGAAAAAATCAAGTCCTTTACTTTAACCAGAACATCCTCTAATACTCCTGAAGGATAGGCAATGCTCCTATTTGCTAGCTGCACTACCACTCCTATAGGTTTCAGCTCTCCCATCTACAAAAATGAATAAACAGATTTAGGCATAACATTTATAGCAGCACCAAGATCAATCAAAGCATCAGAAAATTCAAAATTCCTAATAGTGCATGGGATTGTAAAAGTGCCCGGATCTTGACACTTAGTGGGCATTGTTGGCTGTATGAGTGCTGAAACATTCTTGCCAAAATTGACTTTTTCATTCCCTCTTAGACGCCTCTTATTGGTACATATTTCCTTGAGAAACTTGGCGTATTTAGGAATAGTCTTGATTGCCTCCAACAATGGTATGTTAACCTCAACCTTCTTGAACGTCTCAAGAATTTCTTTTTCCATTTCTGCTTCAGTTTGCTTCTTTCCCAAGGTAGGTCTATGTGGGAAAGGTAAGATCTTCTTTGGCCCCTCTTCTTTGTTAGGCTCATTTAGTGCGACGTGTGTTTTTGATGACGCCGGCTTATCTATGGTAATGGTATCTGAGGATCCCTGAACCTCTCTCCCACTCCTAAGAGTGATAGCACTAACATTGCTACTATTCCTTGGATTGACAATTGCTTGAGAAAGTAACTGGCCTGATCCTTGGCTTTTTATCTCATTGAGAGAAGTGGCAAATTAGCCTAACTGAGTAGCAACCCTCCTTTCTAAATTTTGCACCACTTGTGTGAGTTTTGCATTACTCTCCATAAGATGCTTCATCAAGTCCCCCATATTATCCCCTTTCTTTGGTTCCTCCTGTATAGGAACTGTTTGCCTAATAGGTTGGGAAGACTGTGTACTAGGTCCTGCAATATTGTATCTATTTTGCTGTTGCCCTCCCCCATATCTCAGGTTGGGGTGATCCCTCCATCCTAGATTGTATGTATTAGAATAGGGATCATACTTTTGCTGCCCTTGTTGCATTGGCCTAACTGGAAACATTCTAGCACAAGCCTCTACTCTGTCCTCTAACATAGGGCACTGATCAATAGCATGTATGGCCAAACAGCATATATCACACAGGGGTCCCACCAAGGTAGTAGAGGTAGATGTCTGCCCAGGTGCATAGCACTGTGGATAAGAATGTGTCTGAGTAGAGTAAGACTGCGGTGCACAAGTCTGAGAGGGTGTAGAGGATGATTGCGGCTGTTGCCGATCTAAAGCAAGCCGTTGGAGCACAGAAGACATTACATCAATCTTGCTCTCAAGTCTCTGACCATAGTTTGGACCATACAATTCACTAACTCCTCTTACTATTTGCATTGATCTGGATCCAAACTGCTGAGCATTCTGAGCCATCTTATCAATCAATTGCCAGGCCCTTATAGGTGTCAGATCACTTAAGGCTCCGCCAGAGGCAGCATCAATCATATTTCTATCCATGTTCAAAAGCCCCTTATAGAAGTACTGAATAAGTAACTGATCAGAGATTTGATGGTGAGGACAACTAGCCAACAACCTCTTAAATCTTTCCCAATACTCATATAAAGTTTCTCCACTATTTTGTCTGATCTCGCATATTTCCTTCCTTATTGATGCAGTGTGAGACGCAGGAAAGAATTTCTCCAAAAATAGCCTTTTCAGTTGGTCCCAAGAAGTAATGGCACCAGGAGGTAAATAGTACAACCAGTCTTTAGCTAAACCATCCAAGGAAAAAGGAAACGCTTTGAGCTTAATTTGTTCTTCTGAGACTCCCTGTGGCTTCATTGTAGAGCAAACAATGTGAAATTCCTTCAGATGTTTGTGAGGGTCGTCTCCTGCAAGTCCATGAAATTTAGGAAGTAAGTGAATCAAACCAAATTTAAGCTAAAAATTTGCATCTAATTCTGGATATTGTATACAAAAATTTTGATAATGCACATTAGGAGCTGTCAATTCTCTAATGGTTCTGGCATGCATGTTATCATTTGCATTGGCATTTGCATTCAAGTTAGCCTGAACATGCATATTCATGTTAGCATTCATATGATCTTGTTCAGCCATATTATCACCAGCAAATTGAAGTACACAATCAACTCCTTGCACACAATTAAAAGCAGAAGAAATAGTACTACTGATTCCTACACTTTCTTTGTTCTTTTTAATCTTTACTTGTCTTCTAAAGGTCTTTTCGATTTCTGGATCCAAATCAATTAATTTTTCACCAGAACTCCTTGTTATAAACCAATTAGACAAGCAAAAACTAAAAAGGAACACAAGAAATCAACAAAGAAAAATTAAAACAATAAATCTAGAAAAATTAGAAAAATCCTAAAAAAAATTTGAGAGAATACTAAAAAATTAGAAAAAGTGCTTAAAATGTCAGAATTTGGCCAAAAATTGATGTACCTAATATCTATGCTATTTTTTTTTGCTTAAAATACCTAAAAACCTTGGAAAAAAAAGTTTGAGAATATTCTAGATAATTCAAACAAAAATTCCAGCAAGCAGCAAAATCAGATTAAGCAATCGGATGATCCAAATCCAACTTCAAAACAGGGAAAAAATAGAACAAAAACAAAGCAAAAACAGGGCAAAAAAATACTAAGAAAGCCTTCCAAACAAATAAAAAACTAAACTCCCCGGTAACGGCGCCAAATTTGACGATTGTATCGCGCAATCTCAAATAAAACTAGGAAGCAAAATAAATTTTGTAGTTAATGGTGCAACCTAGGTCATCTCCCTTGGAGTTTATGCCTCAATTTATTTATGAAAGGGGTATTCTAAGTATTGCTAATTGAAACTTGTTTTGGGGATTTGAAGTACTAGAATTTAATTGAACTAAATTTAATTGACAAAAATAAATAAAAAAACTTAAAGCTAAATGAGGTGAACAATTAAGAAAATATGGTAGCTAGCCTTGCATTGGACTCCCTAGAATTCAATTATCCTTGCCCTTTTTAGTTTACCAAATTTGGGTTTAATTCCTTGCTCTTTAGTGTATTCCCTATAAAAATTCTTGAATAACCATCCAAGGTTCAATTCATTAATTATTCAAGGAATTTGCAACCACAAGAATCCTTGAATAACTAATTAATTGAATTAAGAGTAAGAACACACTTTAACCAATTTTAATTGATTAATAGAATCTACTGCATAATTCACTTAAGATACTAATTAACCAATTAGATTGATTAATTCCTCAAACAATTAATCGCACAAAAGTTCCAGCCACTTAATCCAATAACCACTGTATCAATTGGCTAAAAATTAAGAGGAATTTAAAAGTGATTTGCGCAGCATTAATTTTGGAATTTTCACAAACAAGTGACGATCACAATTAAAATTCTAAAATCAAATTATATTCAATCCATAAAACAATTCAATCCAATAATTCCCAACAATTAAGTTCCTAAATCAATCAACTAGACCTAGTCAAATTAATAAAAAATTTAATGCTGGAATTAAAAGATAGAGCAAAGAGTATTTATCCAATTTGGTGAGAAAGTATGAGGCTCAAATCTGCATCTGGGAGTTTCCAAGCTTCAGCTAGCCACCATGGGTGATTCAAGATGCCATGGAGATTTTAATCGGAGGAGAGTTGATGAATTTAGCATCAGCCATGGATGGATCAATGAAAGAATGCTCCTAGGAGTCTCGCGTTTTGCACGTCCCAGGCGGCCTCTTCCTTCAACCCTATTCTATTCTATGTCTCCTCTCCTTTTTCAAAAATCGCAGCTCCTCTTTTTAAAATAATGAATCACGTGCCCCTCAGCTCTGTTTCATGTGCTATCTCACGCTGAATCTCCTCCTTCTGTTCGGAAACCACAGCTCACTAAGTCTCCAGCTCATGCTTCCTTTTTCCACATCATTCTGTAGCCAAATTCCAACTTATTATTCATTAAAATCTCACGTGCTCAGCTCGTTGCTTCATGCTCTGTTCTGTGCTTCTTCTCTTTGATTCATCGCTTCTGTTCTTCTCCATCGTTCAGCTCGTGGCTTGCTTGCTTTTTCTCTTCTTAATCACGTATGAACGTGTAAGCCAAGTGTGATATGGAGCTGTGAGCCTTGTTTTGTTGCTACAATGCGTTGCTTCTCTTCATGCTCTGTTTTCAGTTCATGCATCGTGCTACCGTAGCTTCATAATGCTTTTGGCTTGCTTCGTTGTTCAGCTCCTTCGACTCTTCTGTGTGTGTCCGAATAGAATGAATCCAGTAGCCAATCACCTCGAGCAGCTTTTCTCGATGTCCTTGCACAGCTTTTCTTTTTTTTTTTTTCAGACAATTCAGCATCTCTCTGCACTCACTGCGTTTCCAGGTCTGGTTTCTTCTTCTTCAGCGTGAAGTCCAGATCAAGAAGAATGCAGCAGCTCCTCTGTGTCTCTTTTCAGCGCCTCTTGTGTGTTTTATCCAAGAGAGATGATGAAGAAGTAACCTCTAGGATTTCTTTTCTCCATGCACGTTCTGCCCAGCTCTTCTTTGTTCCTTCAAACCCGAGCTCATCACGTAGCTTTCTTCTTCGTTTTCTCTACCTTTGTGTTCATGTTACTGCTCGTTTACCATGTCAGACCAAAGAGTGCTCCGTTTCTACGTAAAAACTGTAGCAAACACATTCTGCACCACGTTGAAACTGCAGCTCCTTCCATTTGCTCGAATTTGTTCTGTACATGAAGCTCCTCTCAACTTGTTCACATAAAGCCTTCATTTCTCCTTAAATTAATTTCCATTCAAGCTCAATTTTACATTGAAAATCTGCACAAAAATAATGGAAAGAATGAAATAGAAATATTCACAAAGTTCATTTGAAAAGATTTATGCATTAAAATCTAAGATTTTGTGATTTAATTCCTAAAGTGCAAAAGATGACTACTAAACTTAAATTCCATCTAAGTAAATCCATTAAGCCTCATTTATCATTTAAAAGGCTTAGGTTTAGGGGGATAAAATACATAAAAATCATGCTTATCAGTTATCCATGAGTCAAACATGGTCCGATGAATGTGAAATTTTATAAACATAAATTAGACATTACCAATGACTTGTAACAACTAGAAGCACTTCATTTGGAGGTCTGAGCAAAGAGTTATGAATTTTTGAAGTTCTATGTCAATATTAAGGATGCTAGTTGAGCTTGGGTACTATTCCATCATTTTTTAGTACCGAAACGTGTTTTTCTTGGCTGGATGTATTTTTTCTTAATGTTGACATCTGTAGCTTTCCAAATTGGTATATTTTGCTAGAATTAGAGTTTTATGGAATTAGTTATGCATTTTTTAAATTTTTATTAGTAACCTGCATCAGAAATGCTAGGTAGGCTGATCTATGTCAGTTTTCTATTATCCAATGTGGTCCAAATGATATTTGTATGGCTTGAAATTCTTTTTAGTATAAATTTAATATCTAGAGCTTTCCAGAAAGTTATGAGTTTCTTGATTTTGATTTTTCTAGATTTAGTTATGATTTTCCAAAGTTGTAGCAAAAATCTATCAAATTTGACCCGAGATAGACTTGCATTATTTTGTGTAAATATGCCATAAGCTTGAGTTTATGGCAAATTTTTGAGATGGTTTTGGATTGTATATGTGTAATTAAATAGGAGAATGTGAGGGATGAGTTCATATGGTCAACGGGACACGAAATAAAAATTTTATCCGCTACGCAACGCAAAAATAATTAAATATTTTTATTGAGTTTGCTTGGAAAAATTGTGAGACCAATGGAAGGAGGCTAGGATATGGTTAAGGCAAGTTAGTTAAATATGGTATCACAGATAGCTTCTCCCATTAGCTCCAGGGTTTTGTTCTTCCTAAAAGATGGCTTTTTCCATTAGCTCTCAGGAAAACGTGTCCACGTGAGGAGAGTATTACCCTACTTATAAGGTCCTAGCCCAGTTCTTCCTACCCGATATGAAACTTTACAGCTGGAAGATAAATGGAAAAATCTAGAAGACGTAAATAAAGATGTAGAAGCAGATATTGAAGAAACTAAGAATACGAGAGAGTTAGGTCACATCAGCTCAATAGTTGGCTGCAACAAATTGAAGGCATTTGGTAGGTACTGTGCATTACATATATTCTTTTTTTTTAAATTTAAGTTTGAAGTGTTTTTACATAGTTGGTTCTCTTCATGAATTAGATAATTACTGAATTAAAAATTAATGTTGAAAGTATGCTTACTGCAAGTTGCCCAAAATAAAATCTTTTTAATCACAGTTAACAGAAAAACAGAGACACATTCAACAATTAATTTTATGCTAGCTTGCCTATCTCTGCTAAAGTTCTTCAAAGGTTTAATTCAAAATTTAGTTTCTAGTGTTTCACTCATGGTCTTATTTTTTGCGCTTATGTTTCTAAAGTTTTAAATTGTTTCTAATTTAGTCCTTGTTAATATAATGGGTAATTAAAATACCTACTTAAAATAAAACTCTTATTTGGCACAACCTAAACATATGTGTGTTTTTACCCCCTTCATCAGCACCTTCAAGCCATATGAATCTCTTTTCAATTCCTAATTATGGGATGGAGTAGAGCTCTAAAGCTTTGACTTTTGATACAATTACCACCTCCATCTTTTATTGTGCCGATGCCAAATTTTAATTTAATAGTTTTGGGTCAGAAATCTTTTTTCTTTTTGTTGCATAACTATACTTAGTTGCATACAGTTATTGCCATAGTGTGAGTTTTATGTATAGCAATAAAATGGGTTTGGAGAAACTTCTTCTGCATCTTGATTTTTGTTTGTAATTGTTCGTTTTTATGTAATTATAAAGAACAGACTAGAAGTGGGTTTATAAAGTAGAGAGAGAAGGAGGGGTATGACATTCAGTTGATGCAGGTGAAGCAAAGTTCACAAGCTACAAAATCATCTTAGCCACAAACAGCTCAGTTCCCTACATGATAAGCATCAAGTATTGCTTTTTAAGCTTTATCACAGTAAATTGTAGTAGAATGTTTTGAAATAGTTGAATGATGTAATAGCCTATGTACGCATGTGTAATATTGTCTTTGTAATTGGTACTCGCCTCCTCAAAGACAAATCAGAATGAGAGTTCTTATATCTATGAGGAGACTAGGCATATGGATGGGTTGCTATCAATTTTTTCATTGCTTATCAAAGTATGGTTTGGTGGATGGGAGGTGTAATTTTTAGGTTCATAGATTTGATTTTTTTTTATTAAATTAAATTGGTATAGTGGTTTGGTAGGTGGGTGACGTGAATTAATAGTGGTTCCAAGAGTTGGAGGGATGATTTAAAATCATTTGTGCTTGATTCAAACAAGCTTAAGTAGAAATGAGGATGATAAATATACTTTAGAGTACTATTGGTTTTTATGCCTTACCAATTTAAAATCTCAAATTTTGTTCTGAACTTCATTCTGATCGTGCTAAGTACTATTTATTGTGGTAAGTATATGAACTGGCTCTTTTTGCGTAACATATCTCTATAAGTGCTCATTTAGCATAAATTTGAGGAACCTCTCTGCTATACTTAGTTGAATATTGGATGCATATTTGCTTCTCTTTCTAATTGATAAGTCTCACCCAATGAAGTCAACATAGGTTATGAAGATATGAGTAATTAGTAGGGAAGTCATTGCCATTTGTGAGATTGGTTACTGCTAATTTTTCTAATGCTATAGTAATGTGATATTTTTATAGGTACCTTTGATGAGTTCTTTGTTATAATTTGCATTGAGCTAACTGACTTTGGTTAGATATCTCTTACATTAATGCAATATGGTTGAAATTTCATTCGCATTTGTTTACTTTGATATGAGATAATTAAAATTGGTTATGCTCACTTAATTCTTATTTGCTTTGGTATTGGTTATTTTTCCATATTACAAATGTAGTTTGTTATTGTTGTCACCCAAGCATTGATAATCAAATATTAGTACATATATTTTTAGATGTTGTAATGTTAAACATAATAAAAACATTTTTCATTGAATTTTCACTTAAAATTAATTATACATAAGGACTAGCATATATTAATAATTTTGAGAGCTTAATGTTTAAATTTAAAAATTTAGGCTTTCAAGCTATTTTATAAGTTGATTGTTTCCTCTCAAACCATCAAATTAATAGGTTTAAATTTTTTGCCTGTCCTGGCCTATCCTCCAAACATGTCATAAATGGCATAAAGTTGGTCCGTTCTGAATAGTGCTTAATTCCTTCTAGATATGAAGAAATCAAGGCAAAAGGGATTGATAATTATGATAGGGAATTGGAAGATGTCATATATAAGCTTTTTGGTAAGTGCGATAGGGAAATTAGTAGAGCTCTCAATTGCCACGAGGATAAGGATGCAAAAGCAATGTTTGAAGTTACTCAAGTGACCTTTGAGTCATGGTATGGTTCAATTTCTAAGCAGTAATGGCATGTAAATTGTAATAGTTAGTTTTATTAATGTGCAGATATCTGAAGTACTTGATTTTTCAAAACAAATGAAAGTGAAGTTGATCAATATTGTATTATTCTATTTCAATTACTTTGTTACGTTGTCTAGTTATATGGTTGTAAATGCTATTGTTTAAAGTTGAAGGTTTTGCTTTTAAATTGAAATGGACGTGTTGTTATGGTGATGCAAGACCCACTAGGAACATGCCTTAGAGAACCTTCAACAATTCGAAACTTTGCCCGAGACTGGCTAGAAAACAAGAATGTTAGTCAAAGGAAAGACCCTAAGAGAACTTGTCTCTTAGAATCTTAACCTCAAGACGCCACAAAGGAAGACCAATCCTTCGATAAGTCACGTAAACTCTCAGAGAACACAAAGAAGCAAAAGCCTCACAAAGTATTGAATAATACTTAAATTCATTCATTCATGATCTTCCAAAAATAGAGTACAATAGGAAGCCTTTTATAGGCAAAATTTTTAAAAGTCTTAAAATTCTAATAAAACTAAAACTTTAAAATCTGATTAGAAATATTTTAAATGATGCCTAAAATCAAGGAACAAGATTAGGATTTAATTTTAACTTAATCTCCTAGATAAGTTCTTTGACCAAGTCCCAAAAAAATAATAAAATAATAAAAACGAAATTCATATGAATCCTAGTCAAAACTAATTAGCTTCTTTAAGTAGTCACATGGGATGCACATGCTTCATTAAAAATCACATGGTTGACACATGATTTTTAATCTCTTGCAATTGGACTCCAATTGGGCCTTGACACTTCTCTTGTATGTGTATAACTACATTGGGCCTTCAACATCTCCATGGACCTTCTTAGGACATTGGGTTTCCACTTGGACTTCCACTTTTGCATCTTTAAAGAGATCTCATGTCTAAAGTCTAATTTAACATATTTTGAATTGATCAAATATGGATCTTGGACTCTCAACTTGGGCCGACGTCTAACATAGATATTATCTTGAGTTCTTTGAGATTTTTGGATATATACTAACACAATTTGGGCCACTTGAGCTTTATGAAATTCTTGATGGATGAGGATTTCTTGAACTTGTTGTACTCCAATGGGTATGCCTACTGGTATTGTATCATATGGGTTATCACATCAATGCTTATTTTCCTTTTTCTATCCTTAAACCAAGTCTATACCCTATGTATGAATTTTACAAACATCTTGACTCATTCAAACTGGTTACAAGTCTTTAGGTCACTTTTTGTTTTCTTACTTACAATGTTATTTTGTAGGTATTGTTACATTCCCTTAGCATTAGATAGTGCACATGATGGATAACAATGGCCAGAGTACCATAATTCCTTATGAATTGTGAGTGTCATCAATACACAACTTTCTTTATAACTATTAATTAAGTGATTTTTTGTACTTTACAGTAGTATCTGTCTAATTCAATATTTTCATTTTGCATAACTGCAGATACCATGACTGCCAGTATTTTTCTACCAGTTGAAGATGGGAATATGGCTCTACATCTTACTTGCTTACATGGCCATTTTTCCCGTGTGCAGATTTGTCACAACTGGTTATTTATCATTTTGTATGTTTCTGTCATAAAGAACGTAATGGATTATTGATCTCTTTAAAATAAATGTATATACTTCCGGAAAATGGAGCAAAGTTGGTGTATAGGGACAAAAAATGAAGATGGTGCAATTCCTTTGCATGATGCTTGGGCAGGAGGTAATATGCAATTATTTTCTAAATGTGTTTTGACTTGCTTTACTGGACTTTTCTGAAGATAAACTTCGATTTGGTCATGTAGAATGGAATATACTTAAGTTCTACTTTTGTTCTTCGTTTTCTTTTTTGCATTTAAACTATGATGGGAAGTAGATGCATTAAGTTCCAAAATTAGTTCTACCTTTGGTCATTAAAATTCAACTAAAAGATTCATAATAAAAGTAATTTGTTTCTCTGATTTCACAAGCTTGTAATCTTGTTTAGCTCTTTTATTTGATGCTTTGTTGTTTTAACTCTGGAAAATGAGACATTAAATTAGAAAAAAAAAGTAGGGTAGACTTTCTGTGTAGAATCTACTTGCTGTTGCTATATTTCCATTTTCATTACATGTGTTTTTGTATTTGGTTGAGGAGGGAGCTTTATTGCATTTTTTGTCTGCCATTTGTTTGATTGTGAACTGGGCATCAGCTGATGTCTGATGTGTAGGAATTAGAACAAACAAAGATAGGGGCAATCAGATGAGGGAACCATATATGGGGCAAGGGTGATGGCAATAAAAGATACTTTCTATTTTCTAAGATTTAGGAACATGAAGATGATTTCTTGTTTTTCAAGGTGCAGCAAGGAAGAGAGCCTCTTGATGTTGATTTTCTTTAATAACAGCGGGATGAAACCTGTAGAATTATCTTTGCATTTGATAATTGAGATTCAAAGTACATTCCTTATATGGAATGAGTAGTTGGTGTGGATAGTTCATGAAAAATAGCCCTCTCTCTGCTTATGCCTTAGCTGCTGCTTCTTTCTCTCACTGTTAGATTTTGTGATTTTATATCTGATTTTTTTTTTGTTTGGTTGGGGACACTTCCATGCACTGCTTCTTCTCTTCCTTACATTAGTGGGTCAATCTTTATTTATGCAGAGGATTTTCCTTCGATACAAATTTATATTCTATTTGATTTGTTCACTTATATTCTTTATTCACGTATTTGCATCCATATTATAATCATTCTCGGTACCATTGCTGCTAGATGTTCCATTGATTTTTGTTTTTGTTTACTTTTTCCTAATGTTTTTTAATTGTACAGTATAAACTCTGCTTTTGTCATGCTTAGAACACTCAGTGCTATGACATCTTCTTCATGTATGGAGCAAAAGAATTTTCATATGCTCATTCTTTTTGCTGTAGAGATTGACATTAAGATAGAAACTTTTGAAATTGACATGGAATGTATTCGATTCTTTCTCCATACTTTGATAGCATTTGAGATTTGGGCTTTTCATACTGTGGTTTTTTTTTCTTTTTTCTTTTTTTCCAAATTGCTACAGATTTTGTGCAAAGCGTAACCTGATTGTTTTTAAAATCAGCTGAAATAGTATACCAACCTTTCCATGCCGCCAATATAGCAAAAGCATCTGAATCTGATAGAAAAATGATTTCACGTCTGTTTGTTTATGTACAACTTAACCTTTATTTTCTTTCATCTTTCATATTGGTTGTCAACTGAAACATGCTCTGCTGTTCTCTTTTTCTACAGCTTCATTGGAGACAATCTTGCTAAGTTAAAGCATTTTGGTTGCTATTAAGAAAAGGTAATCCCTTTTCATTTATTGGGTATAATATTTATTATACTATTATAATTATTATTTAAAAATATTTATTCTTTTTTTATTACATGTTTTAAAATAGAGGTACAATAATATAGTTAGCCTTAAAATTTTTTTTTCTTTTGATTAGAAAAAGGGTAGCGTTGATTTTTTTTTTAATGTTCTGTGTGCAAAGATCAAGATATATTTGAAAGCTTTTGATTTGTAAGTTAATTGAATCCTTAAGAAGCGTAATATGTTTCATCTGTGTAAAAGTAAATTTCAAATCTTTTTATTCTTTCAATTTCATTGAATTAATATTTCTGTTTATTGTTGAGACAAAATAAGAAAGGAGCAACTACGAACTATCAAGTCTGAAAATAGTATTGACAATGGACTGAGAAATTTACTTAATTTAAATATGACTTCATACATTTAATAATATGTATTTACTAGAAGGCACACTTCTTCCATCTCTTTAACCACTGTAATAGTAGCCAGAGAAGAATTTTTCTAAAATTTGAACTGTCTTTTTCTGACCCACAACATCAAATCGCGTTCAGTCATAATGGAACAAATATCAAAACACAGGGACTGGTCCTATTTTTGAATTAGAAAAAAAGAGGAAGAGCCCCCCAATTTTTTGCACATGGACTTGTTCATCTCTTTTGAGTCATCTAGATTTGACTTGAATAATTTGAATTATTTTTTTAATTTTGATATATATTTTTATTTTAAAAAAATAAAAAATAAAATAAAAATAATTTTTTAGCAATTAACTTAAAAAATAATGATTTAAATTAACAAATCAAAAATTTTAAAATTTAAGCTATCTAAATCAAATTTAAATCGTCCATTAAGGGATGAACACGGTCTCTGATATCCATAGAATCAGGGTAGAGGAAGGAGGGCGTTGGAAACAAAGAGAAGCAAAACGGGTCGGTACTTGGTTTCTTCTGCCTCTGGCAAACCCCATTCTCACTTGCAACAAAGTTAGAGCAAGCTCTGAGTTTACTCTCGGTTTGTTTGGTTCAGGTAGCCAAAAATTTGTTCTATTTGGTGTATTTCTTTGTCCCAACAATTCTGCCCTTTTTTTTTCCTTCTTGTTTTTACTTATCTCATGTGAAGCATCAATGAATCAGGTTAGTCAACAAACGTGGGAGAAAGAAGAAGGAACATGGAAAATTTTTTATTAATCTTGCTAATGAGTTTGCTTGAGTGGAATAGTTGCTTTGTTCTTTATACATTAAGTTTATATGTTTCTGCTTGCATCTTTTTATTCATGTTCTAATTAAGCATTGCTTTAATTGTAATGGTAAGTATTAATTCCTTACACTTATTTACTCTTGATCGTTTCTACATGCTTAGAAATTTAATCTACTTTTTTTTTGGTGAGTTGTTTTATGGTATAAATGCAGCGTATTTGAATTGAAGAAATAAGAAAAGACC
Source organism: Erythrophleum ivorense (assembly GCA_026724425.1). NCBI lineage: Eukaryota > Viridiplantae > Streptophyta > Magnoliopsida > Fabales > Fabaceae > Erythrophleum > Erythrophleum ivorense. Next base: position 12,810,619 of record JAIUCV010000019.1, read on the forward strand.
CCTGCTTTCAGAAAGGTTATGTTCCTGTTAAACTCGGGGAAGTTGAGGAAGTGAGCTTGGGTGGTGTTCGGGTTGTTTTTTATGATATTGAGGCTTGTAGTTGCTCCCCGAACGTTCAATTAGTGTAAACAAGAAGTTATAATGCATTTCTACATATTATTATTTTATCAAGTATCTAGTACATCTAGAAGAAGAATTCTGTTACAAATATGCAACATAGGTACAGATATGAAATTTTCTGGTTATCCTAAGAAGGATGGGATGAAATACTGAACAAATGTGCGTTTGTATTATCCAATTTGATATAACATGGAAGGAAGTGATATTTAAGTTGAGAGGAATGGTTTCATTACTAAATTAAGGGTGGAAAATGAGACTGTGAAATGTATGCATTTGAATTACTGAATTATGTTTTTGTTTAATTTTACTAAATATAAAGAGTTGCCAATCTGAGAATTTTAATAATGAGACTAGGCTTTTATTTTCATATTTTAAATTTTCTTTACCGTTTAAATTTATACATTTTTCTAAATATGTTTTAGATTCAACTGGAAAAGATTTCTGTCACATCTAAAATGTGGCTGCAAGGTATAGAAAAAGAATTTTACGATTTTCGAAAGTAAAAACCAAATAGAATAGAGTTTTTACTAAAATTTTAATTTTAAAAAATAAAACTTTTAAAAAAAAATTATGAAGAAAAAAATGATTTGCAAATCAGAAATAAATTTAAAAATTAATTGTGTATGAAAAAAGTATTAAATATCTCACAGTATTTGTTTCTAAAAACGGTTATTTTAAATTAATTGTGCGAAAATAATATAATATTCATCTTGTTTTAATTACCCTTATTAATAATATGCAAATAAAACAAAAAAGTTAATAAAAAATAAAAAAAAACATTTACAAAAATAAACTTAACTTAAGACGAAAGCCTAAAGTTTATATATCATCTAAAAAGGATTAATGCCCACAAATTTCAATTGAATAAAAAAATTGCGTTTATTGGTCAGTAATAAAATGGATTAGTATTTTAATTTGCAAAAGTTGAGTTAATATCATTTCTTTACTCTCTTTGTTTTTCTTTTTTTTAATTTTTGAAAATAATATCTTTATTTAAGTAAAAAAAATTATTTGTATCAAGTATATATTTTTTAATCCTTATACTTTTTGTCAAAAGAAAATTTAAGGAAAATTTCTAAGTCTTGTAAAAAAGGAATTTAATTTGTCATTATTTTTATTTATTTATGGAACGAGACCCTCAACAAGTTTGTTTATTTAAAATTTTAAAACACTAACTTTGAATGCAGAAAACTCTTAAGGAAAAGAGATGTATTTAATCTTTTTATTTTTCAATTGATTTTTTGATTCTTAGTTTAAAGAGAAACCTTTAAGAAAAAGATTTACGTAATTTTTAAATAAAATAATTTTTATTTTAAGAAAGGTTCCTATGCATAAAAGATTATTTGATTTTCTAAAAAGACTTAACTTTTGAACTTTTGGAATATTATTTTTTATTTTTTATTTTTAAACAAATTTAATTGGGTATGGGTATTTGGAACCCTAAAAATTAAAATGTAACTGGATGACCTAATGGACATAGTATTTACAAAAATTTATTGTCACATGTGGCCCATCAATTAATCTCTATATATTTAAGGAGACCCAAAAATTAAATAAAAAAATTTACACGACAACTCTAAAGATAAAATAAAATAGAATAAAAATAAAAATAAAAATAAAAATATTTACATGCATACCATATTTTATAATTATGTGTGTGCTTATATTTAACCAAATATTATATTTGTTTTAGGGTACATTACAAATACCCCCCCCAAAAAAAAAAAAAGAGAAATTGGTTGCCTCCACTTTGTTTGCCTTTTCATTTCTTGGCTTCTTTGTGCCTTCCCTCATCATGGATGATTTTAGCTCACGTTTCAAACAAAATATAAGTCAAAGCAAGTAAGGATATGGATATTAAAATGACTAGCCTTATGTATGAGATGAGTCACAAAATAATTTCAATCATTTTATGACCAAAACTCTGTTGAAAGTATGGATCCTATGACCAAAGCAACAACCAAAATTTTCATCAATTAGTTCAAGTGTAAGCTTGAAACACCATTCAATACCTCCATTTTCCTAGTCCTTTTTCACAATCTAGACTTTACCCAAAGTGTCTCATCCATCTTACCAAAACTCCTTGGACTCTAACCTCCCAAAGGACAGCAGAATGCAATTTTAGACAGAATTAAGACACCCAAAATCAATTTAAAGGATGAATAAAAGCAAACCAAATCCCTTCGTGCAGCAAATATCAATTCAGCTCATCATTTGACACAAAATTGAATTCAAAAGCAAGCTTAAATCATGTCAAGACTAATGAGACAGCGAGCATAAGTTTACAGTAGAACTTTGCACAGAAAAATAGCCAATATGCAGCATTTCCTTGCCCAAAACAGAATCACAACTGTGCAGCAGTTCGAATGCAGAAAGTTTGTGCAAACATATGGACATTTACAGTACTTTTACACCTCTAACAGAATTTCAGCATGCGAAGTAGTTTAGTACAGAAAATTTGTGCAGAAATATGGACATTTGCAGTACTTTTGCATCCAGAACAGAATTATAAGCTGTGCAGAACTTAAAACGCAGAGTTCTGGCATAAAAACTCGACCATATGCAGCACTTTTCAGCCCAGAGCAGATCTACAAACTGCGCAGAATTCAAATGCAGAGTTTTGCACAAAAAATTGACCATATGCAGCACTTTTTCAACCCAAAACAGAACTACAAGCTGTGCAGAATTTCAATGCGGAGTTTTGCACAAAAATCAAGCTAAAAACAAGCCTAAATCCTACCAAATTGCTTTTGGACAGCAAGCAGAATTTTGAACAAAACTTTGCATGAAAATTGCATTGAAATCTATGGTAAAATCATGCTAAGAGTAAAAAGAGGACAATGCACATGTGCGAGGTAAATTTTAAGACACCAAACCGAGTTAAAAATCGATACTAAACCAAGGTGAAATCACCTATGGAACAGCAGCAACTATGAGACAGCTTTAAGACTCGAACCAAGTTAAAAACTAAGGCCGAGTCATGTTGAAAACACCAATGGGATAACAGTAACTATTTGGACCCAGTTATCACTTACAAATCAACCATGATGTTTAGAAATCCAATGCCCAACTCAGCCAAAATCGATTGAAATAACGAGCCATGATCTGGACGAGTTAAAACTTAGTTTAAATCACAACCAAATTGAATTTATGCACAATCGGCTACTTACATGTCATGTTAAACCAAAATCACAATCAGACAATATCACTACAGGAGACCAAAAGAACTAAGCAACTTCAGCATTAAGTGTTCAAACCCAAGTTTACGACGGAAATTAAGCATAAGGCACACAGCTTCACAAAATATTACCCCTAAGCCAACACATGCCATGAACTTAATTTCACTTCATACAAGCTTAAAGACAGAGATGTATGCCATCAACAAGCGTTAGGTTGCATTCTACCAGGGCTCATTTACACCAAAATAGCCGAAACAGCCTTAGACGATAAGCACTAGCAGAAGGCCACGGATTCATTCACTAGTAAATTTCGTCAGATTAGAGAAATAGACGAAGAATTAGTTACATGTGAGCAGCGACACAGGCTTCTACTTCAACTTCTCCTCACAGCTCTCACTCTTTCTGCTTTCTTCTAACCAGAGCGTGATTGCCACTCTCCCCAAGCGCGTCGATCACCTCTCACCCTTGCTAGGCCTTTGAAGAGAAGAATCCAGGAACGAATTTGCCGTTCGTCCAGCTTGTCGTCCCCTTCCAGCGTTTTCGTTTGCCAAATCGTATCTCTTTTCTTCTGATTCTGATAGGCAATACTGTGGGGTGGGGGTTGGGGGGGAGGGGGGCGGGTGGGAGCGATCAGTGCTTTTTGGGATGTTCTTCTTTTTTTTTTTTTTTTCAAAAATCTTGTTTCTTTTTATAAAACTTTTTTCTTTTCTTTATCTTATTTTTCTCTTTTTCCTTGAAATCTTTTCCTTTTTTTTCTTTATTTTTTTAATTTTTATTTAGAATTCACAAATAAAATTATCTGAAAACAATTAGACAAGATTTAGACTAAATTAAAAATCACTATGATTCTAATGACCTTTTTTATGATTCTAATGATTTTTGTTTTATTTTGTTTTTTTGATTTTACTTTAATATTTTTTTTACTTTTTGGGATTATTTTATTAATTCAAAATAGTTTTAAAATTGAACTAAAATTAAATACAACTCAAAAAAAAATTTAATTAAATTTAATTGGTTCCAAAATTAGTTATAACTTAGATAATTATCATATTATCTTAATAAAACTTGAAATTCGAATATTTTAATTTAACTTATTATTGTTATTATTATTATTATTATTATTATTATTATTATTATTTCTTCTTCTTCTTTAGGGGGATGCCTACATAAAGTACAATGTTCACACTTTTCAGAAAATGAATTTAGGCGTTATTTTCAGCAACGGAAGTTTATACCCTCGCTCATTGTAAGAGTGTGTACCATAGAGAATTGAAGGTAAAAGAAAATGTATGATGCTAATTGTGTTATCCCTCTAGATATAACTTAGCATATCATGTTTTAATTCTGATCAATTATGTAATCTTTCCTTTCATAACCTAGATGTTTCCCTCGCATTATCTGGCCTCAAATGAGTGGATTGAGTATAATGTTTCATTCATTTCCTAGCTTCAAGTTCCCTGTGATGTCACTTGGCAATTGCATTGTTCTTTTCTGCGTTACAATTGAGTTCTAGAGATTGGAAATGACAGGGAATGTATCACACAAACCATTAAAGGCTTCAGGAGTTTAGTATTTAACCACTTTATGAGTTGTGCTATTTTGTAGACATGTGCCGTATACAGAATTTGGTTCATTTTCTTTTTCTGTAATATATCTTTGTTTAAGTGATTTTACACTAACTAATTTGCTTCATTGAGGGGAATGGTGACCATGAGACTATGAATGTGGTAGGGGGATTCAAATATGTAGAAGTGGGGGATTTGATGATTTTACTTGTTTTTTGAAATATATGACCGATGATTCTAAAGATGATTGGGAATTGACCTTTGATGAGTGTACTGATTTTTTTGGAATATATGAATAAGTCTTGTTATCCAAAGTAGTGAGAAAATGTCGGGAGCCAACTTTCTCCAAAGCTCAAGCTATAGAGAGCAAGCCCATGGATATGGATACTTTTTGTTTTAATTATCATTAACACCAGTAAATATATTATTTTTTTGTAATCGTATTAGATTTATGCAAAATCATGTCTAGGCCATTCAGGTGTTATAATGAATACATATGTTCTTTGTAGATGGGATATGGCTATTCTGATCTATTAGGTAGTATCAGCAGAAGTGACTTCTAATGGTTCAAAAGTGAGATTAGCGTTTCCATGAGTTTGCTATTTCAGTTGCATTAATTACTCCTGAGCTACTTCTTCATTTCTTCTCAACTACTTTTCATCATATTAATCTGTTTTTGGTTGTAATGAATTAATTAAATAGTATTAAGAATTATAATGTTTAATTATTAAAAATATTGAATTTGAAATTGGGATATTTAATTTATATTTATTTTTCAAATTTTTTTAATTGCATCTATTTTCTCGTTCAACTAATAGTATTTAATTCCTTTTAAAATTCTCATCATCAATACTCATTTATTGGATATAAGATGAGCTGTGATCAAATTAGGGATAAATTAAGAAAATTCATTCATGTCTTCTTCCTTTTTTTTTTTAGTTGTTTGGATTGCAATTTTTTTTAAAAATATGCCATGCATTTTACGTGGTCCTGTAGTCATCCATTGTGAATCCTATATTATAACAGAAAATATTGATAAAATTGTATTAGAATACTAACTAGAACATATTATCCTACATATAAGGAAACTTGAAAATTCTCAAAAAGTTACATGCATTGGCTGTATGAAATAACTTATAGGTATTATAATGAATAACACATTAGAAATGATATATTCATATAGCACTCCTTAGTTTGGGAACGAAATAAGAATAAAGAACTTGCACCAAAAATGCAGTGAGAACAAAAAGGAAAAAGCGTATTGAATATCTGAATAAATTTCAATTTAACATTAGTTAAAAAATGGCAATATTAAATTAAAGATTGAGATGAAGTTATAGATAATAATTTTTACATGCAATTATGAATTTTCTCTAATAATAAAATTAAATCTAAAAGTGAGGAATTTACTATATATAATAATTAATCTCCTGGATAGAATTTCCTGCAATCTCCAGCCTTTTCGAGATGACAAAGATGGGAAGAGAAGTGTAACATCCCAAAAAGTGTTAGTGACTTTAAAAAAGACATAAGATTAAATATTAGGCTTAAAGAGTAGGGTACATGATAGGATAAGGGAAAAGTCAAATTTACAACTATTTAAAAATTTATTAAAAAAAATATATATATATATATAATTTAAAGAGCCAAAGATTTAAAAGAAAAAAAACTAATAAGATATATATCCTTAGCTAATTTTAAAATATTTCAAATCATCTGAGAGATAACTTAAAGTTAGTTTTAATAGTCAATAGAATTTTAAAATATAATAATAATAAAAACTAATAAGATATATATCTTTAGTTAATTTTAAAATATTTCAAATTATCTGAGAGATAACTTAAAGTTAGTTTTAATAGTTAATAGAATTTTAAAATATAATAATAATAAAAACTAATAAGATATATTTCCTTAGTTAATTTTAAAATATTTCAAATTATCTGAGAGATAATTTAAAGTTAGTTTTAATAGCCAATAGAATTTTAAAATATAATAATAATAAAAACTAATAAGATATATATATCTTTAATAATCTAATTATGAAAAACATAAACTTATTCCTTATTTTTCACTCCTCCATCCGTCTGCTCTCTCTCAAGTAATTATAACTTGTTCTTTCAATCCCTCTTCGAACCTACATCTCCACACTAGGTACTAGAGTAGTTTTTGTTTTTTGTCTCATATGACTATATATATATATATATATATAAACACACTCCACGCACCATTCAATTAAAGTAATATACAATATGCACATTTTCGTCCTTTTGTGGATTAAATATATATATGTAATTATAATATATATAATTATATATTCCTATGCAGAAACGCATCCTTTCATCCCTTTATTTTTCTAAAATAAATATACATATATATATATATATTTGTAGGTATGTATTTAATATGAATTTATGAATATAAATTTAATTCATATATATATATATATATATACGTAAATTATAAATTTTAAATGAGAAAATAAAGATTTAGGAATTTGGAAACTTTTATAAATTTAAGTTAACATAAAATTGACTACTCTAATGAATTAATTAAAGTATAAAGAAATATGGATTTAAAAGAGAATTTTAAGTTCTTGATGATGGCTTTTAAGTTTCTAAAGTAGTTTTAGAGTAACCTTAAAGTAGTTTAGGATAATAGATAAGTAGTTTTGAATTATATATTCATATTTTTGTTTATTTGTGACTTTTGTAGATTTTCATTAAGAGCTCTTACTGCTTTGACTTTCTTGCTGTGTGACTACTTAGCCAAAAGAGAACAGGTAATTCGAAATTTTTTCATGTGTGTGCAAACTGGTGTATTGTTGTAATTTTAATTAAATAAATAAGTTTATCTTGTTGAGTGTGGTATAAGTAAATAAGCTGTATGGGATTATGAAATGGTAAAAGTAAATGATTGTGAAATTAATGGAATTGCTAGAATCCTGTTAAACATGCTTGCAGATGTAATAAAATTCTGATGTAGTATTTCATTTTTAAGCATGCTTGTGAGCTCAACTTATTGATGTGAAATTTTAGAGTATTATATTTCTTTTAAGCATGCTTGTCAATCTTATTTGATATACTATATAGGGTTCTTTATTTTTCAAGTATGTTCGTATGAATTTTGGATAAATATGACATGCATAAATGATGGTTAAGAAGATGTTGGTGAGATATATATGATACGATGACCACGTGGTTTGCCTCTACCTCGCGAATAGTGGTTGGCTTTTTGTAGGGCCCCGTTCCTCAATACTTACTTGGCTGGATTTGTAAAGAGGTAACGTGGGATAGTGACACCTCCTGGTTTAGTCTTTTTAAGGAAGGGAGCCATAGTCTGGGCTTGGGCTCTGTACCTTTGACCAGGTACATCTCGAGCATTGGAGTAACTTTAGTCTGTCCAATGTGTGGGCCAGATCGTGGATAAGCCTGTGGTTTTATTCAGCGGTATAAGGCTGGACGGAGCAATAAGGGAGGTTACACATATTGCATTTTATCATGTTATGCATATAACTATTTTGAATTATACCTTATAATCTTTTATATTAATAATTAATAATAGTGGTGTTGGATTTGTATTAAGACCTATTGTATGTTAATTGGACATGGTTGTTAGTTTTTATGCACGTGGTAAGACTTTGAGTTACTAAGATGTTAGTGCTCACCCCATTCTATTAACATTTTCAGGTGAAGGACTGAATAGGAGGTAAGAGAAGTTACCAGAGGAGTGAGCTATTAGCTCTTGTACTTCTCGAGCTCATGCTGGGTTAATATTTATTTTTTTGCCATGACCATATGACACTGTTATTTGGTTTTACTATTTTTGGACCTTAAAACATTGTTTAGCTAATAGTTTGATACTTATAGACTTTTGAATTTAATTTCCTAAAATATTCTAATATATGCTCGAGATGTGGACTGTGAGTCCCTGTGTTTTGAATTGAATAAAATGGGCGGAGCCTTTATTGTTGTATAATAACTTGAGCAAGTCTTGTTAATTAATAGGGCTGAGCCCTTTTAAGTGAGTATTAATTAGCATGAGGCGAAACCTCAAGGATTTATAACTATATAAGTACTTGGCATATATTTAGGGGACGAAGTTCTTAACTCAATGATTATTAGAGTAGGTGTTACAAGAAGGAGCTTATCTTTAAGAAGAATCTCGCTACACTCTCAATGATGCAGAACATGAAGGAGAGCCAACAGAGAACATGGAAGGAAAGATATGAGGGACATGTAAAAGACTTATATACAATTCTTTATATTCTTATTGTCAAGTTCTCTAATCAAATTATGATAAGTATATAGTTCTTTAAATGAAATGTAACAATTATATATATATATATATATATTGCTCTAAGACTCTTGATATTTGAAAGTTATGACAAGTGTATAATTTTTGTACTCTTACTTGGTTTTGAGCACATATTATTGGGATTTTAGGTTAAACTTTTAACCACTAGAGCCATGGTTAGAACTTACTCTTAATTTATTCCTAATAATTTCAAACTTAGCCTCATGTTTAATGGGTTAATTGAATTTAGCCAATAAATACTAAAATTAATTCCTTCTTTCATCTCATTTTCCCACTTGAACCTCATATTCCCATTAACTCTCCAATCCACAATAATTTATAATTCTATTAAAATTCTAGGTTAGCACATCTAAAATGAATTGTATCAAAACTTTATAGGTAGAAGCCTTGCTAACTCTTTCCCATTGCACTAGTTAGGTTATTTTTAGCTTGAAAATTGAGCCACAATGCTGTCCAAATTACCTGCTGCATTGCTAACTATTTTGGCACCAGTCTTGGCTTCTTGTTTACTTGAAAATTGGGCTGAAATGCTGTCTAAATTGTTTAGGATGGTTTGCTTACTATTTTGATAACTAGTTAGGTTGGCGTTTTTTGAATTTTTGAAATGTTTTATAATGTATGTGCGTTGTTGTGGTTAATTGTTATTGTAAATGAAGTTGAATGCCCTTGTGATATCACACCATGTAGTTAATTGTATTTATGATGCATAAATATTGTATCATGAGAATTTCTTCTTGTGTATCTATAATGTCCGCCAAAATCAAGGACTTAAAAAGTTAAGATTTAAACTAATAATAATTTAATTAAAAGAATAGTTTAAAGTAATAAATTTTGAAAAATTAAAATAAAGAAAATTTGCTAGGCATGGTATTGTTGTAACCTTGCACTCCACTCCTAAGGGACTTGTGTTCTAGCCCTTATTGTACTTACTATTTTCTTCTATATTTCTTTTCCTTCTCTTTCAACCGTGTGTGGACCAAATTGCTATAGCCTAAGGGACCAAATTGCTATTTCCTTTTTATTTTTCCTTAGCCCTTGCTTTTCTTGAATTTACTGAGGGGTCCCTCTAATTTGTTTTCCCCCTTCTAAAACATGTGTTCCTCTCCCACATTTGTTACTGTGATTCCATCTCCTTTCACCACATGTTATGCTTTGTTCCTTCTTGTACCAACTCACCAGAAGCTTCTCTCCATTATCTTCATTCTTTTGTTGAATTCAACCACTTTGTGCAAGCTATGGGTTTTCAAATTTGTTTTGAAAATGTATTTTACACGAGTAGTTTACCATTCAAATGACCCTATTAATTTTAGTGCACTTATAAACTCATGTGTTACTTATTTTTCTTACAAAGACTCTCATGCGTGCCTTTTGTTTTTTTTAACACTTTGTTATTTATACATTTACTTAGTACCCCATGAATGCGTGTTTCCCTACACATTCACCATTTAGCATGGAGGTTAGTTAATACAGTAGTTGGCCTGCAAAATAATTTAGGCATCGAAATCTTTTTAAACTTTAATCCTGTAGAGATCTTGATCTCTCTTAGATTAAAGGTTAATTCCATTTCCTTATGATACAATAAGCATCTTAAGGAAAAGAATTATTGAATGCCTAGTTAGCAATTTGAATTTGAAATGAATGTTATGGAATAGATTAATTTGGGCTTCAACTTGTTGGGTTTTTTTTTTTTAAAAAAAATCCATTGTGTTATTGTACTCATGAATCACATTATCAAAAGTGGTTATTCTTTTAATCTTACAATTGTGTTGAGGATAGCATTGGATCTCGTGTCCATGAAACAATTACTTTTGATCCATTTAAATTTTAAGGTTGTTCAAGTAGTTCTTTTGTTTAGCATTCAGCTTCCTCGTTAATATGATTCATACCTTATTCCTGATTGATTCTGCTTTTGTATCTTCTTTGGATTCTCGTATGGTGATATGTTATGAACTGTGGATTAATTTGAATCATTAATTATATAAGAGAACTTTTATGCCAATTTTGGAAGCCAATTCCACTGGTAAACCAAAAAACAATTATGTAAAAAACTCCACAATCAAAGGACCACTAGGAAGCTTGATTTGGTATAAACTTTTTTGAAACCTTAACTTGTGATTGCTGTCTTATTATAAAATATACCTTCTATCTATTTTACTTTCATTATTTCTTTTATTTTTTATTTTTTGGATAAACTTATCATTTTCTTTCACTTATTTTATCTAGCCTTGCATGCTTTATTTTATTTTCCCCTGCTATTATTTGTGATACTGCACTGGACTGGAGGAATTAAGTACATTAATGGCTGAAGGGTTCAATGATGATACGTCTCAGAATAAGGATGACATGGATTTAGATGAAAAAGGGAATATTGTCTGTACTTCTATGGCCGAAAATGCTTATGCTTCAGCTATCTCCTTGCTATTAAAAGTGAGCATATTTTGGTTGACATTAATTTCTTTTTCTGGTCTGAATGATAGGCAAATAATTAAAAGATGGACATAGATGTGTAATGCATGCATATTTATTCATAGTTTATATACATTTAACGTGTGGTTCCACGTGGGAAGGTGAAGGAGATATGCTACACATAATCTGAAACATCTGCCATTTGCCACATTATCCTTTTCATTTGAACTAGTTGGATCTTGGAATCCTCTATATTGATTCTTTTTTACCATTCAATTACATTCCTAGTTATCTGTTCTCTTGTCAATCCTAACCACGTCCCCACTTGGTCCTTCTGGTTATTTCATGGACCATATAAGCAGAATATTCCCTTAATTGTCAATTTAATTAACGTCAGCATTTTTGTGTTTTTCATTGTCCTCTAGCTTTCTTCTTTAAATTTCCTATTGTTCTTTGACATTTCTCTGCTGTTTAATTAGTATGTACAGAATCCTTAATTCCTTTAACCCCCACCTCTTTCTTTTGTCTTTTTTTTTTCCTTCTTTGGGTCAGTCAATATTATTTAATGTTTTACTGTTCATTCCTAAGATGTATAACTAATTTGTTGTGTTTGCAGGCCTTTAATTAGGCATACTTAAACAACTGAAACAATGTATTTAGATCCTTTATATTTAATAAGTAAGTGCATAGCATGCAATTAGAAATAGATAAACAAAAAAGAAGGTGTAGGTGGAAAGAAAAGAAATAAGTTCTATACACATTCTCACTTTTTTATATCACTTTTTCTCTTACTATATACAATATAGTATTTCAGAGAATCTGTAATAACTTAAAAATTTTTTTGCATTTGTATCCCTATTAGCTTAAGAATTTAGAGTATAATTCAAGTAAATTATAAAATCAATTATTTGAGGACGGGAAGTAGTAGTAGGATAAGTTGGAGTAGATTAAAAGTTTGAAAAAAAAAGTGACACAAGGACTATATTATAGCATTTTGAAATTTTAGGGGCCAAAGTTCAATTTTCTCCAGAATATATTAAAAAATTTCCAATACCCACTTACTTTACTTTTTCCTTTCTTCTCTGTTGTGTCACTATTCCCATTTTTGGTTCTTTTCTTTTTCTATCCTTTCTTTTCGTTCCTATGCCATTTCTTTTTGTTCTTTCTTCTTTCAAATGCCTTCACCCTTTTTGTTCTTTCTCTCCTCCCTTTCCTTTCTTGTTGTCTCCCCTTTAGCTCCTTTGTCTGCCCCAAAATTTGACTTGCAAGCCATTGTAGGGGGTGTTTTACTCTTCATTGCAGTAGCAAAGGGGAAGCAACTATAGTGGGGTTTCAAGTTGCATTTAGGTTGCTTCTACTTTGCTCCATTTCTCCCTTGATCTTCAAGTAAAGGATCCTTCCTTTTTCTTATTCTTGGTTGCTCAAATCAGATTTTGCTTCAAGGGAGTTGGTTTATGGGAAAAGAAAAAACAAAACAAAAACCTAGTTGTATTTTTATATGTATTTGATCTAGAAAGGGGGAAATCTAGAAGCTAGGAAATTCCATGTTTATTCTTTGATTAACTAAATTTTGTAGTAAACTCTATTAGGGGTCTTGTGATTAGAAGGAAGTTCATTCCATTGACTTTTGCGGTGAAGAATCACTTGTTGAAATTCCTAAATTTGGACTCCCTAAAAGAGGTTCTAGAGACAATTCTTCATCAAGCTCATCATTAGTTTAGGGCCACAAGAATTATAGTGTCACTTTGTGCTAAGTAGATAATACTTGCTATGACAAATTTACTACTTGTTTATTGTAAAATAATGGAAGGCTAAAATTAATTTCATTATGTGTGACTAAAAAGGAGGTACTAATTGATATTATTGAAATATCTTAATTGTCAATTAACTAATTTAGTATGCTTGGATAATTATTTAATTAGTTAATTATTTTAGCTATTTTTTTATTAAAAGTAGTCTACTACAGAATCTTGCAACTAACAGTAGTAATTGTTAGCCTTGGTGCACCTTGATTTGAACCCTAGTCACCAAGCGTGTTGCTAGCCTATCATGTGTCGGCCACCACATGTGAATCTATTTGAATAGTTAAGTATAAGCTACCTCAATATTATTATTTGCTTATAAGTGATGTACTTGACATTCATTTGATTTGGTTCTATTTAGACATGTCAATTATTGCTGCTTATGAGTTCTTAAATGTTTAGTTTATGTATATTATCTAATTTATTTGTTATAAACATGAAGAAATGAATTTTATTGGATGTTACGTTATTGTTTACATTTTTGATATAAATTCAAGTTTGAAGGCAGACCATTTATTATGATTTACATCTTGGTCATAGTTAGTATTATCAGCTTATTGAGTTTCAAACTCATCCCTTTTTATTTCTTTTCACTACAAATAGTGATGTGGGTTTAGAATTGGCACAAGAATGAGCGCTTCAAAAATTTGAGCTCTGCGTGGTTTTGATAGGGCTTTTTTTACTATTTAGTTATTCAAGTTGAGAGCGAAGCTCTCTTGTTTATTTTGATTGGTTGTTTAGCTATTTGTAAAAATTTTAGGCAGTCTTATATTTAGGGAAAACTCTACCGAAATTTTTATAAAAAGTTAAATTAACTGTTTTGAAAACATTTTTTTTGTAATATTGTATAAATCTTTTAGTAAAGGAAAGCCTCCTTAAGTATTCAAATATTTGTTTTGCTTTGTCATTGTACTTTTTATGTATATGGTTTTGATTGTTATGAGGCTTATGGATACAAGTTTTGACTTATAAACCATGCCAGTTATGCCACTTTTCAGGGGTGTAACAGAATCCAAAAGCTTAGAACAACACATGGGACCAATTCTATGTTTATTACATTTGCCCATTCATTGGAGCAACATTGGTTGCTTGGGTGTTTTAAATTGTGTTTTCCCCACCAGCACTATATAATTAAATAGAAGAAAGCCTGAAGAAGCGTGGTAGATTTGGTTAGTTGCTTTTTCATTGTTGGCGATTACATGTATGTTGTAGGTCAAAGTGTTTACGCAAGAAAATTAGCTCGTAAATTGGATCCAGGTTAGATAATTATATTTATATGCAATGATTTATTACACGATTATGCATTTTGCTTTCAATGTTGGTAAATATTATGTACACCTGCAAACACTATTTAATTCATTGCCTCCAGAGGATCACAAGAATGGATCTATCATTAGTTACTATAGGTCCACTAGTCAACCTTTTTGTATGTATTATATATTAAATTACACAAATTTATTTTAAATTTTGAACATAGATGGGAGATTTAGGTAGTTTTAACCAAATTTAAGGGAGGTTTATATAATTTACTTTTATATATAACTATTGCAATTGGATTTAAATCTTCGTGATGTTCATGGAAATTTACTTCCCTTATTTATTTATTTATTTTGGCAAATTGCAGATAATTATCAAAATTGTTGCAGCAAATGGTGTAGGAAAAATTTTGGTTGGTAAGTGATTATATTTATTAGTTGATTTGCCTACTGGTTATGCTATAATTAATAGGAGGGAAGGTGTTAAAAGGTTGAATATCTGTATCGGTGGTCATCTTAAAAACAGAGCATCAGTCCTTAGAGCTAATTATTTTCCATCAACTTGGGGTTAATGTCAATGTTAATGCACAAAGATCTCATAAGACTTGGACACTTGTTGTTTAGGTCTCAATGAAATTTAATTAACGTAAAACTTTTGCGTTGCTTTGAGCAGCACTACAACAAAATGATCAATTATTGACTGAAACAGCAATGAGAAAATGAAAGAGAAGTCAATTTTTTTTTTGGAACTGCCAACCGATTACACTGAGCAGTCAAATTTTTGCCAACCGATAATATTTTAGGAACTGCTATGCAATCGTTTAAAAAAATTATAATTAAAAAAGCTGTAGCGCTCTTTTTTAAATAAGAAGTGCAATTTATATTAAAATAATAAACAAAGTCACTGTAATAAAATTTTGTTTAATAGAATTATTTATTAATATATTTAATATTTTATTAATGTTATTTTATTTAATGTAATATATATTTTTAATATACATTTTTTAATCATATTTTTGCTTGTCATTTTGTTTGCTCAAAACCTGCTAACTCGTTCTTCTTTCTTGGTTTCTGCTTATATTCACCTTTGTGCTACTTTCTGTGTTTCTTCATTTTTGTGCTTATGTGGTCATCAAACATCATAAGAAGTTCAGGAATAAAATAAAAAATACAAAAAGAGTGAAAAAAATATAAAAATTAAACAGTGGAAATATATAAAAACAAATAAAACTTACCCCTTAAGGAGAAGGAGAAAAATTAGTATATATAGAAAAACGAACGAGCGCGGGTATGAAATTTTTTTCATCTGGTGCCTTCTTTTAAATTGCTTTTCGTGTTTTCATATAATTTTTAAGTTGAATATATACTATCTCACAGCTTAACAATTGGATAGTATATAATTTATTTTATGATATTAAATATAATATTACGTACATATCATTTTATATGTATATATAAATTTTTCTTTAATTGGTTAAATATGTTCATTTCATGTGTAACTTAATATATTACCGTATTTTTGGAGGAGTTCTCCGTATGAGAAATCCACTCAGTTATATTTAATATATATAACCTTTCAAGATATAATATATATATAAATTTTGTTTAATTTGTAAAATATGTTCTTTGACTTTAGAAATAATAATTTACACATATTAACTTAATTATATAGGTCTAATAAAATTACAAAAAATAAACAAAAATTAAAATTCACTCATCCTCCTCCTCCTCATTATTATTGTTGTTGCACCTCCAAACGAGACATAATTAGCATGGTCTACGAGTTAAAACTTGCACCCATAAGCCTCCTATCAACTAAAATTGTAAACATAAAAGGAGCAAAAGTAAGGTAATACAATTTTTTGAAAATTTGTAGGTGTTTTTCTTCATTGAAAGGTTCACATGATATCACAAGAGGATTGACTACATATTAGTTAAACTAATTTTTTGCAAAAAGTTTAGCAAAGTCTTCCCTAAACATAGGACTACCTAAAATTTCTACAAATGGTCAAATTACCAACCAAAATAATCAAGAGAGCTTTGCTCTCAACTTGAAACACTAAACAATAAAAAATGTGGGTATGGACCTAGCCTGTGCATCAATGGAGCAACAATTAAGAAGAAGCAATATAACTAATTACAATTTCAAGAGTACATTCATAAAAGAAGGCCTTAGCAAAATCATGTAGGGCTCAACAACACAGAGCGATCATTCATGTGTTGTCGAGATTGGTTCTAGACTTGCACTACTATCTATGAAGAAAAGAAATTTAAAGGAGTGAATTTGAGTCTCAATGAGTAAGTAATACTAACTATGATAGAAACACAAATCATAAATAATGGTCTACCTTCAAGATTGAAATTTATATTGAAAACATAAACAATAACATGGTATTCATTTTTCCTCATTTATAACAAATAAATTCAATAATGCACACATACCGTCCTTTATAAAAATCATCCATAGAAATGCAATCAACACATCTAAATAGAACCAAATTGAACAAACACAAGGCACAACGCTTGCAAGCGTAATTATGGGGAGGGTAGCTTATGCTTAATAGTTCAAACAGATCCATATATGGTGGCCAACACATAGGGCTAGCAACATCCTTGTTAGTTGGGATTTGGACCGAGGTGCACCAAGGATAACAATTACTACTATTAGCTATAGGGTTCTATAATAGACTTTCTTCCAGTTTTAACACTAACACATGCTTAAAAGAATGGGTTAAAAAAATTGAATTAGTAGTTACCCAAGTATGTATATATATATAATTAATTAATGCACAAGTAAAATATCTAAATAACAATAATTAATATTCAATTTTATAGAACAAAGAATAATTATTGTGACTTCAATGAGGGTCATAGTCTTTTTCATAAAAAGGAAATTTCTCTTTTAGGCCCAAGGCAGAGAAATCATAATTACCATTCCATTGGCTTAAAGGAACAAGTAGTACAATTTACCTATAGAAAGTATAGTCTATTCATAGCGTATAGTCGCATTGTAAATTCTTTTAGGCCTTAATTTGACTAAGTATTTGATGTGGGATTGTCTCTAGAACCTCTTAAAATACCCATAATAATTTACATCACTAGGTAACACATTAAATCACATAGGATCAAATTAATCTTACTTGTTATTATCTCTCTTAAAAATGTGACTTCTCTATGCTACAATAAGACATTCCCACTAAGACCAACATTTAGATCCTAATTATCATAAGTTTTCTAACTTTTTTAACTATACCATTTAAACTTCAAAGTTACAACATCAATATATTTTCCTTTTTTAGTCTTTAAATTTCCTTATCATTCACAAGCTATATAATTAAACCCTCCATTCTTAAAATTTGTTCAAGTAAGTTGTCTTCCCTTACCCTAGGCCTTAAATTGAGTGGTTAACAATATAGAGAGGCTTAAATTTCTCTATTTTGGACCAAACTCTAACTAAACCCTCCCCATGTTTCAGACACAAGAATGAAGCAAGTTTCATAGATTCAATTCTTTAAGGCACAAGTCTAAACTCCAATAACAATAATGAAGAGAAGAGATAGTTCTTTACCTAAAAATCAAGGGAAAGACAAAGGAAAATGGAAGCAACATAGATGAAACTTAAAACCCCAGCATCTTTTCCTTAATACGTTGTTGTAACAGAAGAAGGAAAAAAAAACTATTGCAGTTGGGTGAAGAGGCAACACATGGCGAGTAGGCAATTGGAAGGGAGAAGACTAAAAGGGAAGGGAGGAGAGAAAGAATGAAAAAAAATGGAAAGGTTTGAGAGAAGGAAGAATGAAAAAGATAGGGGAAAAGAAAAGAGACTGATGATTGAGTATACGATTACTTCAGCTGAATAGGAAAGTGAGACAGGAAGTTGTTTTAGATTATTTTAATAAACCTAGGTTAAAGTTAGACCTTGGCTCCACTGTAAGATCAAAATGGTTTAATATAGCCCTTAAGACACTCCTATCAACTTCTTAAGGAAATTTAAAACTCCTAAACTTGTTATAACTCATTGTACTACTCCTTCTCTTCTTAAAGTAGTTTATGCTATTTTATTTTATAATTTACCTTAATTATATTATAAATTCTTAAGCTAACAGAGACGTAAATGAAAGAAATTTTTTTAAGGTGTTACAATTGTTCTCTTGGTTTCTAAGATTAGATATATTTGGCCTTTATAGTTGTGGATCTTATTGATGACTTGTGCTAACATTTCCTTGAGAAAACCATTCATAACATCTTCTCAATGTGTGGAGTTGATTTTGCATGGCTTGCATGCTTATATTCTATTAGGGATTTGATCCCCATACATTTGTTTTAGAAATTGAACACATTATTCTTTTATTTGTGACATGTAATATTTTATGTTTTATAAACTAATAGAGTCTCTAAAGAATGAAAAGAATTAATAAAAAAGGTCACTGGGAGAGAAAAGGCTAGTTAAAATCAAAGGAGCTGATTTAGGCTAATTGACAAAAAAAAATCAATGATTTAAAAAACATGAAAATTGACCTAAGAAATGAATATTCCTCATCATAATATTATGAAATAAGGCTAGTAGATTAACTAGATGAGGTTGGTTTGATTAAATCCTTGATGGTGTATGATTTTAGATCTTGGGTAGTGGTAATTTTCAAACTATTTTAAATCATTGTAACCTCTACATAGATATTTTTAATGAAGAAGAGGGTCTAAAATTTAGTGTAGAGCTGTGAATTTCTAAAAATGTTGAAAGACAAGCTCAAACGAAGGAATTAAAATCTAACGACAAAATAAGTACTTTTGAAAAAGTTATAAAACCTTATAATCTTCTATTTAAAGCACACCACCCATCTCCTACCTCTCATAACTGACTTTGGCTACCAACTTTTAGCTCTCAAGGAGGGGTGAAAAGGTGAAGAAACAAAAGGAAATTCCAAGATAAATAAGTAAGGTTTAATGCCAAATTTTGTTATGGCATAGTTATGAAACTTCTTCTACTATTTGAACTCTCTCTCTCATGGTGGCTTTGATTTCTCAAAAGAGTGAATTTTATAGTTGGTATCTTGATTGAGAAAGCTCCTTTAAGGAAATTGATTGTACGAAAAAAATCTTCATCAATAAGGCTTCAAGATAAGGTATGATTTTACTATGAAAAAAATTATATTCCTTTGGATTCCAAGCCCTCATAAGTTTGGCCAAGAGAGAGAGAGAGAGAGAGCGAAGAAGGCTTGAACTTGAAGTAAGCTTCATGAAATCAAGGGTTTAAAGGGGTAAAGAGTAAGAATATGCAAATAGATTAAATTAAAAACTAAAAGAAATGCATGTGCCTTAACGTAAGGTTTAGATTTGGCCTTCAGAAATTCAAAACCCTAAAAGGGTTAGTTAATCTTTGTAATATTATAATTGAACTAGAAATGAATTATGGATATCCTAAAACTATCAAATTCCTTATGAAATAAATAGAATACCAAGGTTAGGTAACATGGAGGCCTTCTCAGCCAAGCTAATAAAATGATACGTAGGAAAGTTTTTAATTTAGTTTCATATTTAAGAGGTTTATGTGAGTAATATAAAGGTTACATGAACCATTAGTTTGAGAAAAAGAATAAGATTTGATGATGTTGCAAATTTGGTTTCATGAAAACCCTAACTTGCCCTAAGAATGGAATAAGTGATATGGCTAAGCTTTTGGACTTGTTTTAACCATGAAAAGTGAGTAAATTAAGATAGATGAATGGTGGAATTGCTACATGAAATGTGGCAAATGGAATGAGTCATTTTGAAACACTTGAAGTAACCAAATCTATACTTTAAAACCTAATATGCACATGTATGGTCAGAATGGGATTGAATATGTTCTAATTAGTCATTTTATACTTCAATTGATGTACCTAGGCCAATCAAGTAAGACCACACCAAGGTGTGTGTATGAGGTCGTGAGATCAAAAGAAGGAGAACAAGAGAATTGATTGAATTTACTTAATAAAATAGTTTTTCCTTCATTCTTATATGTATGGTTGGTTTGCTTGAGTCTTTGATTGCTTGTGTGTATAGTTTGCAATTATTTGGCTTGTTAATTTTTTGAAAATAATATGCAATTGCATGAGACTTACTTGTATTTGTGAGTAGGGTGGCTATTTGTTAGGTGAGACTAAGGAAGTGAGCATGTGTTTGCTCTACCTTAAGCCAAAAGTCCATTGAAGACATGGATTTGCTCTTACTTTAGCCAAGAAAACCCTTAGAGATGGATTTTCTCTCTTGTGTACGGATTGGTTATGATTACATAACATGCATGCTTGCTTCCATGTATTTGAGTAAACCGTATGTGTATTTGAATGTTAGTTTAATTATTGGCATTCTTTGAATTTCATATTTCACTATCTCCATAAACCATGGCTAGGTGATACCATATATTTTCTATTATTATACTCTTCCCTTCAAAGTAATTAAATACATGTTCGTAGTACAAGACCAACAAAAGGCCACAATTCAAGTATTTTTTATTACGTTACATCAGGGTTAAATTTTCAATTCATGTAACGAGGGCTCCGTGGATGTTCCAACAACATTCCCTAGTCATTTAACATTTGTGAAAATCACAAATAAACTAAAAGATCTCACCATCCATGGATTCTAAGTTAAAAACTCTAAAATTTTTACTCAATCCTGTGGACAACATATGGCAGATTTTATGGGCAACTTTGAAATATCATAACTAAATCTAGAAAAATTGAAATTAAGAAAACCATATTTTTTTGGAAAGCTCTGACTATTAAATTTACACCAAAAATAATTTTCAGCCACAAGAATCTCATTTGGACCATGCTTGACATAAAAAGGGCAGGGAGGTCGAGCTGTCCAAAAATCTGATACAACTTATTGATACAGAATTTGGAAATTCATAATTAATTCCAAAAACATCCAATACATGAAAATTGTACCAATTTGGAAAGCTACAAATGTTAACTAGAGGGCAAAAATAACTTCAAAAAACCCAGATGCATTCAGCCTCGAAAACCAATCAAACAATAACGTAGGTCTAACTGAGCGCCTAGGCAAGAACAACAATTTCAAAAATTCATATCTCACTTTCTAGACATCCCATTGAGGTGCTTCTAGTTGGCATAGGTCATTGGGAAGGTTTAGTTTTTTGTTGTAAAATTTCATGGCAATTGGACTTCATTTGGCCCATGAGTGACAGAGATTCATTTCGAACCAAATGAACAGTATCAACAGCAAATTTTGGTTTTTCAGCCAACTTCAAAAATTCACCAAAAATTCTATAGACCTCTAAATATTTTGCACTTTAGCTTCCCAAAAATCTATCAACAAAGTCTAAATGCATGCCAAATTTCAGACTAAGAAGAACTCATTTGGATAGAAAGTGGTATAGCTCACCAAAATGGCCTATTTTGTTCTACATGAAGTACCAAATCTGCCCAAATGGTTTCCTTTATTGTTTGGCACCTCTTAGAAAAGTTTAAAAGCACAAATATGACTTGTAGGAACTACCTAAGTGGTCTGAAACTTCATACATCTCAATTTGACTATCCTACATACTTTAATGCACTATACACATAAGCTATTCAAGAAGCCAAATTCCATATTTACATTGATTTAAGGTCACATATAGTCTACATAACATCCATACATCATTTTACATTTGTTTATGGTCTTACATCACAAAAATTATATGTACAAACTCACTTTGACATTTAATTACAATTAGAACTACATAATGAACAAAATATAGCTTTTCAAGGCTCTTGGCTTGCATTCTCTTGACCTTGGGTACCACCTAAACATTTCAAGAGGAAAGGGGGAAGGGGAGTGAGATTCCTAGAATCCCAATAGCTCACACACCCATTCACACACACATTCAAGACATACATACATCAAAGGCACATTTTTGGAACATGTCTCAACATAAACATGCAAGAACACATACTTTCAAGTCACCAATTTATTTTCAATTCAAGAACATGCTCTAGGGACTTTTGGTTTTGCCTCACCCCAATTCTAGGACTTTTGGATTTGCCTTACCCTTAGCCTAGGAACTTTTGATTTAGCCTTACCCATTCAAGAGACTTTTGGCCTAGTCTCACCCAGGCCTTGAGACTTTTGGCATCTCCTCACCTTCTCAAAGGGACTTTTGGCATCATCTCACTATTATGAGCCATTTCCACAATCAATGTTATTCAAGAAAACACATTGGTAATAATGTAATCTCAAGACATCAAGTGGCATGTTCTCAAGTCACAAGAGTACACACAAGCACACAATGACATACATATACACACAAGAATGCAAGGAGAATGAGGTGGAGAGCTACCTTGAATCTTATGCAAGCTTCCTTTTGTCTTCTTCCCTTCCATTTTGGGTCTCACAAGTGCACCTAAGTGGTTAGATTTTCTCTTGGCCTAAACATCATAAGTGTAACACCATAACTTTCTACCTTATCTTGCACTATTCCCATGCCTTATGCCATGTATTTCACAAAGGAGGCAAGAAACTAGCATTAAAAAGTGAATAAATTTGCGTTGTGTAGAGTAGCGTATGAATTTTTCATTTAGTATCCCGTGGATCATGTGAACTCATGTATCATATTCAAATATTTAATTACATAGGTACAACTCAATTTCATCACCAAAAGTGGCCTAGAACTCATGCAAATGAAAGAACACACAAAATATCATAGTGTAGTCTCGCCCATAATTTCATGCTTTCTGTCACAAACTTTGAAAAATCATAACTAATTCTAAAAAAAATCAAAATCATAAATTCTTTACCATTCTGGAAACTTTATGCTAAACATAATTCCAGGTCATGGGACATCAAGCAGAAGATGTTTGACATTTGAAAAGCACCCAAGGTCTCAATTGTCTGGGCTACTGTCATAGGTTACTGTCATAGACTTTGAAAATTTATAACTAATTCTAAAAAAATCCAAATCATACAAATTCAGTTAATCTAAGAAGCTACAGATGTTAAATCCAAGGAAAAAATATCTCTAGACCATGCCAAGCCCATTTAGGAACTGAATTATGATGGAATATTACTGGAGATCAAGTGGCGTTACTAGTATTGACATTAAACTTCAAAAATTCATAACTCTTTACTCAGACCTCCAAATGAAGTGATCTTGGTAGCCACAGAAGGCGTATAACCTCTAGTTTATGTCTATAAAATTGCACAAGCATTGGACACCATTTGATCATCAGATGACACAGAACACAAAACTAACTATATGAACAGTACGTGCACCAGAACAACAAAAAAATCCCAACTTTGAAAATTCATAATTAGTTCTGTAGAACTCAAATTTTTTTGTACTTTAGCTTCCTAAAAATCTTTCAATGAGTTCTAAATGTTTGCCAAATTTCATTGGAAGATTCATTCATTTGGTTGATTTGTACCATAGGGTTCTAATTTAGTCATTTTTATGGTATCTACAAGCCTCAAAGTGTCCAATTTTGCTTCCTAAGCTTGTGTGGCCACTTGAGAACATGAGATGACACCAAAATGAAAATTTAAACTTGTCTTAAAGGTGCACAAATCCAGAATTTGGAAACTCACACTCTCACCCCATGCCATACACAAATTTCCATAATACTAGTCTTGCCATTACATACCCAAATTGCATTGTAACATTTACATAACATAAATTCTCATTTTTACATGATATATTAGCATAATTACACATGTTCATGTGGTCATAGGGTATATATAATAATGGATTACAATATTTGCCACTCATATGGCCATAAAGAAGAAAAATTCATGCACTTTGTTGTCACACTTTCATCTTCCAAGTTGTTGGCTCCCATTACTTTGTCCACTTAGTCTACCTAGCATGTTAGAATATTGGAGAGAAGGGAATAAGATTCAAAGAATCCTAATAGCTCATCTCCCTTTCAATCACACATTAAAGATGCAAAACAAGTCTTGCAAATGCATGCATGAGCATTATGGAGTGTGCAATCATTCAAGAAGCATTCTTGGTATTTGAACAAGTCATACATAACATCCATAGACTTGCCAAGTAAGTGGATTAACCTCACCCATTCACTTATGGATTTTGGACTTGCCTCACCCATTTTCTCAAGGAGGTTTTGGCTCAACCTCATTCATGGGAGATACTTTACTTTGTCTCAACTATTTCTAAGGGTTCTTGACTCATCCTTACTATGGTTAAGAGTTCTTGGCCTCTCCACACTCAAGAAAACTCAAGCAAACATCATAAATATCATTTGAAAACATAATGTATCATCATGGTACTATGGAATAAGAGCTCATGCTAAAACACTTTTCATAGCTTAAAACACACATACACACATTTAAAGACAAGCCAAGCATACATTCATGCATGAGAGAAGGAAGAGTGAGCTACCTTTGGTGCAAACACACACTTTTCTTCTTGAATTTGCTCTCCCTTCCTCGACCTCACACACACAAAGGTATGGGATTGATTTCTCTTGGCCTAAACATAATTTATAGAAGCCAATTAGGTTTATGGAATCAATTCTAAGACTACACATCTTCCTTAAACACTAACTTAGTCTATTAACCCATTTTATGGTTCTAAGAATGCACATAATGAGGCAACACCCATCAAATAAATTCTAGATTCCATTCTTTCCTTTCATTAATGATTCTTAGCTCCTTTTAAGTCTCTTGGAGTTATCACACAATTAAAATAAAGAGCTAAACCATATGTTACTTTTTTAGGTCATATTATGGAACCTAAGACACTAATTCATTCTCTAGGCCTCCTAAATTTTTCCTAAGGTTTCTCCTCATTTTTATTCATTATATATGACTCAAAAATGGGTTTGGAAAAATTTAAAACTATCCCTAGGTGTTCCAACCATGTTAGGCCAAGCCTATGTCTCTTTTTGGCCTTCATAGAGTTTGCTTTGTTTTTTAAGTGGAAAATGCATATGGGAGCCTCTTAGGGATCTTAGGAGCTCATTTAAATCCTTATTTAGGCCTAAGAATTAAGGTATCAAGCTAGATTTTACAAAGAACACTTGAAACCCTAGGTTTTCTATCTTGAATTTCCATGGTTCTTTTGTTATTTTCTTTGCATATTCTTATTCTCTACACTCTATTTCCTAAAACTCATCCTTGATTCTACCCAAAATCCAAGCCCTCTTATAGCTTCTCATGTTGGATGAACTAAGGAAGAAGAGGGAGGAGGAGTAGCTACCATAGGATAGAAGATTTACCTTGTTTTTCCTTATTTTCTTGCTTGAATCTTCCTTTCTTTGGCCTTTTCTCTTCAAATCTGAATTTGACCCTCTATTCTTCCCTCAAAACAGTCTATATACTTCAAGAAATTCCATACCTTTCTTGCCTTTTTCTTCCTCCTTTTCTTCCTCTCTTAGTGAGCCTCAAGGAGTTGCTTTTTTTTTTTTTCTATAATTTCTGTAGAGGAAGTAATGCTTAAGAAGGTGGGAGAAAAAAGGAGAAGTGTGTGGGAGCTTCTAGAAACACACTTTTTCAAAAACTTCAATTTCATCCTTTTGTAATGGCAATTTTGTTTTGGCTTCATTTTAGCTCCTTTTTAAGAATCGTTTCTTCCATTATAAACTTTAGGTTTCTAATTTAATAAAATGCCTTTGGAATCACTCAATTTGGAGCTAAAACCTTATCGAATGAATCCGTCAAAGTTCGGACTCACTGACATTAGAAAACATACACCAGAGGGGTTTTACCAGTCCTGGGGCTTCCCATGGTTTTTAGGGCCTGTGAAAACCTGGGGCAACTCAAATTTTCCATTAAAAAAGCTCTCTTATATATTTTTTCAAAAGTTGTATTTATTTACAAAAATTTCATTACATTTCATCAATTTTTGTCACAAATTATTTCACCATCCTAGCTCCAATTTTCTTTCCGTCTGAGCCTGAGATTATATTTTTAGGAGTCTAGAATGTTACTTAAATTTTTCAAGACCTTAACTGGGGGACTTGCTTTGAAAACGTACCCGTTTTCATCGTTAATGAAAATCGGACATTACAATAAGTAGCATACAATCACATACTTGAAGCAAGCCAAGATACCAAATGCACTCTTAAACATACACTTAATCCTACAAGTAACATAATGGTTCCATAATTGGCCTATGGAAGCAACCTTCACAATTCAAACTCTAGACTCCCATATCTTTTTATTTCTAGGTCTCTTGGCCTCATTTAAAGTCCTTGGAGACTTTGCACATTCATTTACACAAGCTAAAAACCAAGTTGCTTCACAAGGCACCATTATGGACACCATTGTCACATCTTCTAATCCATGGATTCTAAATTTTTTTCAATGATTTTTCCCATCTTCTAATATCATATAAAGTCATAAACTAAGGCTAGAACAAATTAAAACACTCTTTAACGTAATGCTCTTGACTTAGCCAAGACATGTCCACCAAAAGAGGTTCTTAGAGTTTCAAATTTTTCCTTGATGAGAGAGCCACTTGAAAAGGTTTTTAGGAGTCTTAGGAGCTCAATGGAACACTTAAATGGTCAAGGAAACACACACATAAAATCAGATTTCATAATTCCCTCAAGGACACCATACTTTCCTATCTTAGTTTCCTTTAGTTTTTCTTTCAATTTCTTGCCATATACCTCTTCTCTATGGTCTAAAGCCCTAGTTCCTCCCTTGTTTTTGGACAGAATTCCCTCCCCTCTCATGGTTTTATATAAGGCTGAAACAGACACCAAGGAGAGGCAAGAGGAGAAAGTAACATAAACAAGATTTTACCTTAGTTTCAAGTGTGTATTCAAGGCTCTTCCTTCTTGGTTTGTTTCTCCTCAAGAAATTCGAACTCCTCCCCTAAGTTATAGGCCAAAAATAGAATCATTCATCATAAATAAACCATAGAAAGAAAGGAGGAAAGGAGAGAAATGAAGTTGGAATAGGAAGAAGCATGAATTTCTCCAAATTTCCTTACCTTTCTTGGCTTTTCTTCCTCCTTCTTCTCCCTCTCTTGGTGTGCCTAAAGGAGTTGCTTCTTTTTTGTATTTTAGGTAGAAGAAGGTCGGCCATAATAGCAATTTCGTTCTAACTTCATTTTAGCTCCTTTTTGAGAACTGTCTTTTCCATTATAAAATTTAGGTTCCCAATTTAATAAAATACCTTTGGAATCACTCAAATTAGAGTTAAAACCTTCTCGAATAAATCTATCAAAGTTCAGGTTCACCATCGTTGGAAAAAGTACACCGGAGGGGCTTTACCAGTCCTGGGGCTTTTCATGATTTTTGGGGCCTCTGAGAACCCTAAGCAACTCAAAGTTTCCATTTAAAAGCCCTCCTATATGTTTTTTTTTTCCAAAAATTGCAATTATTTTGAAATTGCCATTACATTTTGTTAGTTTCGTAACAATTTTATTTCACCATCCTAGCTCTGTTTTTCTTTCCGTTTGAGCCTAGGATCATCATTTTTAGGAGCCTAGGACTCTACCCAAATTTTCATGGATATTTTTTAGCTCATTCTAATAAACTTGCTTTTATATAGCTCATTTCATTGTTTTACGAAAATTACATTCGTTACAAAAAGTGTAACATTTGGTTCTTCTAGAGTTAAACTAGAATTGATAAAATAATGAAAGAGAACCCTAAAGCAAGATGAATTAAGGACAATTAAAGGTAAAATATAAATTAGAACATCCATAAAATAAGATGTGAAGCTATGGATGGCTTGAAATCGGAGTCAAAATACCTAAACGGAAAAACTAATGTATCAGTGACAAAATTATAATTTCAAGCAAAATTTTAAAAACTCAAAGAAAGAAGTTTTAAATGATAAATTTGAGCTCACTAGAGTTTTCAAGACCTTTGAAAATCATAGGAACTATCAAAATGGTTAAAACTCTTCCTGTGCACAATTTAGAACGTTAATTTACCATAACTTTGATCAGACTATTTAGGATGCTTTTAAATCTCAATAATTTTGAAGTAAATGCTTTTAATAAAGTAGAGAGACTACATTTTCATATGAAAAAGAAGGTTCTAAAAAAGGATTTAAAATGAGCTTGAACAGTAAAGTCAAAATATAGTGACAAAATTGTAATTATGGAAAAAGTTAAAATATTTTCTATTTTTATAAATATTTTGGCTTGCGCTATTTTTGCACTGCCTCAATTGAAATTCCAGCACCTTAAGGACTTCTTTAAGGGAGGAAAAACAAGGAGGAAGAGAGAGAAAAACTTCTAGCCACATTTAAGGTAAAACTATGCACTTTTAGCCTTTCTCTTAGTTATAAAAGATGATCCTCTCCTTATAAGCTTCAATATTATGGTTTCAAAATCTTGATAAGAGGAAGTAGAGTATTTCTAAGAGGGAGGAAAAGGAACTTCTTGAAAAATCAATTGGTGCAAATTAAGGAGCTCAAAGAGAGGTTTAGTTTGAGGTAAGTATATTATGTTTGAAACAAGCATATTAGGAAACTTAAAGTTCCTTTGCTTCTTGTACAAAGAAAAAAGTGATCTCTCACATGTTTTCTTGCATGCTTTTGGTAGTATAAGTATAACAATCAGAAAGAAAAAAGGAAAAAAAAGAAAAAAAAAGAAAAAGAAGTTGAAAAATTTTCGAAGGGCTGAAATTTTTCTAAGTCTGCTAGCTATAGCAAGAAATGACCTCGCTATAGCAAATATACCTATTCGTTATAGCGAGAAATAGTTTAGCTATAGCGAGAGTGCCTTTTCGCTATAGCAAAAATACTTATAGTTATAGCAAGTGTGGGCATCCCATACAAAAACTAGGGAGCTGCTCGCCATAGCACGTGCCGTAGCGAAGGCAGAGGTCTGGGACTGATACGTGCTCGCCATAGCGAGGGTTATTCCTCGCTATAGCGAAGGTTAGTCCGAAAAAATGTGAAAAAAGAGAATTTGACTTTTTAAAGCATCCAAACTCCTCCTTTCTCCTTAAACTGACTTAAGCTTCATCCAAGCACAGAAAAAAAGCTTGAGAGAGAGAGGAAAACTAGGAGAAACTAAGAGAGAAGGAAGGGAAGCTAAGGAAGAAAGGTAAGAACCTTCAAAGCTCTTCATGCTCCTTTTTCTTGATTTTATTCTTCTCCTTCTAAGCTCCCTTTCCATGGGTTGATGAGTAAGAAAGATTTGTTCTGACTTAGAGGGAGCAAAAAACCCTTAAAAGAGAGTGTGATAAGTTAAGAAATGCAAAGAAAAGAGAAGAATAGTTGGTGAACTTCTAGAGAGAGAAAGAACCCCTAGTTTCTTATATACTTGGTAGGGTTTGTTAGAAAGAAACCTCTAGTTTTGTGAATAAGTGTTGAGTTATGAGAGAGAAATCCCATGCTCTTTGTGTGTATAGGCTCAAGAGAAGCACTCCCATCTAGTTGTGATAGTGAAATCAAGAAGGGAGAAGACAAATTGAAAGGAAAGGCTTGTGTTAGCCTATAAGGTAGCTCTCTCCCCCTTTCTCTCATGCATGAATGCGTGTTTAGCTTGTTCTAGAATGTATGTATGTGCATTTTCAAGCTAAGAAAAGTATGCTAGCATGCCTTTACATGTTATGAACCTTGATGCTATGTTATGTGTTAAATGAACCTATGATGTTTGCATGAGTTTGTTTGAGTGTGAAAGGTCAAGAACTCTTCCCTTGGGTGAGGATGAACCAAGAGCCCTCGAACTTAGTTGAGACAAAGCAAAGGGTCTCCTAAAAGTAATGTAGACTCCTAAGAGTACGGTTGAGTCAAAAGTGCTCAAGAGTGGGTGAGGCAAGTCCAATACCCATGAGGAGAAGTGTGAGGCCAATCTAAACACTTGGTGAACCTTTGAATGTTTTGTATGATTGATTCACATGCCAAGGTTATTTTTAAAGTATCCATGACTTCCACTTTTTCATACATGCATTTGAAAAGCTTGCTTGGCACATATTATGTATGATTGAATGAGAGATGAGGTATTAGAATTCTTTGAATCTCATCCCCTCCTCTTCACTATCCAAACATGCTAGGTGGACCAAGTGAACAAAGACATGGGAGCCACCAAACTTGAAGTTAGGGAAATCGGCAAGGGATATGTAAAAGAGCCATTTTGTTGTTAAGAGATGTAATCTAATGATATACATAGTGTATGCACTTATGAATACTTGTAAATAGATGTACTTATTGGATATGTATGAGAATTAGAATTATAATGCATGATGTAGCAAGTTTTCGGTATGAATAGTAAGATCTTGGCATTATGTACATGGTGTATGTTTTGGTGTGGGAGAGTGAGTTTTGCAAATCTGGGTTGTTAGATATTTGAGCCATGTTTAATAGCCTATGTTGATGCTTTCCCATGTGCTCATAGAGCCTTAAAAGTAGGAGAAGCCAATTTGAACCCTTGGAGCCCTCTTTCAACACAAAGAAATTGACTCTTTGCCCCCTTATGTCAAAGTCTGACCAAATGGCCTCTTCTTGCCTTGAAATTTGGCATGTGACTAGATCTTGTCTAGAGATTTTTGGGAAGCCAAAGATCAGGTCATTTTGAGGTCTGTGGAATTTTCTATGATTTTTCAAAGTTGGTATCAGAATTTTGGATTTGCATAAGCACTGTTCATTTGGTTAGTTGTGTAATTGTATCATCCGAGGGGCAAACATGGTCCAATGGCTATAAAATTTTATAGACAGAAACTAGACATTCACAGAGGCTTGAAGCAATGAGAAGCACCTCATTTGGAGGTCTAGAGAGGAAGATATGAATTTTCGAAGTTTCTGCCCAGTATCAGTCATCTTGCCTGACCAGAAGTACTGTTCCATCGATTTCTGAGAGCTTGGCTTGATGAAATGATTTGGAGATATTTTTACTCTCTATTTAACATCCACATATTTTCATATTGGTATCATTTGTATCCATTGGAATTTTGTGGAATTAGTTGGACATTTTTGAAGTCCATATCAGTAAACTGTGACAGCATCAGAACCCAATCCGACCTCCAGACAATTTCGCTTGTCAAACGTCCTGTGTGTGGGATGTTATGACTTGAATATATTTTTAGAATGAATTAGAAATCCCAAGATTTATAGAATGACCAAGATTATATGCTTTCTATTTTTCTAGATTTAGTTATGATTTTCCAAACCTTGCTTAGAAATGGGGCCAAGTCTGGCCGAGAATGCATATTCATGTCCTATGTGTCTTTTCAGTTTTCATGAGTTTTAGGAAAGTTTTCATGATAAAAATGATTTGCAATGATGCAATTAAATATGAGGATGCATAGCATGAGCTCACACGGTCCATGTGACACCGCGATGAATTTTTAACCATGTCACAATGCAATAAAGTGTATGAATCCAATAGAAATTCTCACTTTATCCTTACTATACCTCACATGAGCATGTGAGTGTGGGATGATGGGTATGAGTTAGAAATGATGGTGTTACAATAAGGCATGTAAAATTAGGGTAGAGTATGAAAATGGAGAGAAATGGCAAGAAATTTGAAGAAACTCCATGTAGGCTCACTTGGTGCACCTTTCGGCCACTCTCTAGTTTGATGCGCTAGGGAGTTAATTTTTGAGTTCTATGGAATTTAGATATCCTTTTTGATAATTATGGAGGCCATGGAAAGATTAGTTTCAATTATAGAGGCTAGTAATGAAAATTGAATTTTTCATGTGCGTAAAAAACCTTAGCTAGATTATTTGGCCATGCATGAGTATGGCATTATATGTAAGACCCTTAATGGGATTCATATGAGCCTAATGAGCTATCTAAGATGTTAGAAGGAGGCCTTGGTGCAAGAAAATGATAATGCTCCATGGAAGCCAATAATGGTGCTAGTTTTGGCCTAAGGGGAGAAAGAGTGGTTAGACAGTGTTTTCATGAGTTCTATGGTTTTAAGAGGTCTAGTTATGAACATTAGACACTAATTGAACCATTGTATTGAATTTAAAAATCTTATTTTGAAAGGTGAATTTTTAAGGCACCTAAAGGGCCTAAGAAGCTGTAACACCATGAATTTGTAGGCTTGTCTCATATTATTTCTAAGTCTCATTCCATGAAGTACACAAGAAAGTGGGAAAAATGACATTAAAATATTACATTTCTTTGCGTTGCGTAGCATACAAATTTTTCATTTGATGTCTTATGGACCATGTGAACTCATATATCATATTCTCATATTTAATTACATAGATACAACTCAATTCCATCACCAAAAGTGGCTTAGAACTCGTGCAAGCGCAATGAATACAAAAACATCATAATGTAGCCTCGGCTAGAAACTTCACCTTTCTGTCACAAACTTTGAAAAATCATAACTAATTCTAGAAAAATTGAAATCATGCATTCTATAACACCATACTTCTAAGACTCAATTGTTGCAATTCCTATGCCTCATTTCATATAATTTCTATGGAACAATATAGTGGCATAAGGAGTCATGGATCAAGATACATTTCTCTACAGGTAAAATTTTTCATTTAGCATCATAGGGACCAAAGGAACTCATTAAACTCATTCTCATATTTAATTACACTAATACAATCCAAAACCATCCAAGAAAGTGGCTTGGAACTCATACAAGTGGGTGAAATACACCAATTTCCACAAATTAGCCAACGGTCAAATTTTTCAGTTTTTTTGTTGCAACTTCGAAAATTCATAACTAAATTCAAAAAAATTGAAATATAACAAAATTTATCATTATAGAAAGCTCTAGATGTCTAACCCATGGTAAAAATAATTTCAGCTCGTGAATCATTAAGGGGAGAACGTTTGACATTTGAAAATCTACTGAGGTTGCTGCTGTCTAAGCTACTGGTTCAGATTACTGACATGAACTTTCAAAATTCATAACTAATTCTATAAAATTTGAAACAAATTTGGTCATTCTGGAAAGATACAAGTGTTCAATTTATTCTAAAAATAATTTTCAAAAGAAACAGATACTTTTAGCCATTGGAAATCTATGGAACAGTGACTGCACTTAGGCTACTGCTATTAATAGCAAACTTCAAAAATGCATAACTCTCTGCTCAGACCTCAAAATGAGGTGATCTTGGTGTCCATAGAAAGCTTATGACCTCTAGTTTATTATTATAAAATTTCATAATCATTGGACATCATTTTCCCATCAGATGACACAGAACTCAAATCTGCCAGTGTGAATAGTGCATATACCAGAACCAATTGAAAATCCCAACTTTGAAAATTCATAACTAATTCTGTATAGCTCCATTTTTGCTGCACTTTAGCTTCCCCAAAAGCTCTCAATGAGCTCTACATGTCTGCCAAATTTTATGGAGTAATTCCTTCATTTGGTCAGAATGTACCATAGGGTGCCATTTGGGTCATTTTGATGCATTTTAATAGTGCAAAAGTATCCAAAATGGTTCCTAAGGCTCTTGTGGCTACTTGGGCACATGGGAATGGCCTAAAAAGGCTCTATAAACTTGTCTTAAAGGTGTAGAAACTCAAAACACAAAATCTCATCCTTCATCCCTAAGCCATATACTAAGGAACATGTACTTGAAATGGTCATTCAAGACCCAAAATTTACAACACATTCCATTCATCATCAAATTTCATACATACATCATCTATTAGGATAATTACACACGTTCCATTCATTTTCTATCAATTCTATCAAAAGATTACATCATATGCCATTCCTTTGGTTAGAAGATAAGCAAAATTAAGAGCTTTAAGGTCAAGGCTCCATCTTCCCACTTAGTGGCTCCCATTTCCTTGTTCATTGGCTCCACCTAGCATATTAGGATATTGGAGAAGAGGGAGTGAGGTTCAAAGAATCCCAATAGTTCATCTCCCATTCGATCATGCATAAAGAATGTAATACAAATGTCACATTCTAAACTTTCCATAACTGTTAACGTAACCCACGTTAATTAAAGAGTTAACTCAGTCAGATAGCATGGAAGGAAGGGATTTTAATTATTTTAATTACACCTATTTGACACCATCACCATACGAGAGTATAAGCATTCACTTGGTTACTTGGAATTATGTTTAGTTGTGGGAATTGGCATAGATTGCATGGACTTATTGGTTATATGACCTAAAGTAGAGACACCTAGCAAGCAACCAGGGAGAACTCGTGAAATTCCTAAATAAATAAACCCCATGCACCTAACCATTATGTTTACACCGTAGCATATATATATGTGTGGCATTTGATGTTATCTTTGGCCGTGGGAATTAGTATGGAAATTTCATGTAAAGGAATAACTTATATGACCTAAAACTGAGATACCTATCCTACTTGGTGGAGAAGTAAGTGGGAGAGAATAATTAAGAATAAAAACCCCTACACCTTAAGCTTACACTATATATATGTGTGTGTGTGTGTGTGTGTGTCCATAAATTATACTCCAATCTTCCTCATAATCTGCATTGCCGTGCGGATTAGGCAATATACACAATTTGTATATTAGATGGAAGTGATATATAAATATATATATATATATATTAATTGACCATGGCTTGCTTCTTCCTTGGATGTGGGAAATTACTCCCAATGCCACCTTGTGCTTCTATGTGTAAGGCGTGTGAGTATATGTGGTAGATGATATTTGATTACATTAGGTAGTGCAATCAGCCGTGGAGGAGCTAGGAATGAAGGTTGCATGTAAATGAATGGCTTAAGTAATTTAGAATGAGGACACCTCATGCTTGCACCACCATGTAAATGAATAGCTTAAGTAAGTTAGAATGAGGACACCTCATGCTTGCACCATCCACCTTCATATATACATATTCAATTGCGATTTGCTAATGACGTATTTGGTTTGATAGCAGGAGTTAAATATTGCCTTTAATATATAGTTTAAATGAGAGTAAGACACATATCTGTTGCCACCTAGCAATTGCACCAAGTCAAGCAATTGTGATTTGCCTTCATGCCACCTAATAGCAGTGAAAAAGCAAGAGTTGTCCATTGCATTAATTACCATTCACCTTAACTCATTTTAGACTGAAGGAAGTAGTGGAAAGAAGGGAGAAAATTCAGATAGCCATAGAAGAGGAGAGAAGAGAAGATAAACTAAAGTACAAGGACTCCATGAAGGGTAAGTTCTAAGTTGATCCCTTGTTCTGGACTGGGATGTTTTGCCTTTGTAGAATTAGTTAGAAAAGGATTTTGAAGCCAAAATTTTTATAACAGGTTGTCCATCCCTTATACTTGAAATCTAGAAAATTACAGAATTTTTGGAACAAGGTAAATCAAAGAAATAACCCACTAATTCAATTTAGCTTCTGTACGGGATAGCTTGGGGCTGATTTCATAAAGAATTTTGTTAAATGGGTAAATGAAGGAATTAATACATGAAATTTTGTGGGGAGTTAGCTAAGATGTATAACTTTGGGTCTGGAAAGTCTTAGAATTTTCTAGCCTCATTTGATAGGATAACAAAGCCAGAAACAGCAAGGGCAGTGTACAGTGAGCTTAACTGAGGTAGTGACCAAAACAGTAGGAGCTCAGGGGCTATCCTTGGGAATTCTTGAAAATTATTTTTGTGGTTTATAATTAACATAAGAAGAATTTTCAAAGTCTTAAAATTTTCTAACCTATTTTTGAGTCATATATGATGAATGAATATGAGAGGAAGCCTTAGGAAAAATTTAGAAAGTTTAGAGAATGAGTTGATGCTTTATGTTCTATAATATGACCTAAAGCAATAACATGTAGTTAGACTCTTTATTTTAATTGTGTGATGACTCCAAGAGGCTTAAAAGGTGTCAAGAATCATATTTGAAAGAAAAGAATGAAGCCTATAATTTATTTAATAAGTGCTGCTTCATTAGGTGCATTCTTAGAAATATAAAGGGGTTTATAGACCGAGCTAGAGTCTAAGCAAGTTGTGTGACCTTAGAATTAATTCTATAAACCTAATTAGCTTTCATATGATGTGTCCAAGCTAAGAGGAATGATCTCCACCTTCTTGGGTGTATAAGGTTAAGGGAAAGGATTCAAGGCTTAAGGAAAAAGTGTACAAATGCTAGCAAGGTAGCTCTCTCCACCTTCTCTCATGCATAAATGTGTGTTTATATTGTCTTTGAATGTGTATTTATGTTTTGAGTTATGAAAAGTATTTTAGCATGAGCTTTTAGTTCATGGTATCATAATGATATTTTATGCATTCAAATGATGTTTTATATGCTCGTATTGGTTTGCTTGAGTGTGGTGAAGCCAAGAACCCTCTAACCATGGTGAGGATGAGCTAAGAACCCTTAAGATTGGTTAAGACAAAGTAAAGAGTCTCTCAAAAGTGAGGTTGACTCCTAAAAGTATGGTTGAGTCTAAGAACCTTTTAAAGAATGGGTGAGGCAAGTCCAAAATCCACAAGTAAATGGGTGAAGCCAATCCACTTGCTTGGCAAGTTATGTGTGCTATGTATGACTTTTTCAAATACTAAGAATGCTTCTTGAATGACTCCACATGTCCATATGCTATACATGCATTTGTGAGACTTGTTTTACATGCTTTATATATGATTGAATGGGAGATGAGCTATTGAGATTCTTTAAATCTCATCCCCTCCTCTCCAACGTTCTAACATACTAGGTGGATCACAAGAGCAAGGTAATGGAAGACAACCACCTTGAAGATGAGAGCATAGCATCAAAGTGTCTTGAAATTGTTACTTTAAAGCCTTATGGATGGCAATTAATGAAATCCCTAGTTGTATATGACCTATGATGTTATGAGCATGTATAATTATGTTAATTTATTGTATATAAATGAGAGCTAGGGTTATATGTATGGAAATACTCATTTTGGTCATGTAATGGCAATTTTGCATTATGGAATTTCATGTATAAATGGAAGTGGAATGACCAAATTGAGATGCATGATATTTAGGACCATCTGGATAGCTTATACAAGTCCTATTTATGCTTTTAGACTTGCCCAAGAGGTGCTAAACCCTAAGGAAAGCCATTTGGACATTTTGGTATCCCATATGGAGCCAAAATTGACCATAATAGAACCCTATGTCACTTTTTGTCTAAATGAGCTCTTTTTGATATGGTATTTTGCATGCAATTAGAGCTTGTTGAGAGCTTTTTGGAAAGCTAAAGAACAAATTTTTTTGGGGGTCTAAAGAATATTTGATGAATTTTCAAAATTGAAAATTTTTTTAGTTTTAGTCATGTCACTGTTCATACCGGTCCGAAAATGAAATCTGTCACACAGGGCTCAAATGATATCGAATCACCATGAAATTTTATACAGAAAAACTAGACAATCACAGTGACTTGTGTCAATTAGAAGCACCTCATTTGGATGTCTAGAGAGGGAGATATAAATTTTGAAAAAATCTGTCCAGTATTAGGCACTCCACCTAACCTCAGTTACTGTTTGATTGAGTTTCAAGGTCTGGGCGTGTCTGAACTAGTCTAGAGTTATTTTTCTCCTCTATCTAACATCCATAGCTTTCTAGATTGGTATCATTTGCATAGATTGGATTTTTATGAAAGTAATCGGATATTTTTTAAATTTGCTGCAGAATTCTGTGACAGCACTAGTAAATAGCCTCACCTCTAGACCTTTTTGAATGTCAAATGTCTTTTGTGTTAGATGTTATGATCCAAAAATATTTTTAGCATGAAGTAGACATGTATATATTTCCATAATGGCCAAGAATGTATGATTTTAATTTTTCTATAATTACTTATGATTTTTCAAATTTTGTGACAGAAATGTGGAAAATCTTGCCAAAAATATATGTATGTATTTTATGCTTCCCTTTGGTTTCTATGAGATGTAGGCCACTTTTGATGATGCAAATGAGTTGTATTCATGTAATTAAATATGAGAATATGATGTATGAGTTCACATGGTCCACATGACACAGAATGAAATTTTTATATGCAACATAACATTAAGAAATGCATTAAAATAATGCCATTTTCTTGCCTCCAATATGAATTATTTGATATGAGGTATAGAGATAGTATGAAATGAGCTAAAAATATATGGTGTTACATTTATTGGTATCAGAGCAAAGTTTCAAGCTCTCATGGATTGGATTTAGCTTGAGGATGTAGCAATAAAGTTATGTAAAGGGCTATGTAAAGGCTTGAATGGATAGGTAGAGTCTTATATGAGACATTTTGGGTATGTGAAGATAGTTTGTGGCTTTATTCATGATAAGTAAGTTGTAGAATGGTATTAAAGTAGTTAGTGGACACTAGAAAGGTTGGCCTCTAGAATAGCTTGAGCAGTGCTAATCTTAAGCAAAGTTAAGAGATCCGATGGCTGGAGCTCTATATGATAGCTCGCCGGGATCAGTGGCAAGCCCTTGATATAAACGATGAGAAATGATATTGTTGATATGAAGAGACTTACTAAAGAGAGTATGTGAGGCCTAATTCTCCTAGTGGTCATACTCAGACCATTCTAAGATGTCTCGCATAATGTAGAGACAAGTAGGATGCAGCATGGTATGAGATGAGACTACGGCTGCACAGGACCAATTTAGAGGGGAAATGAGAAGAGAGTTACCCCCTGGTTACAACACCCAAATTTTTAGATGAATTCTAGAGCCCAAAAGGTTAATTCCCTGGGGCCAGGAGTTTGAGTTACGTGCTACACCCCTAGAGCCCGACAGCTCAGAGATGACAATTAGTTATGTATGAGTGAAGGAAGAGGTATAATTCTCTAACTTGATGATGGGCTAGATATAGAGGCTATGAGGCTCGGGTTAATAGCTAAAGATGAAATTCTAATCCATGAAAAAGCAAGTCAAACAAAGATTGTTAGCTACGACTAATTATTCTAGATAGCAGTAAGGCAATCCAAAGAGTTCCTTGTCGCAGCTAATTAAGAAGTTAGCCGCGGCCAATATTCAGATAGGAAATTAAGATAAACCTGAGGCTAATTAGTTGCGACAAATGATATGTTAGCCACAGTGAATGACAATATGAAATTCCTTGTTAGTCATATTTAGGCCAACTTGAAGAATGAACTGATAAGGGATCAGATAACCTACAGAGAGTAGGAACCCCTAGTATAAGTAGAAAAAAAGGGTAGTAAATAATCACGGATGTTACTAAGAAACCCGTAAGCCTAGTAGTTGAGACTGAGGAAAGAGCTTAACATAGAGGAAGTTAGACACAAGTATCATGAGGCTGTTAAGACCCGCCTTTAAGGCATTGACTCTAACCTAAGGTGTTATCCTGTAAGACACTAGATGATAGAATGTTAGTGTAGTCTCAAAATAACGTAAAATAAAACTACCAGCAATGAGGCACATAGTGAGTGGCCTAGAAAGGTGTACCTTGTAACACCATAATGACTTAACTCTAACTAATCTCCCTCTAGGCTTGATTCCATATGATTTCTAATGGAAGTGACCAAAACCGTGGTATTTTACTACTTTAAATCGGGATTCAACCAGTCATATTTTGGCCCGTGGGTCCCGTGAAACCATCATTCACATCATCTACTCAAACAACCTTTATAAAACTTGTATATAGCCTCAAGAAACTCATAAACCACGGATATGAAGCCAAAAACCAAGAAAATGCAATTTCTCACCTGAGCCCAAAAGTCAGATTTTTGGCTCTAATTTTGGAAAATCATAACTAATTCTAGAAAAATGAGAATCAAGAAAACCATAGCTTTTTGGAAATATCTAGATGTTACATTTATACTAAAAATAATTTCAAGCCATAATCTCAGTGTTTGGACCATCTTTGACATTGAAAAAGAGATAGAGGTCCGGCTATCCCTAGTACTAGTGCAGCTTGCTGTCATGAACTTTGAAAATTCGTAATTAATTCCAAACAAATCCAATCTGGGCAAACTATACCAATTTGGAAAGGTACAGATGTTAAATATAGGAAACAAATAAGTCCAAATCATTTCAAGAGCTCTTGGACCTCAAAAACTGATGGAATAGTAATGAAGGTTGGATAGCTTCCTTAATACTGACACAGAACTTCAGAAAATCGTTTCTCCCTCTACAGACCTCCAATTGAGGTGCTTCTAGTTGGTATAGGTCACTGTGGATATCTAGTTTATGTTCATAAAATTTCATGATAATTGGACACCATTTGGTCCATGAATGAGATGGATTCATTTTCGGACTAGTTGCACAGTACCATGACCAAAACCATCAAAATTTCAAAACTTCAACAATTCACCAAATATTTCCTAGACCTCCAAATATTACCTACTTTAGCCTCTCAAGAAGCTCTCAATAGGCTCTAGAGCCATGCCAAGTTCCATATCAAGAATAGCTCATCTGGTCATACTTTGACGAAACTCACAAAATTGACGGTTTTGGCATCCAAAATAGTTCAAAGTGGGTCCAAATGGCCTCCTACATATTCTAGCATCTCTTGGACAAGTTTGAAAGTATAAACATAGCATATATGAAATATGTAAGTGGTCCAAATCAATACACAATTCAAACTCACTATGCTACAGGCTAAAATACACTTTTACATGTGAGCCACAAAAAGGCAAATTCCACATTTTCATTGCTTTGGCTCTCTACATAGTTCATACATCATCCATGCATACTTTTACACTTGCTCAAATATTTACATCTCAAAAATAATTTATATACATAAGCACTCGATCTTCTTATACATCAAACTAGGTGTAAGTGTGCAAAAGTGGCAAAATAAGGCCTTCTATGCCTCATGGCCTCCATTCTTAGGCTCTTGAGCTCCACCTGGACCATCTGAGATGGGAGAAGGAAGGGGGGGTGAGATTCAGGGAATCTCAATAGCTCATACTCATTCAAGGAAGCAATCAAGGCATATAAACAAGTCAAAGCATGCAAACCATTCACAATTACACAACACATGCTTTCCATGCCATGAATATCATATCATTGCCAAGAACAAGCTTTATGGACTTTTGGTCTAGCCTCACCCGAGTTTTTGGGACTTTTGGATTGGCCTTACCTTTGGTTTAAAGACTTTTGGCTCTACCTCACCCGTCTCAAAGGACTTTCGGCACCACCTCACCTAAGCAATTTCCACAATTCATATCATAAGCATATTGGTATTAATGCATTAAGGCAACATCAAATGGCATGTCCTATCATACAAGCACATACACAAGCATACAATGACTATTACACATCCAAGAATGCAACAAGAAAGAGTAGAGAGCTACCTTATTGGCTAACACAAGCTTTCCCTTTTAATTTCTCTTCTTCCTTCTTAGTCCCACAAGCACAACTAGATGGAGTTGTTTCTCTTAAGCCTAGGCACAACAAAGAGCATGAAATTACTCTCTTGGAAGTCAAACAATTACTCACAAGGCTAAGGGTTTCTTTAGAGCAAACTCTAACAAGTATAAGCAACTAGGGGTTTCTCTCTCTCTAGAGTTCCACTAACTCTCCTTCCTCTCTCAAGCTGTCAAGGAAGAAAGCAAAGAAGAAGAAGTGAAGATACATGAGTTCTAGCCTTCTCCAATAGTGGTTTTCCATTTTTCCTCTTTTGAACCAAACCTAACTCAACTACCAAAACCATAGAAAGAGAGGGCAAAGAGAGAAGAACAACATGCTAAGAAGAAAAGCTATAGAAATCTCAAGCTTGCTTACCTTTTTGCTTATTCTCCTTCCTTCTTTAGGTCTCTCTCTCTCTCCACAGCCTTTTTCTCTCTTTTGGTCGAAGCTTAGGTCAGTTAAAGAAGAAAGAATGGATCTAGACGTTTTAAGAAGTCAAATTCTCTTTTTTCACGCTTTTCCGGACTTACCCTCGCTATAGCGAAGAATAACCCTCGCTACGGTGAGCACGTATCAGTCCCAGACCCCTGCTTTTGCTATGGCGCAACAGCGATCAATGCCCTGGTTTTTGTATGGGATGCCCGCACTCGTTATAGCTAGAAGCATTTTTGCTATAGCGAAAAGGCACTCTCGCTATAGCTAGACTCTTTCTCGCTATAGCGAGCAGGTACATTCGCTATAGTTAGCAGACTTAGAAAATTTTCAGCCATTCGAAAATTTTTAGCCTTTCTTTCTTCTTTTTTTTTCTGGTTGTTACATTTCCACCCTCCTTAAAAGAAATTTTGTCCTCGAAATTTAAATACATACCTCAAGGGAATAACTCTGGATATTCTTACCTCATTTCATTCTCCAATTCCCAAGTTGCTTCCTCAAATGTCAGACCTCTCCAGATCACTTTCACCAGAGGAATGCTCTTCCTGCAATTGCACATGCTTAGCATCCACAATTTTCTCCGATTTTACTACATAGAAAAGATCTTCCTGCAATTGCACATGCTCATATTCTATGATATGTGAGGGGTCAGATAAATACTTTTTCAATTAGGAGACATGAAAAATACCGTAGATTTGGGCTAGGTTAGGAGGCAAGGCTATCCGGTAAGCCATGGGTCTAATTTTCTCAAGGATTTCAAATGGACTAATATACCTAGGACTGGGCATCCTTACCCTTAATGACCGACCTACTCCCGTCACTAGAGACACTCAAATGAATACATGGTCTCTAATTTCAAACTCTAACGGCCTCCTTCTCTTATCGGCATAGCTTTTTTGCCTACTCTGGGCCGTAAGGAGTCTCTTTCTAATCAATTCTATCTATCTGATAGTCTAGTCCACAATCTCAAGTCCTATCATACTCCTCTCACTTAGCTCAACCCAGCATAGAGGGGACCTGCACTTTCTCCCATAGAAAGCCTCATAAGGGGCTATCTGAATACTGGAATGGTAATTGTTATTATAAGCAAACTCTGCTAATAGTAAATACACATCCCAGTTACCCTTCATTTCTAACACACACGCCCTCAACATGTCTTCTAAGGTCTAGATGGTCCTCTTAGTCTGACCATCTGTCTGGGGGTGATATGCAGTACTAAACCGCAACCTGGTCCCTAAGGCATGCTGTAACGACCTCTAGAAGTTTGACGTGAACCTAGGGTCTCTATCTGAAACTATACTATTGGGTACTCAATGAAGTCGCACTATCTCTTTGATATACAATTGGGCTAATCTCTCCAGTGTATGAGTAGCTTTGATAGCTAAAAAGTGTGTAGACTTCGTCAGTTTATCCATAACTACCCAAATAGCATCTTGTCCAGAGGATGTCCTGGGTAACCCCATAACAAAGTCCATGGCTATACTATCTCACTTCCACTTAGGGATATCTAGAGGTTGCAATAACCCAGCCGGTCTTTGATGTTCTATTTTTATCCTCTGACACACTAGGCATCTAGCCACATAGTCCGTCACCTCATTCTTCATTGCTGGCCACCAGAAAATCCATTTCAAATCCTAGTACATCTTGGTGGTACTTGGGTGGATAATATACTTACTCTTATGTGCCTCTATTAAAATTATTTCTCTCAACTCATTTCGACTAGGCACATAGATTCTATCTCGGTATACTATCATACTATTCTCAGACATCTTGAAATCTGAGGTCCTACCTTGGGAGATCTCATTCTTGATCTATCTCAGGAACTCATCCTCTCTCTGGGCATCTAAGATCTGAGTTCTCAATACATTCTTAATTCAGGTTTCACTTAGATATAATCTACCCGATATCACCTGACAAGAGAGGTTCATGTTTTTGAACTTCTCTAGGAGTTCCTGCTCCCTAATCATCATATGGGCTGCGTGGATGGATTTCCTACTCAGGGCATCTGCCACCACATTGGCCTTGCTCGGATGATATTTCAACACATAATCATAGTCTTTCAAAAACTCCATCCATCTCCTCTGTCTCATATTGAGTTTTTTCTGGTCAAATAGGTATTTCAGACTCTTATGGTCACTATAAATCTCTACGGCGGTTAACTCCAGATCATACGTGGGATAATTCTCCTCATAAGGCCTCTACTGCCTAGAGGTATATGCCACTACTCTACCCTACTACATCAACACGCATCCTAACCCTTTACTCGAGGCATCACAATAAACCACAAATGGTTCACTAGGGTCAGGGATAATCAGTACAGGGACAGTGGTCAAACGAAGTTTCAACTCTTGCAAACTCCTCTTACAACTATCATCCCACACGAATAGTGTCTCTTTCCTAGTTAGCCTTGTCAGTGGTAAGGCTATCTAAGAAAAGCCCTGAATAAATCGTCTATAGTACCTTGCCAAACCTAGGA
Organism: Erythrophleum ivorense; assembly: GCA_026724425.1. NCBI lineage: Eukaryota > Viridiplantae > Streptophyta > Magnoliopsida > Fabales > Fabaceae > Erythrophleum > Erythrophleum ivorense. Next base: position 12,855,309 of record JAIUCV010000019.1, read on the forward strand.
AACTCTTAACTTCGGTGATCGTTCTAAGTCTATCTCACTGTAACACAGCCTCAACTTTGTGAGGATCAACTACGACCCCATCTTGTGAGATCACATGACCTAAGAATCTCACCTTGGTCAGCCAAAACTCACATTTACTAAGTTTGGCATACAACCTTTTCTCTCTCAAGGTTTCTAGGACTAATTTCAAATGCCTCTCATGCTCCTCAAAAGATCTAGAGTACACTAGGATATCATCAATAAAGACTATCACAAACTAATCTAGATACGGTCTGAATACCCTATTCATATAATCCATGAACACAGCAGGCGCATTCATCAATCCGAATGGCATCACAAGGAACTCATAGTGCCCATATCGCATTCTGAAGGCCGTCTGGGAGACGTCTTCAGTTCTCACTCTCAATTGGTGGTACCTAAATCTAAGATCTATCTTGGAAAACATAGATGCCCTTGCCAACTGATCTAACAAATCATCAATTCTAGGGAGAGAATATTTATTCTTGATGGTAACTTTATTCAACTCTCTGTAATCAATACACAAACGCAAGCTACCATCTTTCTTTTTCACAAATAACATCGGAGCTCCCTATGGTGAAACACTAGGGAAGATAAACCCTTTCTCTAACAATTCCTTTATCTGCTTTTTCAACTCTACAAGCTCGATGGGAGCCATCCTATAAGGAGCCTTGGACACCAGTCTAGCCCCAGGCACTATGTCTATAGAGACTCTAATTCTCTCTTAGGGGGTAGACCACTAAAGTCAAACTCTTTAGGGAAAACTTATGAGAATTCCCTGACAATTGGGATCTCCTCTATCCTTTCCTCTACCTTTACCTGAATAGAGAAGACTAGAAACCCTTGACATCCACACTCTAAATGTCTCTCAGCCTGGGTAGTAGTCACAAAGGATAACTCAGCTCCTATCCTAGGTATGATCCCACAAGCAGGTAAGGAAATGGTTCGGTGTTCACAATCAAGTACTGCATTATTCGCGGCTAACCAGTTCATACCAACAATCAAATCAATATCATGAAAGGGCATGCAGATCAAATCAATAGTGGTATGACAATGATTAAACTGAATAGTGACATTTAAGCAAGTATGGAAAGTAACCACGTGGCCTCCTGTGGGTGTAGTGATAGAAAAGTCAAATGGCAAGACACTAATAGCCAGACCCAATTACCTCACATAATCATAGGATATAAATGAGTGACCAGCACCCGAATCAAACATAGCAACTACAGGAAAGCCATTCACTATCAACGTACCTCGGATCAAACTGGGGGACGCATTGGCTTCCTGCTGAGTGAATGCAAACACTCGAGGGTCTGCGACCTAGGAGGAGGCACTATATATATCTGCAGACAGTGTCTAGTAATGTGCCCCAACTTCCCATACTTGAAGCAAATCACTATAGACTGCTGGAAAGATAACTGGCCCCGAGGAGGCGGCATCGGCTTACCCCGCTGTAGCTTTCGGTTCCATGGCCCCTTGCCTCTCCTCTTGGCATTGGGTGTCACACTAGAACCCTCTTCCAGTCTCGGTCTTTTCAATTCTAAAATCCCCTTCTGACTAGCTATGGCCGCAACAGGCATGATAACTCGCATGTTAGTCTCAATCACTCTGCTAACCTCCACAAGGGTATTGAACTTCCTGATCCACTGTAGAGTAACTCTGTCGCTAATCAGGGGCTTCAATCCGGTTTCAAATTGCTCACATCTCCAGGGTTCATCATCATACCTCTGGAGGTAAGAGGAATACCGAGACAACTCCATGAACTTGACCACATATTGGTTTACAGTCATCTCATCCGTCTGTCTCAAACTCATAAATTCCATCTCTTTCTTTTTCCTCACCGAACTAAGGAAATATTTCTCATAAAACTCGACCAAGAAACTTTCCTAAGTTATCGATATATCCTTGGTCTCCATCAAGGGTTTCATGCTACATTGCCATCTATCAGCTTCCTTTTATAGCATGAAAGTAGCTAGCTGAGCTTTTTGCTCGGCGATACAATTCATTACCAAGAATATTTTCTCTAGCTCTCTAACCCATGCCTCCGCCTTATCCTCATCCAACTTCCCATCAAATGAGGGTGGACTATTTTTCCTAAACTGCTTTAACAGTTTCTGGATAGGCGTCTGGGTCTGAGCAACCATAGGCTCTTAGGGAGGTGCAGATGGAATGCCAGATGTGGATGGCTGAGGTACAGGGGCTTCCCTCTTGGCTTCTTCTTGCCTGGCCAGGGTATCTTACAAGTAAATGATCATATCATGCTGTTGTTGGGCAATATACCTCTGCTGTTCCAACATCTCCTGGTGCTGGCCCATCATGGCTTCATACTGATCCAGCCTTTCTATGATAGTTCGCAGAGGATCCTCAGGCCCAACAGGAACCTCTAGCTCAGCTCTCTGAGCCCTGGGTGGCCTGCCTCTACCCCTACCTCATCTAGTCTCAACCATATTTGAAAAGAAGTAGCAATCCTTAGTTCACAATTTTAGTACAACCACATATGCATATAGATGCTACCACTTCCATGGTAAGTCATACCAAACATAAGCAATCATATCATTCAAGAGCTCAACATCGAGCAAAAGTGCCTGAAATTTTGCTTTGATACCAAAAATGTAACACCATAATGACTTAACTCTAACTATTCCCCCTCTAGGCTTGATTCCATATGATTTCCAATAGAAGTGACCAAAACCGTGGTACTTTACTACTTTAAATCGGGGTTCAACCAGTCATATTTTGTCTCGTGGATCCTGTGAACCCATCATTCACATCCTCTACTCAAAAATCCTTTATAAAACTTGTACATAGCCTCAAACAACTCATAAACCATGGATATGAAGCCAAAAACCAAGAAAATACAATTTCTCACAGGAGCCCAAAAGTCAGATATTTGGCTCTAACTTTGGAAAATCATAACTAATTCTAGAAAAATGAGAATCAAGCAAAACATAGCTTTCTGGAAAGCTCTAGATGTTAAATTTATACTAAAAATAATTTCAAGCTACAATCTCAGCGTTTGGATGATCGTTGACATCAAAAAAGAGGCAGAGGTCCGGCTGTCCCTAGTATTGGTGCAGCTTGCTGTCATGAACTTCGAAAATTCATAATTAATTCCAAAAAAATCCAATCTGGGAAAACTATACCAATTTGGAAAGATACAGATGTTAAATAGAGGAAAAAAATAAGTTTAGATCATTTCAAGAGCTCTTGGACCTCAAAAACTGATGGAACAGTAACAAAGGTTGGATAGCTTCCCTGATGCTGACACAGAACTTTAGAAAATCGTTTCTCCCTCTACAGACCTCCAATTGAGGTGCTTCTAGTTGGTATAGGTCACTGTGGATATCTCATTTATACTTATAAAATTTCATGATAATTGGACACCATTTGGTCCATGAATGACATAGATTCATTTTCAGACTAGTTGCACAGTACCATGACCAAAACCATCAAAATTTCTAAACTTCAACAATTCACCAAATATTACCTACTGTAGCCTCTCAAGAAGCTCTCAATAGACCCTAGAGGCATGCCAAATTTCATATCAAAAAGAGTTCATCTAGTCATACTTTGACGGAGCTCACAAAATTAGCAGTTTTGGCACCCAAAATGGTTGAAAGTGGGTCCAAATGGCCTCCTACATATTTTAGCATCTCTTGGGCAAGTTTGAAAGTATAAACATAGCATATATAAAATATTTAAGTGGTCCAAATCAATACACTACTCAAACTCACTATGCTATGGGCCAAAATATACTTTTACATGTGAGCCACAAAAGGGCCAAATTCCACATTTTCATTACTTTGGCTCTCTATATAGTTCATACATCATCCATGCATACTGAGAGGCTCATCGCGCAACCCTCAAAATAAAACTAGGTTGATAAAATATGCAGTTAGTGGCACAACCTAGGTCATCTCCCTTGAAATTGGAATTCAATGTTTAATTGAGTTTTCCAAATATTAAAAGACTCTAAAAATTTCTAAACTAAGAAGGGTTTTTGATTGAATTAAACTAACCTAAAACTAAATTGAATCTAAATTCCTAATTGCTACCTAATTATATGAATTGTGGGCGGAGAATGGTCTTGTGACTAGCTTTGGATTCATCCCTTGGTATCCACTATCGTTATCCTATTCCAGTTGTGATTAATTCTGGCCTAAGAGTCCCTAATTGTGTTCATAACAAATTATCTTAGGTTACCACTCAAGACTCAAGAGATTAATGAAGTAATGTTGAATTGAGACCTTAATTCCACATTAAATTGTTAATTCTTGTCTTTAAGATCAATGAACACTCAATTTATTTGATTAACTGATTAATTAGCCTCTGAATCATCATCAAAAAATGTTTAATTAACTAACTAAACACTAAGGAATTCTCAAATTTAACATTCAAGCACATAATTTCATTCATGTATTTCATCGAACACCTTCGAGGCACACATGGAAATTAGAGGAAAATGAACAATTCAGAACTTGATTCAATCAATTAATCAAACAAAAACAATTTCCTAATTAATGTCTAACCAGCCACTAATTATAAACAATACAATTCTTTAATCTAATATAATCTTAACTAAGAAAATACAAGATAGAGAAAAGTGTAGAAAGAGATGAGAATCTTAGACAAAACTTTCTTTCTAATTAATGGATTCAAGCTTCTCCAAGGTCTTCTTCCAAGCTAATCACAAATGGAGGCTTAGAGCTTCATGAAAGTAGAAGAATGGAAGATGGAATGGTTTTGTGTGGAGTGGATGGACGAAGGATGGAATACGGCGTGAATGTGGTGATTGGAATATGGGGGTGTGAGATGGGTGGATTCGAATGGAATAGATAAAGGGCGTGAATGACGTGCTGTATGCTCCCTCTCACGTGAATTTTTCTTTATTTTTCATGTGCTCTCTTCAGCTCTTCTCAAACTAGACCCGCACTTTTCCACGTAAGAATCCTCCTATGCTCTCGTGGCTCTGCATGTGTATAAGTGTCGGCCCCACTTTAATTTATAATATTCCACCTGAAACTCTTTACTCATTTTACTCCAGCGTCTTTTATGTGTTTTCTATTTGTTTATGCTGCAGCCCATAACTTCCAGCTGAAAGCTCCTTCTTTCCTCGTAGAACCAAAGCTCGAAGCTTCTCTTTATACCATATGATGCTTCCTCTATTTTTGCTCGAGTTTGTGAGCTGCTTCTGCATGCTTGTTTCTTCATCTTTACATGTTTTGTGTTTCTTCTGCTCATGCTCTGCTCAGCTACTAGTCTGGTATGTTTGTTCTGCTCAAAAGCTTCTTCTTTATTTTAGTAGTGTTTCTTCATTTCAGCTCCACGTGAATTCGACGCACAACTCTTCTCCTTGAGCAAACGTGCATGCTCGTTACTTCAGCTCCTTCATTCATCCCGTCTTGCTCTGTTCTTCATGCTCCATCTAGCCCACGTTCTGTTCTACGTAGCTTTCTTTGAATCATGCAGCTTATTCTTCTTCTCGTTCAGCCCACTTTTCTCCTCCATCATGTGGTTCTCTTTATGCTACTTCATCGTTCTCTGCTCAGCATTGTTCTTCCACGTTATTTCTTTTTCTCCTATGTAGCTCCTACGTGCCTTCTTTTCTTGTGAACATGTAGCTCTCTTCCTCCATGTTTATGTTTCTGCTCGTGGCTTCTGCGTTTATCACGCTTGCTACTATTCAAACGAGCTGCTATTCTGCCAACTTTGAGCTTCCTTCTCCTCACTTAAACCATGTCTTACCCATTGGAGTGTCTTATTCGACTTCAGAGCTGCATGTGTGAAAAGTGTTGCTTCGACGTGAATGCAGTGGAGTAGTCAGTGCATTAAAGCTCTTGAGATTGCACACTAACACACTTGAAGCCCATCTCTTCTCTTGCTTTTCTTCAATTCAATTTTCTGTTCAAAGCTCCAATTACATATTAAAATTCAGCACAAAAGAGTGGGAAAAATCAAATAGGAATATTCACAAAAATTATTTAACATAAATTTAAGCATTAAAAACCAATAATTTGCAAATAAATTCCTAAAATATAGAAATGGCCACTAAAATAAAATCTTATCTAATTGAAGTCTTAGAGCCATATTTAATCATTAAAATACCTAAGTTAGGAGAATTAAAACATATAAAAATCATAGTTATCACATACTTTTACACTTGCTCAAATATTTATATCTCAAAAATAATATATATACATAAGCACTCGGTCTTCCTATACATCAAACTAGGTGTAAGTGTGCAAAAGTGGCAAAACAAGGCCTTCTATGCCTTATGGCCTCCACTCTTAGGCTCTTGAGCTCCACCTGGACCATCTGAGATAGGAGAAGGAAGGGAGGTGAGATTCAGGGAATCTCAATAGCTCATACTCATTCAAGGAAGCAATCAAGGCATATAAACAAGTCAAAGCATGCAAACCATTCACAATTACACAACACATGCTTTCCATGCCATGAATATCATATCATTGCCAAGAACAAGCTTTATGGACTTTTGGTCTAGCCTCACCCGAGTTTTTGGGACTTTTGGATTGGCCTTACCTTTGGTTTAAAGACTTTTGGCTCTACCTCACCCGTCTCAAAGGACTTTCGGCACCACCTCACCTGAGCAATTTCCACAATTCATATCATAAGCATATTGGTATTAATGCATTAAGGCAACATCAAATGGCATGTCCTATCATACAAGCACATACACAAGCATACAATGACTATTACACATCCAAGAATGCAACAAGAAAGAGTAGAGAGCTACCTTATTGGCTAACACAAGCTTTCCTTTTTAATTTCTCTTCTTCCTTCTTAGTCCCACAAGCACAACTAGATGGAGTTGTTTCTCTTAAGCCTAGGCACAACAAAGAGCATGAAATTACTCTCTTGGAAGTCAAACAATTACTCACAAGGCTAAGGGTTTCTTTAGAGCAAACCCTAACAAGTATAAGCAACTAGGGGTTTCTCTCTCTCTAGAGTTCCACTAACTCTCCTTCCTTTCTCAAGCTGTCAAGGAAGAAAGCAAAGAAGAAGAAGTGAAGATACATGAGTTCTAGCCTTCTCCAAGAGTGGTTTTCCATTTTCCCTCTTATGAACCAAACCTAACTCAACTACTAAAACCATAGAAAGAGAGGGCAAAGAGAGAAGAACAACATGCTAAGAAGAAAAGCTATGGAAATCTCAACCTTGCTTACTTTTTTTATTCTTCTCCTTCCTTCTCTAGGTCTCTCTTTCTCTCCACAGCCCTTTTCTCTCTTTTAGTCGAAGCTTAGGTCGGTTAAAGGAGAAAGAATGGATTTGGATGTTTTAAGAAGTCAAATTCTCTTTTTTCACGCTTTTCCAGACTTACCTTCGCTATAGCGAAGAATAACCCTCCTTACGGCGAGCACGTATCAGTCCTAGACCTCTGCTTTCGCTATGGCACTCACTATGGCGAGCAACGCCCTAGTTTTTGTATAGGATGCTCGCACTCGCTATAGCTAGAAGCATTTTCGCTATAGCGAAAAGGCACTCTCGCTATAGCTAGATTCTTTCTCGCTATAGGGAGCAGGTACATTCGCTATAGCTAGGTTATAGCTAGCAGACTTAGAAAATTTTCAGCCATTCAAAAATTTTCAGCCTTTCTTTCTTCTCTTTTTTTTTTCTGATTGTTACATACCTTATAGGTAACACCTAGAGGTAAGTATGAGTAGCCTAGTAACAGAGGCTTAAAAAAGAATGAGAATAGTTAGTAAGCTACAGGTCTAATGAGATAACTAGCCTAGGCTAAGCATAAGCTAAAGCTTGGAGAAGATGACCAGTAGCATCGTTCCAGGTAAAATATGTAAATGAAAGGCTTGGTGAAAGTTCTCCCTGGATTGAGAAAGGAAAGATGAGACATTCTAATGTCAAGCAAACCACCCAGTAGCAGTTAGTAAATTCCTCTAGATAGACCCCCCTTAAGTCATAAAGTATAGTAATAAGGGAAGCGAGAAAAAGCTGAAAGACTAGCCACATAAGAGATACCCTCGCTTCAGTAATAACTAAAAAATGATAAATAGATAGGGGTCCAATAATTAGTTAGACGAGCTGCCTAATATGAGAATGGTATAGGGTAAAGGCACGTGAGTGATTAGAGCTCTTGGTAGAGCATTAAGTTTTCAGTAAGGTAGAATCCAGATAGTGAGAGTATGTATCCTAGATTGGGTTAGTAAAACCCTAAGATTAGTATACTGTGCTCCTAGGGATGAGGCTAAAAAGACTGAACAGAGAGAAAGCCTAGCTCTTACCCGAACATAGAAATGAGCTGAGACAAATAGTTAGTGCCTTAGTATCCTCAGAGAAGCTCAAGGGAACTAAAGACCGCCTCAAAAAGTGAGTCTTGTATTATGCAGAGAAAGATCATTAGCCGAGAGTGCCATAGAATGAAATTCCTAGGATTATATAAAATAGAATTCTTCTAACCAAGGGACAGTCTAGTTAGAACAAGTAAGAGTATAAGCGAAAAGTAGACCCCCTTGATGTTATAAAGAGTGAATAAATGGGGGAACCCCAAGAAAATGCAGGTGCTCTTGAGCGTAAAGAAATCTGAACTGGTAACAGAAACAGCTAGTAGTAAAACATCCTTTTACCTAAGTAAGAGGATAAGAAAGGTAAAAAGAGAAAGAATATATGTCAGTATTTAAGCTGATGACATAATAGATTAAGAATAAATATTCAATTAATGTGCTTGAGTATTTAAGAAAGCACATTTGTCCTTAGCATAGATGCCCTTTTTCCATGATAATGCCCGAAAGTAAAAAAAAATCGGGCAATGTAGAGGAATCTCGGGACGAAGTAAAGAAAAGAATAATGTTTTTCCCGAGTATCCCATGAGAATAGAATCGATAAAGAAAAGTACAAAAGGAAAGGAATACTCTAGATTATTGGAAAACTTGTAATATACAGGTGATAGTGGCTTTAAGCTCAGTCATGAGGCACTTGTGTATTAGTGTTTGATGTTATGGTTTGCTTGTAACAGAAGCTACATGATATTAGGTCTGACTAACCTAGTAGTAATATGGCTTAAGTGCATAGCAAATGACGACATCAATCATCAAAGTGTCCTGGTAATCGAAAAGTATCCTAGTTAAAGAACAAGATGAGTCAAAAAAGAAAGATAAAGGGATTTCAGTAATATCATAATAGTAAGAAAATCATATAGAAAGGATCCCAGTAAAGAATGTTCAGATCCAGATAGCATGAGTTCAGTATGTATGATCTAAGTCCCTTATAGTACATATAAAAAAAATGAGTAGGGACCAATGTATAGCCTTTCTCTTGCCATAAATGTTAACCACACTCAGAGTGTGAAATGCCTTAGTACCAAGGCACTTAAAAGTAGAGTATAGGTATAGTTGGAAATTGTAGGATATTAAAGGAAAGATAGTTGTGTACAGTTAGAGTAAGAAAAGAAAACTTAAGTAAAAATAAGGCTGAAGTGGGAATCTGAGGATCCTATGAAGAGCGATGAATAAAAATTAAGATGCTCCTAAGTATTAGTATGATGGGATCCTAGAGTATCAGATGATACAGAACCCATTTTGCACAAAAAGCACGATGTACCTTAGAGTTTAGCCTTAGCTATTATGAACGATGGTTACTGGACTTAGTGAGCATGTGTTTTACTATCAGATATAGTAATCTTAGGCTTTGACATCTCTTAAAGATGGATCACAGTAGATTCCAGTATAGCACAGCAGGTTGTGGTAGACCTTATCAAGGCTCTAAGAGGTCACAGTATACAGTAGATCTCACAAAGTTACAGAAAGCCCTAGCCACAACATGATAGTTCTCTGGTGAGATGATGACTTGAGATAGTTTTTACAGAGTAGTTAGTCTCAGAGACTAGTACAGTTTTAGCTAGCTTTTGTCTTAGAGACTAGAGACCTCCTGAGTCTGGTAGACCGTTGCCATAAAGATATGAAAGCTTTACTCAGATAGTTAGACCACTGACTAGTTCTTTGAGAGATGAGCATAGTATATAGGATAAGAAAAGCAAGAAATTAGCTTTCTAGAGTTAGAGCTAGATGAACTACTACCTAGTAGATAGTAGCCCTGACCAAGGGATAGAAAGATCCCCGCGTGCTAGCTTATGTATTAAGAAAGGGTTAGGTACAATTTTTATATGAGGTAAGTGGTACAGTATATCTTTAGTAAGCAAAATTGTGAGAATAGCTAGCATCCCATCAAAGCTCAGCAGTAGTCAATGGTAGTAGCTCTTCGATGCCAATATGAGACACACACGTTAGGTCTATCAATGTTGAAATGAGGGACTATTAAATGCCACTGTAAGTGAGAAAAGAAAGTGAGAAAAAGTCTTAGCCTATAGAGATAGATGTAGTAGTGAACAGAGAAATTGGGATCATTAAAAGTAAAAACTTATCAAAAGAGTTATAATCCTAGTAAGTAATTGAGATATGAGGCCTATGATAAAAAAAATGTGAATTGTAATCATGGGATGAGCTAGTAAGAAAGAATGTAGAGATGAACAGTGGAAGATATATTTAAATAAGTAAGCAAATAGACAAAAATGTCCAATGGCTATAATGATCAGAAAAGATGATGAGATGTATGAAAAGTCATTGGAAGAGGATACGAGAGACGAAATATGAAATAAGTTACCTCTCAATATATGTAAATAAGTCCATTGAAAGAAACGTTAACCCTTACGACCGAGTTAAAACTAACTCGATATGATAAGTAAGCTCTCCCAAGATAGGCCTCCAGAGTCAAAAATTTCTTTTCCTTATAAGAAGAACTATCATGTATTCTATAGCAATAGAGCCTTCACTAAGAGTTAGTAATGAAAATCCCTTGGCTGAGAGAAACTCAAAATAGTAAAATCACTAAGAAAAGCGTATAAAGCCAAGAAGAAGGGAAAGAAAAGAGTAGTTAGCCAGAAAAGAAAAGAAAAGAGTAAGAGGAAAGCATACCCCTAATTTTAAGGGTGAAATTTATTTAAGGGGGGAGAAAAGTATCATCTGGTTTCTTAAGACGAAAGAGAAAACGCGAGAAATGTAATGTACGGTTTCTCCATAAATAAATGAAACTCACCAAATACAAAAGGAAGTCCCCTGAAATGACTTAGTTAAGGTCCCAAAAATTTTGGGAAGCATTCTAGACTCCTAAAAATGAGAATTCCAAGCTCAGATAGAAAGAAAAATAGAGCTAGAATGAAAAAATGAAATTAGATGAAAAACTCACAAAATGTAATAGCATTTTTGTAATTTTGAGCAAATTTTGAAATTCACATAGGAGGACTTTTTAAATGAAAGTTTTAAGTTTCCCAAGGTTCTTAGAGGCCCTGAAAACCATGGAAAGCCTCAGGATAGTTAAATCCACTCCGATGGATGTTTTCCAACGTCGATGTACCTGAACTTTGACGGATTCGTTTGGGGAGGTTTTAGCTCTGATTTGAGTGATTCCAAAGGTATTTCACAAAATTGGGAGCCTAAATTTCATAATGGAAAAGATAATTCTCAAAAGGAGCTAAAAAAATTAGAAACAAAAATGCCCAAAACGAAGGGCAAAATAGAAATTTTTGAAAAGTTCTTCTTCCTCCCTTATATATATAAGTGGCACCCCATTTTCACCCTTATGTAGCCTCATATTTTTCTGCCCTAAACTAGAGAAAGAAGCCCTAGGATGAGGCCCACAAGAGGAAGAAGAAGAGGAAGAGAAATTCAAGCAAAAAGGTATGAAATTTTAGTAGTTTTCTTTGCTTTCTTCCATCCAAACCTCTTCTCTTCCATTCTCCTTTGTTTTCCTTGGTTATAATGAAGTTTATAAATTTTTTTAAGGGAGAAATAAAGGGAAAAATTCGGATTTGAAGAGAGGCGCTCAAAGAACACAAGATTCAAGTGAGAAAAAAAAAGAAAATAAGGTATTTTCTTCTTCCATGGTTACTATCCCTTCCTCTTCTTCCTCCACCATTTCGCCCCACTCAAGAAATCCTAGGAGGGTTTGATTTTTGGGCAGAACCAAGGGTGATTCTTAGGAAAAAGGGTGTGGAGATTAAGAATAAGCAAAGAAAATTAACAAATAACCATGGAAATTCAAGATGCAAAGTCTAGGATTTCATATGTTCCTTGTAAAATATGATTTAATACCTTGATTCTTGTGTCTAAATGATAGTTTAAATGAGCTCCTAAGGTCCCTAGAAGTTTTCCCATGTGCTTTCTCCATCAAGGAAATAAAGCAAAGTCCATGAAGGCCATTATGCTTCATTGTCTTAGTCTAAGAGGGTTATCGTACCTAGGGAGAGTTTTAAATTTTTCTAAACCCATTTTTGAGTCATAAATGATGAATGAATATGAGAGGAAGCCTTGGAAAAAATTTAGAAAGCTTAGAGAATGAGTTGATGCTTTATGTTCCATAATATGACCTAAAGAAGTAACATGTAGTTAGGCTCTTTATTTTAATTGTGTGATGACTCCAAGAGGTTTAAAAGGATTCTAGAACCATATTTGAAAGAAAAGAATGGAGCCTAAAATTTATTTAATAGGTGTTGCTTCATTAGGTACATTCTTGGAAACATAAAGGGGTTTATAGACTAAGCTAGAGTCTAAGCAAGTTGTATGGCCTTAGAATTAATTCTATAAACCTAATTAGCTTCCATATGATGTGTCTAGGCCAAGAGGAATGATCTCCACCTTCTTGGGTGTATGAGATCAAGGGAGAGGATTCAAGACTTAAGAAAAAAGTATACAAATGCTAGCAAGTTACTTCTCATGCATGAATGTGTGCTTATATTGTCTTTGAATGTGTATGTATGTTTTGAGCTATGAAAAGTATTTTAGCGTGAGCTTTTAGTTCATGGTATCATGATGATGTTTTATGCATTCAAATGATATTTTTATATGCTTATATTGGTTTGCTTGATTGTGGTGAAGCCAAGAACCCTCTAACCATGGTGAAGATAAGCCAAGAACCTTTAAGATTAATTGAGACAAAGTAAAGAGTCTCCCAAAAGTGAGGTTGACTCTCAAGAACATGGTTGAGTCCAAGAACCTCTTAAAGAATGGGTGAGGCAAGTCCAAAATCCCTAAGTAAATGGGTGAAGCCAATCTACTTGCTTGGCAAGCCTATGTATGCTATGTATAACTTTTTCAAATGCTAAGAATGCTTCTTGAATGACTCCACATGTCCATATGTCATATATGCATTTGTGAGACTTGTTTTGCATGCTTTATGTATGATTGAATGGGAGATGAGTTATTAGGATTCTTTAAATCTCATCCCCTCCTCTCCAATGTTCTAACATGCTAGTGGATCAAGAGAGCAAGGTAATAGAAGCTAACCACCTTAAAGATAAGAGCATGACATCAAAGTATCTTAAAATTGTTACTTTAAAGCCTTATGGATGGCAATTGATGAAATCCCTAGTTGTATATGACCTATGATGTTATAAGCATGTATAATTATGTTAATATATTGTGTATAAATGAGAGCTGGGGTTATATATATGGAAATACTCATTTTGGTCATGTAATGGCAATTTTGCATTATGGAATTTCATGTATGAATGGAAGTGGAATGGACAAATTGATATGCATGAGGTTTGGGACCATTTGGGCAGCTCATAGAAGTCCTATTTATGCTTTTAGATTTATCCAAGAGGTGCCAAACCCTAAGGAAAGCCATTTAGACATTTTGGTATCCCATATGGAGCCAAAATTGACAATAATATAACCCTATGTCACTTTTTGTCCAAATGAGCTCTTCTTGATCTAAGATTTGCCATACAATTAGAGCTTGTTGAGAAATTTTTAGAAAGCTAAAGAATATAATTTTTAGAGGTCTAGAGAATATTTGATGAATTTTCAAAATTGTAAATTTTTTTGGTTTTGGTCAATTTACTGTTCATACTGGTCCAAAAATGAAATATGTCATATAGGGCTCAAATGATGTCTAATTACCAAGAAATTGTATACAAAAAAACTAGACATTTATAGTGACTTTTGACAACTAGAAGCACCTCATTTTTATGTCTGAAGAGGGAGATATAAATTTTCAAAGAATTTGTCCAGTATCAAGCACTCCACCTGACCTTAATTATTATTTGATTGCGTTTTGAGATCTGAGCATGTCTAAACTGCTCTGGAGTTATTTTTTTCCTCTAGCTAACATCTACAGCTTTCTAGATTGGTATCATTTTCATAGATTTTATTTTTTTAGAATTAATTGGACATTTTTGAAGTTTGCTATAGAATTTTGTGATAGCACCAGTAAACAGCCTGACCTCTGGACCTTTTTGAATGTCAAACATCTTCTGTGTTAGATGTTACAATCTAGATATATTTTTAACATGAAGTAGACATGTATAGCTTTTCAGAATGGCTAAGAATGCATGATTTTGATTTTTCTAAAGTTAGTTATGATTTTCCGAAATTTGTGATAGAAATGTGGAAAATCTAGCAAAAAATATATGGATATATTTTATGCTTCCCTTTGATTTCCACAAGATGTAGGCCACTTTTGATGATACAAATGAGTTGTATTCATATAATTAAATATGAGAATGTGATGTATGAAATTTTTATACGCAACATAACGCTAAGTAATGTATTATTTAATGCTATTTTTCTTTGCCTCTTTGTAAGTTGTTTGATATGAGGTATAGAGATAGTATGAAATGAGTTAGAAATATATGGTGTTACATGTCTCACCCAATTCTAAGAACTTTTGGTTCATCCTCACCCTTTTTAAGGGACTTTTGGCTTCACCAAACTCATTCAAGCCAAAACACATTCATAAAACACATTTCAAGAATATCATAGTACCATGGCATATAGGCAATAGCTAGAAATATTTCTCATGACATAAACATACATACAAGTACTCAAAGACAATAAAACATACAACAATGCATGAAAGAAATGTTAAAGAGCTACCTTGGAGCTAATTCCACACACTTTTTTCTTGAACTCTTCCTCCTTTTTTGGGCCAAGCTCATGGAATTGGGTGGCACTTTGATTCTCTTTGCCTAGACATGTCAAATAAGACATATTTAGATAATTGGAATCAGATCTAGCCTTATGTAACTTTTATGCATGGTTACTTTCTCATTTGTCTCTATAATGGTTCCATACAAGACACAATGAAGCAACTATTGGAATTCATGATCTTATCTCTATTTTCTCATTCATTCTAAGTCTCTTGACTCCATTTAGACTCCTTGGAGTCATCTCACATTCATTTTAAAAAGCCTAGCTATAAGTTGCTTTTTTATGTCTCATTATGGAGCCTACACCTCCATCCACATTCTATGATTTTTAAAATTTTTTCAAGGCTTCCTTTGATGCTCTTCCATTATATCTAGTCCCATTTTAGTATTAGAACAAATTAAAACACTTTTTACGTACAAGAAAAGCTTTTGGCTGAGACACCCCTCTAGCATTGCATCCATGGAGTTTACTTTGTTTTCTAGAAGGGAATGGCACTTGGGAGGCTTCTTAGAAGTCTTAGGAACTCATAAACACTCTTAGACATCTTAAATTGTCACTAGGAAGCTTCATACAAGCCATAGTGAACAAAATCCCTAATCTTTGTAACTTTATTTCTAATGTATCTTATTTAGATTTCTTTGCATATACTTGTTCCTCATACTCCAAAACCTATGATTCTTCCTTGCCAGGACTAGAATTTAGTCTCCCTTCTGGGCCTATACTTGGCTGAATTATACACTAAAAGGGACAAGAAAGAATTGCAAGAAGAATAATGGAACTTACCTTGTTTTTATGCTTATTTTAAGAGCTTCTTCACTTAGTATGCTCCTCTCCTTCAAACTCTAATCTTCTCCCTCTGAACTAGACCCAAAACAACCCCTACGAGTCACCATAACCATAGAAAGAAAGAGGAGAAGGAGGAGAACATCTTTTGTAAAAGAAGAACCAAGGAATTCTACACTTTTCTTACCTTTTCTTGAATATTTCTTCCTCTTCTTCTTCCCTCATGGTTCATGCTTTGGGGCAAAGCTCTCCTCTGGTATAGGCAGCAACTAAGTTGCTTTAAGATGGGAAAAGAGTGGGACACCACATATAAGAGCCATTTGTCTTAAAATTGTTCATTAAAAATTCCATTTATGTCCCGTTTCTTGGCTTTTTCGTTTTATGCTCATTTCAACTCCTTTTTGAGAACCTTCTTTTTTATTATAAAATTTAGGCTCTCTAACTTATACCATGGCTTTGAAATCACTCAATTTAAATCTAAAACTTTCTTGAATGAAAGGGTCAAAATTTGGGTCAACTAACTTTGTAAAGCGTCAACTGAAGGAGTTTTAATTATTCTGGAGATTCCTATAGTTTTTAAGGCCTCTAAGAACCCCAAAAAACTTATTTTTCCCATTTAGAAATTCCTTTTTTAAGTTTTCTAAAAAGTGTCCAAAATTACAATTTCATCCATTTTCTTTTCATTGTTTTAGCTCTATTTTTAGGGCACCTCTGGCCTTGGATCCTCATTATTTGAGGTCCAGAATATTGTTGTAATTTTATTTGATCTCAAATCATTCTATTTGAAAGATTTCCTTTTATATCCAGTGAGTTTCATAAGTTTATGGAGAAATTGGACATTACATTTCTCACGTTTATAGAGGAATCAAATGTTACATGAGACAAGGTCAAAAGTCTCAAGAATGAGTAATGCTAAGTCAAAATTCTTTAGAAAGTGGGTGAGGCTAATCTAAAAGTCCAAAATAATTGGGTGAGACTAGACCAAAAATTCTTAGAACTTGATTTTGATCTTGATATGTTTATGTGATCTTAAAAACATGTTTATGTTTGGTTCTTTGAAGTATTTGATACATGCTTGTGTTTTTTGACATGATAACATGACATATATGCATTCTTGAAAGGGTGAATAAGCTATTGGGATTCTTTGAATCTCACTTTCTCCACTTTCCATCTACTTTTAACTAGGTGAAGCCTAAGGAAGTAAGATTGGAGGCTAAGGAGTGTAATTTGTTTTACTTTGATGATAGATTAGCTTTTGATGTAATTTGATATCAAAGTATGTATGTGTAAGTTATTTATGAGATGTACACTTTTGAGCATGTGTAAAAGTATGTGAATATATTGTATGTAATGAATTTGGAGCCAAATGTATGCAATCTTAAGAATTTGACATCCTTGAGCCATGGTATGCTTAGGTATAAGAACAAGTAGGATGGTAAATTTGAATTCCATGATGATTTGGACCTGTGGTTATGCTTCTATATACTATATTCAAGCCAAATGGTCATGGTTTGTATAGGAAGCCATTTGATGCCATTTTGACCCCATTTTGAACCTATTCTTGCTCTGAACCAAAACCAGACCAAATGGATGAATTGTGACATGAAATTTGACAAGCATTTAGATCTCATCTTGATCACGGAGCCAAAGAACACTATTTTTAGAGTTCTAGAGAATTTATTTTAATTTTTCAAAGTTGGCCAAATTATACAAAAACTGCCAATGCATTGTTCATTTGGTCAGTATGTTTTTTTTATGTCATTAAGGGGTCAAAGGAAATCCAATGCTCATGAAATTTTATAGACATATAGTTGGCATCACAAGCTTTCCATAGCCACTGAGATCACCCAATTTAGACTTTGTAGAGTGAGATATAAATTTTTGAAGTTTCTTCTCTACTGCAAGACGTGAATCAAACTTGGTTACAATTCCATCAAATGATATTGCTTTGATCTAAAATTTTTACAATAGTTAGATGACATCCTAAACCTTTTAGAAAGTTCCAATTTGCATGATTTGAATTTTCTAGAATTAGTTATAAATTTTCAAAGTTTGGGTCAGAATATGGAACCTATAGAAATGCAAATGTGATGTGGAATTTGATATGTATGGTCCAAACTCAAAATGCTTGCTTCAAATTGTGATATTTCTAGTTGAATAAGTGTGTTATGGATGAAAGATAAGTTTGGTAAACCCAAATGGCTCATTTAGCCAAAAATGAAAAAAATTGACTTATGATGTCAACATTTTCTACTACTAAAAGTCATGATTTTATAAAAATTGATGCTTTTAGGTTGATTGTAGTACAAATTAAATGATATATGAATATGGTATTACAACTATTATTAGCAACCCTTGTTCTATCAAGTCCTTCCATGAAAACATTATTGTCATGTATGGGATCATATTACTCAACCCATATGTAAATATTTCTCACAAGTAACCAACATAGAAGTTTGTAAATAAAATTCCCAAGATTACGCCCGTTGATTCCATACACATAGCAACCATTTGCGAATCAGGGGTTTCAATTTAATTAAAGTACCTTTTGGTAAATCATTGATGCAACTTGAAATTTAGGACTTAAGAAGTTATGATATTTCATAAATTATAAATGGCATGGTAAAACAAGTATGAATCATGAAACTTGCAGTGGAATGTTGTTCACACACCAATCATAGTGCTATAATAATGCTTTCTATTAGCTCCTCAACAATTTCCTAAGTAGAATGTTTAGTTAAAGATTTTTATTTTCTTTAATTCAAATGAGTTTAATTCCTAATTAAATTTCTTTAAGTCTACCCATCATCTAAAATAATTTAGACTAATTACTTCATCATTATTATAATTATCATCATGTGGATATTTATTTTAAAACTCATCCCTTTTATTTAAATTTGCAAATTAATTTCTTATTTTTTTTTCATCTTCTAAATCTTTGGGTTATTACAAAAAACATCAAAGGTCAACAAATAATAAGTGGGTTAACAAAAAATTAGAAGCTACATTTATAAGTGTAAATTTGTATCTAATTTATATCTCTTATTATAACTTTATGTATTTTGACTTTTTTTTATAGAATGTTTATAATAACCTTAAAAGTGTGACAAATAGTTCTATTAGTAGTTCCCAACAACCATCAAAACTAGATTTATGGATGCAAATCACTAATGGAAAAAAAGAAAGATATAGTATATGGTTTGAGAGGTATCTCATACAATATATTTAGAAAGCGAACTTTGGGATACAACTTGGGTCATGAGTTATCATAAAATTTGTTACCATATGTCCAAGATGCCATGTTACACCATAGTATTTCTCCTATTCTCAACACATATATATAACCATTCATGGCAAAATAATTACAACCAAAGTCCCAGTAACAGAAATTCGGTTGCCAATTACATTAAATGGATTCTCATAATTTCATATGACAAATTCATGCTTAAATGTTTAGTTTTATTCAAATTAACATGTACATGTAGTTACTTCATACAAAGAGACCCATTTGCTCTTTTTTTTGCCATAAGTTACATAATAGTGCATCAAATTTCAAAAATTTATAACTTGAGCAACATAATTCTGATTGAAGCAAACTAGGTGTTATTTTAAAGTTTGTGATATCAACTTTCTAATGTAAATATTTAAAATCAAATTGAATCAATTTGTCCCTTAAAAACCACAAAAATTATATCTGAGCCAAATGAACAATACCTATGTCATGACAACTTTTTTAGGCCAACTTTGAAAATTCATCAAATATTCTATAGAACTCCAAAAATTATAAACTTTAGCTCTATAAAAAGCTCTAAATGCTTACCAAATTTGAGCTCTAAATTCCATCATTAAGGTTGCCAAGGGTAGAAGGACATTTTATGGCTTAAATGGTCAATATTTTGGTTCCAAATTGCACCAAGTGAGCTCTAAAATACCATATCTTTCCATGAGAAAATTTCAATCTATACATACATCATATAACACTAATTTGTCACATGAAAATAGCCTCACATATAAATTCACTATCTAACACATAAGAATGCATGTAATTTGTAATATTTGATTTTCCTAAATTGAACTGAAACCGATAAAATATAAAAAGAAAACCCTAGAATAAAAATGAAATAAGGTTTAGAAAGGCTAGAATAATAATTTAGGCATCTAGAAATGAGGATACAAAGCTAAAGATGTAACACCATAACTTTCTAGCTTATTTTATGCTATCTCCATGCCTCACATCATGCATTTCATGAAGAGGTAAGGAAATTGGCATTAAAATAATGAATATTTTAGCATTGCGTAACGTATAAATTTTTCATTCGGTGTCCTGTAAATCATGTGAGCTCATATATCATATTCTAATATTTAATTACATAGATACAACTCAATTTCATCTTCAAAAGTGGCCTAGAACTCATGCAAGTGCAAGGAACACATAAAATTTCATAGTGTAGCCTCGACCAGAATTGCATGTTTTCTGTCACAAACTTTGAAAAATCATAACTAATTCTAAAAAAATTGAAATCATGCATTTTTTACCATTATGGAAAGCTAAAGGTATCTACTTTATGATAAAAATAATTTTAAGTCATGAACATAGCATCTAGAATATGTTTGACATCATAAAATGTACAGAGGTCTAACTGACTACTGGTATTGATATAGATTTCTACTATAAACTTCAAAAATATCTAATTAATTTCAAAAATATCTAATCTATGCTAATGATACCAATTTGGAAAGATACAGATATTAGCTAGAGGGAAAAATAACTTTAGATCAGTCGAGGTGTGTCCAAGCCTTAAAAACTAATCAAATAGTAACATAGGTATGACTGAATGCCTAATACTAGATAGAAACTTTAAAAATTTGTATCTCCTTCTCTAGACATCCAAATGAGGTGCTTCTAATTGGTACAAGTCATTGGAAAGGTCTAGTTTTTCCTTGTAAAATTTCATGGCAATTGGACATCATTTTCCCCTTGAGTGACATAGTTTTATTTTAGACCAGAATGAATAATGCCCTGAACCAAAATGAGAAAAATTTCTAACTTTGAAAATTCATCAAATATTCCATAGACCTCCAAAAATTATGCACTTTAGCTCTCCAAAAAGCTCTCAACAAGTCTAGATGCATGCTAAATTTTAGACCAAGAAGAGCTCATTTGGACAAAAAGTGGTGTAGCTTACTAATATGGTTAATTTTGCTTCATATGAGATACCAAATGGTCTCCTTTAATATTTGGCACCTCTTGGGCAAATTTAAAAGCATGAATATGACTTACATGAACTGCCCAAGTGGTTCTAAATCTCATGCATCTTAATTTGGTCATTCCACCTTCATTAATACACTAATATAGCAAGCCATCAAGAAGCTAAAATTTCTATTTCTATTGATTTCATACCACATATAGTCTATACAAGATTCATATATCATTTTGCATTCATACATGAGCTTACACCTCAAAAATAATATATACAAAGTCACTTTGCCATTCATATGGCCATAAACAAGTAAAATCTAGACACTTTCTTATCATATTCTTAACTTTCAAGTTATTGGCTCCCATTACCTTATCCACTTGATCCACCTAGCATGTTAGAACATTGAGAGGAGGGAGTGAGATTCAAAGAATCCCAATAGCTCATCTCCCTTTCAAGAGTTGAAGCACAAGTTTGGGTAATATAAGGAAGGAATAAGTAAAGGGAAGAGTTGTGTTCTTTCTTCAAAGTAGCTTTCTAACCTTTCATACATGCATTGCTTGGTTGTTTTCTTATCATTGAGTACTTGTGTGCATGTTTGAACTATGAAAAATGTTTTTTAGCTGATTCTTACATGTTATGGTACCATTATGTTTCTTGAAATGGGCTTATATATGCAAAGTGGCTTAAATAAGTATAGTTATGCTAAAAGTCCTTTAGTATGGGTGAGGATGAACCAAAAGTCCCTAGGAATGGATGAGACAAAGCTAAAAGTCTTAAGAAGAGTGAGACTAAATCAAAAGTCCCTTGAAAATGGGTGAGACAAATCCAAAAGTCCCAAAAAAAATGGGTGAGGCTAAACTAATGCCCTTGAGAGCCTATGTATGATATGTATGAGCTTCTATGATAAGAAAAATACTTTATGTATGTTCACTAATAGCCTAAATGCCATACATGCATTCTTTGATATGAAATTGCATCGTTTATGTATGTTTGAAAGGATAAAGAGCTATTGGGATTCTTAGAATCTCACTCCTCCCCTACATATGTCTAACCATGTCTAGGTGAGTTAAGTGGACCATGAAATGGAAGCCAACCACCTTAAGAAGCAAGAATTTGACAATGGAGTAGCTAAATAGGCATTTTGATGACATTTTGATGTCAAATATTGTAACCACATGATGTATATATGATGCAGACTGATAAATCTTACTTTTATATCTTTTATTCCTTTTAACTTAGAGTTTTTAATGATTAAATATGGCTTTAGGGATTTAATTAGGTGGAGTTTGATTTCGTTAGTCATTTTGCACTTTATAAATTAATTTGCAAAATTATTGAATTTTAATGCATAAATTCCTTTAGATAATTTTGTAAATTTTCCTACTTAATTTTCTTTTTCATTCTTTGTGTGTAGATCCAATTGGGCTTTCTTAGTTTCATGCATGGATTGGACTTCCATATAGGCTTTCTCTTAGATGGATGATCACTTGCACAAGATACTCTATGTTCCCACATATGGCTTTCTCTTTTGACACACATCATGCATCATCGTCTATTTATTCACTATCCAACCATCCACTCTCACATGCATGAAATGAATAAAAGAAAGTAGCTCATTCATTCGTCTTTTTCACCAAGTCACATGTTCATGCATAATGGCCACACACTCATGGTTTTAGTGAAGAGAAGGGGGAGAAGGCAGCACCTTAAATCACTCCCACATTATAAGAAGTTGCTTCAGCGTCCAGCCACGTTATTTATACATGTATAATCACCCACTCACACGTAGCTTCATTCATTTGCATAGCCACTAACATATAAAACACACATAATTTCAAGCATCATGTCATATACAGATCCACAGCAGCCACCCACTCACATGAAGCCACAAACATCTATGTAGACAGCTTCAAACACTTACATGGGTCAGCTTATTCATACACTCACAAGCTCTCTCTCCTTTCATTCCTCCACATTCATAGGTTCAGCTAACAAATACACATATGTAGTAGCTTCACTCTCAAACATCCACACACTTGCACGTTACACATCCTATAATATCCGGTTCATTGGAAACGAGAGAAAACATAAGAAATGTAATATATGGTTTCTTTGTAAATGTACAAAATTCACAAGATACAAAAGCAAGTCCTTGAGATAAAGTGATTTGAGGTCCCAAAAAATTTGTGTAGCATTCTAGACTCATAAAAATGAGAATCCCAGGCTCAGATGGAAAGAAAAAATAGAACTAAAATGAAAAAACAAATTCGAACAAAAGGTTAACAAAATGTAAGGCATTTTCATCATTTTGAGAAAATTTTGAAATTTTCACAAGAGGTCTTTTTAAATGAAAGTTTTGTGTCCAAATGCCCTGAAAACCATGGGAAGCTCTCAGGTAGTTAAAACCCCTCCAGTGGACGTTTTTCATAATCGGTTGACCCAAACTTTGCCCAGTTCGTTCAAGAGAGTTTTAAATCCAATTTGGATGAAACCAAAGCTATTTTATGAATTAGAGGACCCAAATTTTATGATGAAAAAGAAGTTCTCAAAAAGGAGTTAAAATGAGCCTAAACGGAGCAAACAGGTGCATAGGGGCAAAATAGTTATTTTGAAAAATTGTAAAAGAGGCTTCTTAAGTAAGATTACACCTCATCACCTTCTCCAAACTTTCATTTGCAAAAAATTGAGCAGCCATTGCGTGATATTAAGAAGGGGAGAGAGAAGAAGTTTAAGCTTTCGTTTAGGTAAGTAAATGGCCCCGTTTCATCCTGTGCTAGTTAAGAAAGTTATTCATCTCTCTAAGAGCTCGCTAATGGAGGTTTTCTTTTCTTGAAAACTTGAAGATTCAGGTCTAACCCAAGCCAAAAAGGAACTCTTTTCAAGAAATCAATCAGTGAAAAATAATCTACGCAAAGAGAGCTCCGTTTTAAGACTTTACCTGAAACACTTGCAAAATATTATGTTTCCAAGCCATTTAAGCATTGGTCTAGAGAGAAAAAGTGAGAAGCATAGTTTTTCTTTATGTGTTCTTGATGGAACTAAAGGTTATGGGGTGTAAGGATTAAGAATATACAATTAGAATTGAAAAGGGAGCTTTGAATGCAAGTTATATAATTTAGGGATTTGGTTGCACTTAGGCTAAGATGAAACTTCTTAGTAGTAATTTAAGTTGTCTAAGAGTATATATGAGTTCCTAAGACACCAAGAGAACCTCCCACAAGCTTCTCCTATTAAAGAAATTAGAACAACTCCATTGGTGCCATATGGAAGCATAGCCTTGGCTAAGGAGGGTTCATGTACCTAGGGATTGTTTTAATTCCCTCCAAGCTTAGTTTTGCATCATGTATGATGAGGGAGTATGAGAGAAAGCCTTGGAAAAATTTTAAAAGCCATAGATAGTGAGATGATATCATAGGTTCCATATTATGGCTTAAAGAAGCAACACCTAGCTAGACTCCTTGATTTGATTGTGTGATGACTCAAAGAGGTTTAAATGGAGTCAAGGATCATAAATATATGGAGAGAATGGAGCTAAGATGATGTTTTCTTAAGGTTACTTCATTAAGTGCATTATAGAACCATAAAAGAGAGATATGAACCACTTAGCTTTTCTAGTGAATGTATGGCTTTAGAATTTGATCTGAAAGTGTAATTAGCTTCTATATGATGTGTCTAGGCCAAGAGAAATGATCTCTACCTCCATGTATGTGTGAGGTTAAGGGAGAGGACTTAAGCTCAAGGAAAGAGTATGCTTGTATAGCAAAGTTAGCTCTCTCCACTTTCTCTCATGCATGAATGTGTGCTTACCTGGTCTTTGATGTGTGTATGTGTGTTTTAAGCCATAAAAAGTGTTCTAGTATGATTTCATATGCCATGGTACTATGATAATGTTTTATGCACTCAAATGATGTTTTATGTGCTTGCCTTAATTTGCTTGAGTGTGGAGAAGCCAAAAACCCTCCAGCCATGGTGAGGATAAGCCAAAAACCCTTGAATTTAGTTGAGACAAAGTAAAGAGTCTTTCAAGAGTGAGGTTGACTCTTAAGAGTGAGGTTAAGTCGAAACCTCTTAGAGAAAATGGGTGAGGCAAGTCCAAAATCCATAGGAGAATGGGTGAGGCTAATTTATTTGCTTGGCAAGCCTATGCATGCTATATATGACTTTTTTAAATGCCAAAGATATTTCTTGAATGCTCATACATTTCAATAAGCCCATGCATGCATTTTCAAGGCTTATATTGCATACTTTATGTGTGATTGAAAGGGAGATGAGCTATTGGGATTCTTTGAATCTCATCCCCTCCTCTTCAATGCCTTAACATGCTAGGTGGAGCAATTGATCAAGGTAATGGAAGCCACCAAGGCTAGAAGAAGGAGATTGACATCAAAGTGTATGAAAATGCCTAGTTTTGTTTCCTATATAGCCATACACAAGGCATATGATGTAATCCCATGATGAAATTGTTATGTAATCATATAAACATATGTAATTATCTAAATGTTAATGTATGTATGAGTTTTAGTGCCAAATGAATGGTGATGTGCATTTTGGGTATAGAATGGCAAGACTAAACTTATGAAATCTTGTGTATGGCATGGGGTGAGAGAGTAGGTTTGAGAAATCTGGGTTTATACACCTTTAAGACAAGTTTAGAAAGCCATTTTAATGCATTCCTATGTGCTCAAGTGGTCATAGTTGCCTTAGAACTTGAAATGGACCATTTGGACCCCTTTAATGATACAAAATGAGTTATTTTATAAACTAATGTTAAGATATGATAAAATGAATGAATTATTTGAAGCTCTGTGGAATTAATTATGAATTTCCAAAGTTGGCATTTTTCTACTGAACTGATGTAGATATTATTCATATGGTTAGAAACTTGGGTTGTATCATTTATGGGTCAAATAATGTCTAATGCTCATAAAATATAAACTAGACATGATAAGATTTCCATGGCCACTGAGATCACCCCAATTGGACCTTTGAGCAGGGGGATATGAATTTTTGAAGTCAGAGGTTAGTACTACTAATGATAGTCGACCTCTGGTAGTGTTCAATCAATTTTTGATAGCTAGTAGACTCTGTTGTGGTTTAAATTTATTTTTAGCATAAAGTAGATATCTGTAGCTTTCCAAAATGGTATAGTGTGCCTGATTTTGATTTTTTTAGAATTAGTTATGATTTTTCAAAGTTCAGGCACAGAATATGGAAATCCTACCTAAGGCTGCATACTATGTTTTTTAGTATGTCATCCCTTTGCTTAAGGTATAGGCCACTTTTTGAGCTTGTTATGAGTTGTATTTGTATATTTAAATATGAAAATGAGATGAATGAGTTTATATGGCCCACGGGATACTAAATGAAAATTTTACCCGTGACGAAATACAACTTTATCCATGAATTCCAATGCCATTATGTTACTTCCTACATAACTAGCATGAGATAAGGCATGAAAATTGCATGAGTTAAGTCTTAGAATCATAGTGTTACATATCCCTCCAATCCAGTTCACTCCAAGGCACACAAACTTTCACGTCTTACACATGTAAAAGCTTAGGCAGATACACAAGCTTGATCTTCACTTAAAGACATGTTGATGCACAGCTTCACTCACAACACTAACACAACAGCTGAGGAAGCTTATGTGAGAATGAATAAAAGAAAGGGAAGCATGAGTTTTGATGTGGAGAGCAAAACAAGTGACTGGCAATTGAGGAAAAGACACATACACGAGCAAAATGTGATTAAAAAGCCATGAGTTTAAGGAACTAAGAAGTACATGAGAATAAGCTTAAACATAGGCAGTAAAGAAGAAATAAAATGTGAAGAGAAGAAGAGAAGGAAGATTCTCAAGTGGGAATGAATATAAGAGACCCTCGGGCAATACAACAAAAAGAGCCATGTACAGCACACAAGAAGCACATCCAGCACACACATTTGCACACTTAGGTTTTTCAAGGAGGAGAGCTACGGGTCTAATGCCATAAGAAAGAGCTGACATGGAAGATAAGTAGAAAATGCATGGGGATGAATATAAATGAAGTCACGGGACCGGATGAAGAAGTAAGGGCTAGCTAGAACATGTGAACAATAAACAAAAGAAGCTTGAGCAGAATGAAAGAAGAGAGCACATGACATCTAGTTGAGAAGAGCAACACACGTGATCATTAAAAGAAGAGAAAAAAAGAGCACGTGAGAAGGGAAGGGAAGCACGGGCTGAGCACGTGGTTTAATAAACACTTGGGCAGTAGCTAAAAATGGGAGTCCAATGCTTCATCTTATTTGATGCATCCATCTAGAATTCCATTCATCCATTGTGCATTCCACACTCTATCCATCCCCCATTTCCTCCATCCATCTCCTCCAATGAAGCATTAATTCCCTTTTATGGCTAGCTTGGAAGACAACCTTGGATTGAAGCTTGAATCTATGGAAATTGTCAAGGGATTTTGGCTAAGCTCTTTATTTCTTTTTTCCTCTCTTTCTAGCAATATCTTTATTCATTTATTTGCTTGGTTAAGCTTGCAATGAATTAGGATTAGTGTTGTTTGTAATTGGTGGCTAGTTAGACATTAATTAAAAGAGTATTTGAATGATTAATAGGTTGAATTAAGTGCTGGATTTTCATTTTTCTACAATTATCCATATATGCAGTCAAGGTGTTTAATGAAATACATGTAAGAAATTGAGTGCTTGAATGTCTAATTTGAGGATTCCTTGGAGTTTAATTGGTTAATTGAATATCATAAGGTGATAATTCATAAGCTAATTCAATTAATTAATCACTCAAATTTAGTATTCATTGATCCTAATGATAAGAGTTAATGATTCAATATGGAGCTAAGGTTTCAATTCAACATTTAATTATTAATCTCTTAAATCTTGTGTGGTAACTCAAGATGCATTGCCATGAATACAAATAGAGATTCTTAGACCTGAACCATTGATAATTGAATTATGATAAGGATAGTGGATACCAAGAGACAAATCAAAAGCTAGTCATATGTCCATTAGTTACTTTTTAATTGATACAATTTAGGTAGTAGTTAGTATTTTAATTCAATTTAGATTTCAGTTAGTTTAATTAAATCAAAACCCCCTTTAATTAGGTAGCTTTTAGATTTTCTTTTACACTTAGAGAACTTAATTGAACATTGAAATCTATTTTCAAGGGAGATGATCTAGGTTACACCCTATATTGCAAAATTTTCTCAACCAAGTTTATTTTGAGGTTGCGCAACACAACCATCACAGACAATTGAGCATATCTAAATATATGTAATGATGATGTATGTATCTATTTTGGAACCAAATGAATGAATACACAAGTTTTTGAGATTCCTATATTATGATATGCATATGTATAAATGCAAGTGGCAAGGTGAGAATGAGTACCATGATGATTTGAACCCTTTGGCATGTTTCCATAGGCTGTAATTATGCTTTTGGATGTGCCCAAGTGGCTATGGAATGATAAGAAGGCTATTCGGTACCTTATGAACCCATTATGGACTTCAATATTGACAATTTCTTAAGCTGAACTAAAGTTTGACCAAATGGATGAGTTTTTGCATAAAATTTGTCCAACAAATAGATCTCATCTAGATATTTTTATAAAGCTAAAGAGTACTCAATTTGGAGCCCTAGATAATTTATTGTGATATTTCAAAGTTGCCCAAATTATGCAGAATGGTAAAGGTTACTGTTCATATGGTCAGTTTGCTTCTTTGTGTCACTCATGTGTTAAATGAAGTCTAGCACTTATGAAATTTTACAGACATAAACTAGACATCATAAGCTTTCCATATCCACTGAGATCACCTAATGTGAAGCTCTATAGACGGAGAAATAAAATTTTGAATTTCCATGTCCTTATGCTGTTTGAGAGTATGGCATGATGTATTGTTCCATTATTTTTTGTGGGCTTAGCACTATTGTCTTAGTTTGGAACTATTTTTATTATTTGTTCAACATCTAGAGCTTTTTAAAAAGCTATCATATGTATGATTTCAATTTTCCTAGAATTAATTATGAATTTCCAATTTTCATATCAGAAATATAGACATAGTAACCCAAGAGCCAATTCTGGTTTTTGTGATGTATGGTTCCAAACCCGAGATATATGAGATAAAATGTGATTTTTTTGACTTTTATGGATATTTTATGAATGGAAAATAATATTGATGAGTTCACATAATCCATAAGGCAAGAAATGAATTGATTGGGCTTTCCGTTATGCAAATTTTTGCTACCAAAAGTATTATTTTCATGTAATTGTATTGATGGATTGGGAAGGCTAGAAAGTTAAGGTATTACATCATGCAATTGAATATGATCATCAATCAATCAATAACACACATAATTAGCAAATAAGTATACAAGCAACTTAAAACCAATCAAAGAACTAACATACATATGCGAGAATGGATGAAAAGCTACCTTTATGTAAGAATTCAATTTAGTTTCCCTTTGGTTCTTGGCTTGGTTTATGGACCTCACTCCTACACTTGAGGGAGATTTCATTTACTTGGTCTAGACACACCGAATAAAGCACAAAATCATCAATGGAACCATACTTGGACTTATTTAAGCCTTATACAAACTAGTTAGAGCTTTAGGTTTCTATATGGTTCAATTTAGTGGCATAATGAAGCAACCCTTGTAAATCAATATCTTGGCTCCAAAATCTTACCCTATATAAGTCATATATGACTCCATCATAACTCGTTAGAGCCATCTTGAACTTAATTCAAGAAGCTAGTACTAAGTTGCTTCTTTATGCATAATGGAACCTTAAATTTTCTCCTTTTAAAATAAGACTTCTAAATTTAAACCAATGATTTCTTTAATATTTATAATTCATATCTAGACCATTTATAACTTTAGAATCAAAGAAAACTTTTCCTAGGTACCTTAAGTGTGTCTTCACTGAGAAATGATACATATTAAGAGCCAAGGGAGTGTTTGTTTCATTATTAAGGGAATTGGTATCTATAGGGCTTCCTTAGCCTCTTCTTAGCTCAATTATACTCTTACATAGTTTAAAATATCATTTTAAGGTATCATACTTCCTAAGGTGCAATCAAAACTCTAACCCCCGTATCTTACAATTTATAGTTTCCTAATTGAATCCACTTGTATATCCTTGATCCCCATGCTTCAAAACCTCAATTCCTTTCATGTTTCAATCAAAAACCAACTCCCTCTATAATTCTCCCATTGTGGCTAAACAAGAGAGAACCTAAAAGATCAAAGGAAGGCAAGCTTTACATAAGAAATTATACCTTGTTCAATTCCTTTTCAAGTGGTGATTTTTTTGCTACCAATGATTTCACCAAATTCTTCTCTTTTCCTACTAGTCCAGCCACAAAACTCTACCTTTTAGAATACTAAAATCCTAGAAAGAAAGAGGAGAAAATCCTTTATAAATGCAAGAGAAGCAATTCTCCATGTTTACTTACCTAGGTGGCCTTGGTTTCCTCCTTTTCCTTCCTCTCTTCCTCCACATTTTTGGTTCTGGTTTGGTTTTGAAATAAGTTAGTTAGAATGAAGGAGAGAGGGTGGTGTGCTTATAAGAAGGAAAAAGGGGTGTTTTATAATATTTTCCAAAATTTCCATTTTGTCCTTCTACTTCTATTTCTTTGTTTGAACTCATTTTAACTCCTTTTTTAGAATCGTATTTTTCATCATAAAATGTAGGTCCTTTAGTTTGCTAAAAATATTTTGTTTCAAATTTATGGGATTCAAAACAATTTTGAACGATTTGGTCAAAGTTTTGGTAAACTAACAGCCTAAATTATATACCAAAAGAGTTTTAACCATTCTGATGGTTCCTATGATTTTCTGGGCCTCTAGAAACTCTAGTGAACATGGTTTTATCATTTAAAACTCCTTCTTTTAAGTTTTCAAAAAGTTGTCTAAAATTATGAGTTTGCCATTGTATTTTTGGTTCGTTCTGTTTAGTCATTTTGGCTCTAGTTTCACACTATTCTTGTTTTCTTACCTATATTTTTAAATGCTCTAATTAGCATCTTATTCTCAATTGGCCTTAATTTACTTTACTTTAGGGTCTTATTATGTCACAATATATGTTTCGATTTAGTTTTTAAAAAATCAGATATTAAAAGTGACACAAGGACCTCTCCTTCACTACGCAAGGTTTCAAACATAACTCTACATAATGGCATTTCTGATATTAAGGGATCATTTAATGGATTTAGCAATGGTCAACTACTACAAAATTACAGCGATTGCAACCGTTACAACTTGGAAAAGATTTTTTTAAAATTTTTTTGGGGATCCGTGTAACATTGCAGTAGTTGAAGAAAAACCACTGCAAAATTATAGCAATTTCACACAATCATTGCAAAATTACAATGCTATAATTTTGCAACAATTATATGAAATTACTACAAAATGGCAGCAATTTTCAGAGAATTGTTGCAATTTTGCAACAACTATTTTAAACATCATTAAATGCTTTTTTTGCAGCAATTTTGACAACCACTACAATGTAACTATCACAAAACGCAAAAATTTTGGTAGTGATAAAACACATCTACCCCTAATATTAATAAATAAGTTCTTTTTAATTATTTCATTAATTATTTTAACTAATTTAGTAATTTGAGATGTTACAATAACAAAATTATGTCCTAGCTATTTTACTAATATTTTAGTTAATAAATTATTTATAGGGGGCTTACGTGTTAGTGATAATAAACAAATTTAAAAGGTTCAAATCAATTTGTGCTTCTATTATATATATATATATATCATGGTTAAAATCTTGTGCTTCCACATTGAGTATATTAGATTTAGACATCTTTGTGATAAGTACTTTGCATAGAATTCAAGGTGTGATAAGATTTGAGAAAGAGAGATGGAAACTTCTATCCAAAATTGGAAGGACACGTGTTCAGCTTTTCAAAATATCAAAGGATCAAATAGTGAAATGGTAGAAATAAAATATGGGCTGGAGAATAAATTCAAGAGATGACCATATGAACCAACTTCTTTAGCATCACCGTCACATATTTAAAGGGAAAAAAGGAAAGCAAAATAGCAAGTGTGGCCTTAAGAAGATTTAAACTTGGGTTATGGGATTGAAAAGTGCATGGTTAGTACTACTTGAGCTATTGTAAGTTTATTTTTGGCTTTATTGTTTAAATTTTTTTTATGATGCCTAGTGAGATTTTTGATAATTTTATATTTTAAATTTTTTATTACTTTAAATTGTCCTTTTAATTAAATTGTTATTATTTTAAATCTTAAGTATTTAATTTATTAATTTTTGCATGCATTAAGGAAATATGCTAGTTTATTTTATTTTATTTTGCTTTACTTTATTCTATTTTATTGTGGAAATCTTGTATGGTGAAGACTATACAAAATATTGGTAGCTAATTGTAATTTTGTTAGCTCTCAATATGTCATACCATAGTATTTTAGTACCATATTGCTCAATTCAAGATGGCTTATACACATTTTCAAGGGAAATCCAATAAAAGTTATTGGAAATAATGAATTTATTTGTGTTACGTATGGGATTAAATTTTCATTTTGCATCATATTGACCTTGTGAGTTCCCCAACATCATTCTCACATTATTTTCCATCCATATAAATCATAAATAGCTGAAAACATCATACAATCCACAGCTCCAAGTTCAAAAACCCTGAATTTTTCACTTATTCTTCTCAGATAGCATATGGTAGATTTCAGAGGAAACTTTGAAAAATCATAACTTAATCTAAAAAAATGAAATCAAGTAGACCATAGCTTTCTAGAAAGCTCTAGATGTTAACTTTATATAAAAATAATTCCCAACCACAAAGATCTCATGTGGAATACACTTGACATCATAAAAGACACAAAGTTTAGGCTATCTAGAATTCTAATACAAATTACTGATATAAACTTTGAAAATTTATAATTAGTTCCAAAAAAATCCAATTCAAGTAAACTATACCAATTTGGAAAGTTACGAATGTTAACTAGAGGGAAAATATAGTTCCAGATCAATCCAAAAGCATTTTGACCCCAAAAACTAATGGAACAATACTAAAGGTCTGACTGGACGCCTATAGTAGAATAGTAACTTCAAAAATTCCTATCTTCCTCTCTAGACATCCAAATGGGGTGTTTCTAATTGGTACAAGTCACTGGGAAGGTCTAGTTTTCTTCTATAAAATTTTATAGCAATTGGAATTGGTTTAGCCTAGGTGTGACAGAGATTCATTTCGGACCAAATGAATAGTAACTTTGACCAAAACTAGAAAAATTCTCCAACTTCAAAATTTTGCCAAAAATTCCACAGAGCTCCAAATAATATCCACTTTAGCTTCCTAAAAAGCTATCAATAATCTCTAGATTCATGCCAAAGTTTAGACCAAGAAGAGCTCATTTGGATAGAAAGTGGCACAGCTCACCAATTTGGCCCATTTTGCTCCATATGAGGTACTAACTTTGTCCAAATGACTTTCTTTAATGTTTGACACCCCTTGGACAAGTTTAAAAGCATAAATATGACTTGTAGAAACTACCCAAGTGGTCTCAAACATCATACATCTTAATTTGGCTACCCCACATCCATTAATACACAATTATACCAAGCCATCAAAGTGTCAAACTTCACATTCCCATTGATCTAATGCCACATAAGAGCTATAGAATATTCATACATCATATTGCATATGTTCATGATTTTACATCTTAAAAATAACATTTACATAACCACTTTAACACTTAGTTATAAGTAAGCCTACACAATAATCAAAGTATGGTTTTTCAAGGCTCTTGGCTTGCATTCCTTGTTTCATGGGCACCACCTAGTCATGTTAAGATGGAGGAGGGAATGGGAGTGAGATTCTTAGAATCTCAATAGCTCACACACCCACTCACACACACATTCAAGGAATACATGCATCAAGTGCATAAATACAACAGTGATATGAACATAAAACATGCTAAAAGTTCATTTCCATGCCACCATTACATATCAGCTCAAAAATATGTTCTAGGGACTTTTGGTTTTGCCTTACCCTATTTCTAGGGCTTTTAGATTTGCCTCACCCTTGACTTAGGGATTTTTCACTTGCCCTCACCCATTCAAGAGACTTTTGGTCTAGTTTCACCTTTGCCTTGAGATTTTTGGCATCTCCTTACCCACATTGAGGGTCTTTTGGCATCACTTCACCCTTGTGAACAATTTCTACAAGCAAGCCATTTAAGAACACACATTGGTACCAATGCAATCTCAAAGTATCAAGTGGCATGTCCTCTAATCACATAGACACATATATGCACACAAGGACATACACACACACAAGAATGCAAGGGGAATGAGGTGGAGAGCTACCTTGAATCTTAGACAAGCTTTACTTTGTTTGTTCCTTCCCTTTTTCAGTTACACAAGAGCGCTTAAGTGGAGTAGGGTTCTCTTGACCTAAACATCACAAATAGCACACAATTATGCACTTGAAGCAAGCCAGGATACCAAACTTATTCTTAAACACACACTTGGTTCTATAAGTGGCATAATGGTTCCATAAATGGCCCATTGGAGCAACTCTCATCATTCAAGCTCTAGGCTCCATTCTCTTTTCATTTCTAAGTCTCTTGACCTCATTTAAGGTCCTTGGAGCCCTTTTAACTTCATTTGCATAATTGAAAACCAAGTTATTTTATAAGGCACCATTATGGACACCATTGTTCCATCTTCCAAACCAAGGCTCTTAAATTTTTTCTAAGGGTTTCTCCTATCTTCTCCCACCATAGAAAGTTTTAAACCAAGGCTAGAACAAATTAAAACATTCTCTAACCTAATACTCTTGCTTTGGCTGAACCTATGGACAAGAATGGGGTTCTTAGAGTTTTAAATTTTTCTTTGAAGGGAGGGCCACTTGAGGAGGTTTCTAGAGGTCTTAGGAGCTCAATGGAACACTCAAATGGCTAAGGAAATTCTTGTATTAAATTAGATTTTATGAAACCCTAAAGGATCCTACACTTTCCTAGCTTTATTTCTATGGATTTTTCTTGCTATTTCTTGGCATATGCCACTTCCCCATGGTCTAAAATCCTAGTTCCTCTCTTGTTCTTAGACAGAACTCCCTCCCTTCTCATGGTTCTATTTTGGCCGAAAATGTGCACAAGGAAGAAGCAAAGAGGAGAAACAACAAAACTATGAAATACCTTAGATTCAAGCTTGGTTTCAAGACTTTTTCACCTCAATTGTCTTCTCCTCAAGCAATTCAAACTATGCCTCCTTGTTTTGGACTCAAAACAAAACCAATTCATTCAAATGAACCATGGAAAGAGAGCTAAAAAGGATAGGAACAAGATTGGAAGAAGGAGATATGAAATTCCTCACCTTTTCATTAGTTTCTTTCTCTCTTTCTCTCCTCCTCTTGTGTGCCTAAGAGAGAGCTTCTTTTTTTTGTATTTTAGGTAGAGAGAGTTGACCTGAAGAAGGGAGGAGAAGTGGCATGAAAGTGGGGGAAGCTTCAAGAAGCAAACTTTTTCAAAAATACCAATTTTGTCCTTTGGTAATGGCAATTTTGTTTTAGCTTTGTTTTAATGCCTGTTTTAGCATTGTCTTTTCTATTATAAAATTTAGATTCTCAATTTAATAAAATACGTTTGGAATCACTTAAATCAGAGCTAAAACCTTCCTGAACAAATCTATCAAAGTTTGGGTTCATCGACGTTGAAAAATGTACACCGGAGGAACTTTCTCTGTCCTGAGGCTTCCCATGATTTTTAGGGCCTTTGAGAACCCTGGACAACTCAAATTTTTTATTTAAAAAGCCCTCCTATATGTTTTTCCAAAATTTGCACATATTTACAAAAATGCCATTATGTTTTGTCAGTTTTCGTCACAATTTTATTTCACCATCTTAGCTCTATTTTTCTTTCCTTTGGAGCTTGAATTTATCATTTTTAGGAGCCTAGGACTCAATCCAAAATTTTTGGGACATTATCTAGCTTATTTTAGAGAACTTGCTTTTATACGGCTCATTTCATCATTTTACGGAATTTACCATTCATTACACAATATACCTTGGATGTTACCATGTGGATAGTGATTGAGTATCGAAAAGATACCAAGCTAAAAGATCTCTGATTGTTTATGAGTTGGGTGCCCACGTTTCCTATGTGGTGATTTACTTCAAGATTAAATTTCAAATGTATGAATTTAACTTTACTTATTTCTCATCATTACATTGTATTAGTTGTACGACTTGATTAAATTATATGTTTCTGCATGCATGTTCTTTAGATTTTATGAAGTCGATAATATAATAAATAAGCTTTTTATTAACTCTTACTCCATAAATTATTTAACTTAATTAAACATAATTTTTTTCAATGTTTCCTTTTTACTATGTTGTCTTATTTTTTTATTTAAATTATTAATTGACTTACCTTATTTAAAATTTGAAGTATCACTCACATAATGCATATTCTTCCTTGTTCATTCTTGTGTTACCTTATACTTAATTTAAAATTTATTTTTATTAGAAATGTTTCATGCTTGCTCGTCCTTTTAGTTATTATACTTTATCTTATACTCATTAAGTATTACAGCTCACTTTGTTATTTACCATTGCAAATAATAGAGTCGTGTCTAACCCATCTCCTCTAATGTAGTAGTGGAATGTTATGTGTAGTGAGCCCAACATTGTTTCGCTTGGGCCATGATATTTTATAAACATGTAACCATTTTGTATTGCACTTTACAGTTAACTCCACAATGTAATACAATAGTTCATTAGCCTACTTAGTCCATTACTCATGGTTGACTTCTGCGTTGTCAAGAAAAATCAATAAATTTAATGGCATTTTCTTACGTTATATAGGGTTCAAAATTTTTGTTTCATATCTCGTGGGCCATATGAACATACCAACATCATTCTCTACTCAAAACACATTTATACAACTTAGAACCATCTTGGAATATCCCATTTCTCCTGAGTTTGGAACTACCATACACAAAACAAATACTTTGCTCTCGGATTTACTGATATAACTTTTTGGTATAAATTTTGAAAATTCATAACTAATTCTAGAAAAATCAAAATCAAGCTTGTGATGGGTTTTTGTAAAGCCCTAGATGTTAACTAGAGGTTAAAAATAATTTAGACCAAAAAAGAAGCATTTAGCCTATAAAAAATGATGGAATAGTATGAGAGGTCCAATTGCATTACTGGTACCGTCATGCAACTTCAAAAATTCATATCTCCTTCTATAGAACTCTAAATGAGGTAACCTTAGTGGCTATAAAAAGATTATGGTGTCTAGTTTATAAAATTTCATAGCTATCAAATACAATTTAGACCTTGGATGACACAGAGAAAGAAACTGACCATATGAACAGTGCTGTTACCATTTTTGTCAAATTTTTCCAACTTTGAAAATTCATAATTAATTCTTTAGAGCTCCAAATAATGTGATTCTAGGCTCTATAAAAAGCTCTAAATGAGTCCTATATTTAGGCCAAATTTCATAGGAAAATTCGTCCATTTGGTCAATTTGTGGTGTGGGGTACCAAAGTGAGCTTTTTAGGCACCAAATGAGTCAAATTCAAATCAAATGCTCTCCTACCCTAACCATGACTCTTGAACATGTAAGAATGGTTAAAAACAACATACAAAACTTGTCTAAGAGGTTCAATTACTCATGCATCATAGAATCACTTTCTCACTTACTCTCATACATAAGATATCACAAGTATACTTAGGCATATGGATATCAAGAACATACATACTTATTCATATGGCTCCAAAATCAATACATACATCTTATACTCATACATTTACATGTGATCAAATGTCTAAATATCATATACATCATGTATTTACATCATTTGACATCAATGTACCAATAAAATGACTAAACAGCTAATTCTTTATCAAAGTCTTTGTCTTCAAGGGTGGTGGCTTCCATTTCTTAGCTCACTTGGCTCACCTAGACATAGTTAGATATTGGAGAGGAAAGAGTGAGATTCCAAGAATCTCAATAGCTCTTTACCCTTTCAAACATACATAATAGATGCATTTACAAGTCAAAGAATGCATGCATGACAATTTTACTACTTGTAACATACATAAAACAATTTCTATGTTCAAAAAGCTCATGCACATTATACATAGGCTCTTCAAGGCATTGGTTTAGCCTCACTCATTTTCTTGGAACTTTTGGACTTGCCTCACCCATTTTTAAGGGACTTTTGACTAAGTCTCCCTCTTCTAGAGACTTTTGGCATTGTCTCACCTAATCTTAGGAACTTTTAGCTTCACTATACCCATTCAAGCTAAAACACATTCATAAAACACAATTTAAGAACATCATGGTACTATGGCATGTAGAAATTAGCTAGGAACATTTCTCATGGCATAAACATACACACATATATCCAAAGACAAGAAAACATCCACAAATGCATGAGAGAAAGATTAGAGAGCTACCTTTGAAGCAAAGACACAAGCTTTTTCCTTGATTACTCTTTCCCTCTCTGGACCACACATTTGTGATGGGGTAGGACTTGTCATATCAAATTCTTTGAAAACAAGAGAAAATACGAGAAACGTAATGTACAATTGCTTTGTAAACATATGAAATTCATCTAATACAAAAGAAGTCCCCCAAATAGAGTGATTTGAGGTCCAATAAAATTAGAATAATATTTTAGACCTCAGATAATGATGAGTCAAGGCCAGAGGTACCTTAAAATCGGAGCCAGAATAGGCAAGCGGATTTTAACGAAATGCAACAAAATGTAATGGCATTTTCATAATTTTAGGAAATTTTTGAATTACTCATAGGAGGGCTTTTTAAATGAAAAATTTGAGCTCTTCGAAGTTCTTAAAGGCCCTGAAAACTATAGAAAGCCTTGGAACAGTTAAAACCCTTTCGGTATATGTTTTCCAATTGTAGTGAGCCCGAACTTTGCCCGATTTATTCGAGAAGGTTTTAACTTCAAAATGAGTGATTCTAAAAGTATTTTATAAGTTAAAGAATCCAAATTTTATGAAGGAAAAGATAGTTCTTAAAAAGGAGCTAAAACGGACCTAAAACAAATAAGCTACGAAATGGGGACACAAATGAAATTTGTAAAAAAGAAAGTTCAAGAAGCCTCCTTAAATACACGCCCCTCTTTTCTCCCTCACATGACCAACTTTGTTTTTGCTTTAGAATAGAAGGGAGACCAACTAGGAGTGGCATCCAATAATGGAGGAAAATGAAGAGGAAAAATCCAAGAAAAAGGTAGGAAAAGTATAACAATTCATGCTTTTTCCTTTAGAAATTTGATTTCCCTTCTTTTCCTCTTCCTTCCCATAGCTTTGGTACATGATTTGGTTCTATTTTGAGCTTAGACCAAGGGGGAGGAGTTTAAAATTAAGGAAGAGAGCTAGAGGAAAAGGAAGAGCATTCAAGAAAGGCTTGAATTCAAGGTAAAATTTTTAGTTTCCATACTCCCCTTTTCTTATTCTTCTTTATATGCATTTCATCCTACATAAGGCCAGCCAAGAGGGAATGGATTTTGGACAGAACCAAGGATGAAACTCATGAATTAGAGTGTGGGTAATAACATAGTGCAAAGAATTTCAAGAAAAAATCCATGAAATTAAAGATTGTAAGGCTAGGGATTCAAGAACATAACTAAAATTTTGTTTTGATACAAGAGTCCTTAGGCCAAAGTAAGTGCTTGTATGAGCTCTTAAGATCCCTAGAGAGCTTCCCACATGCATCTCCCATCAAGGAAAGCAAGACTATCTCCATTGGTGCCAAGGTGAGCATAGGTTTGGCCAAGAGGAGATGAAGCACCAAGGAAGTGTTTTAATTTCTTCCAAGCTTAGTTTTGCATCATATATGATGGGAGAGTACAAGAGAAAGCCTTAGAAAAATTTTAGAAGTCATGGATAATGAGATGGAGCTATAGGTTCCATATTGTAGCATAGTGAAGCAACACCTAGTTAGGATCCTTAAAATAAATGTGTGATGACTCCAAGGAGTCTAAATGAAGTCAAGAGTCATAGATCAAGGGAGAAAATGGAGCCTAGATCATAAATTTCCAAGATTGCTTCATTAAGTGCCTTATAGAACCATAATTGGACCATTTGAGCAACCAAGTTGTTCTAGTGTGTGAGTGGCTTTGGTAAATGTGATCATAATTGGATCCCATTTCATGTGCTTAGGCCAAAGAAATCAAGCTCCACCTCTTCATGGATGTTTGGCCAAGGGAGGAGAAGGATTTTCAAAGGTTAAAGTGTGCTTTATATGCAAGGTAGCTCTCTCTTATTTCTCTCATGCAATGTTTGGATGTTTTCTTGTCTTTGAATATGTATGCATATATTTAAGTCATGAAACATGATTTTAGTAAGTATTTAGATGCCATGGTATCATGTTGCTATGCTTATGTGTTTATAAGATGTTTTCATGTATGTTCTTGACTTGCTTGAGCTTGGTAAGGCCAAAAGTCCCTTAGCAAGGGTGAGGATAAGCCAAAAGTCCCTAAAGGTTAGGCGAGACAAACCAAAAGTCTCTAGAAAGAGTGAGGCTTAGTCAAAAGTCCCTTAAAAATGGGTGAGGTAAGTCCAAAAGTCCCAAAGAGAATAGGTGAGGCCAAACCATTGTCTTGGCAAGCTTATGTATGATGATTTTGTGTTCTTGAATGAAAGAGATACTTTATGTATGTTCATGATTTTTAAGAAAGCCTTGCATACATTTCTAGACTTGAATTTGTATCCATATTGTGTGTTTGAAAGAGAGAGGAACTATTAGGATTCTTAGAATCTCACCCTTCCCTCTCCATTGCCCTAACATGTCTAAATGGACTAAGTGAGCAAAGGAATGGAAGTCACCATATTTAAATGCAAGGAGATTGACAAAGGAGTGGAACAGTGCTTGCATTATAGCTATATTGTTGTCAAATGATTTATCTCCATAGTGTACATGATGTATAAACCCTTGAGCATGTGTAACTATGTGGATACTTGATGTATATATGAGAATTAGTAGCACTTGAATGAGATAGCAAGTTTATGGCATTAAATGGCAAGCATTGCATATGTATATTCTTAGGGATAGCTTAGTGTGGGAGAGTGAGTTTTCAAAATATGGGTTGTTAGACCTTTGACACATATTTGATAGACTATTTTGATGCTTTCCCATGTGCTCATGTGGCTCTAGAATTAGAAGAAGCAAAAGTGGCATCATTATGACCATTTAAGAGGCCTAAAATGGCCCCAATGCAACCTTATGTCAAGATCTGACCAAATGGACGAATTTGCCCATGAAATTTGGCATGCATGTGAGCCATCTCTAAAGCTTTTTGGGAAGATAAAATACAAATTATTTGGAACTCTTGTGAATTAGTTATGATTTTTCAAAATTCATATCAGAAATTCAGATTGGCTTGTGCACTGTTCATATGGTTAGTTTTGGGTTCTGTGTCATCTGAAAGCCAAATGAGATCTAATGCTTATAAAATTTTACAAGCATAAACTAGGCATCATGCACTTTCTGTAACCACTAAGATCACCTCATTTGGAGGTCTGAGCAGAGAGTAATGAATTTTTGAAGTTCTGTGTCAGTACCAATAGCGTTAGCTGAGTTTATGTACTATTCCATCAATTTTTAGTGGCTAAATGCTTCCATCTTTGTCTAAATGTATTTTTACCTTAAATTCAATATCTATAGCTTTTCAAATTGGTATAGTTTGCCCCGTTTGATTTTTTTGAATTAGTTATGAACTTTTGAATTCATATTAATAAACTATGGTAGATTTTTGAGACAGCTGGACCTATGTCACTTTCCTATTGTCAAAAATGGTCTAAATGAAATTTTCATGAAAGTATTTTTAACATGAAGTTAACGTTTAGGGCTTTCCAAAAAGCTAAACTTTATTGAATTTTGATTTTTCTAGAATTAGTTGTGATTTTCCAAATTAATATTAGAAAATTGGAAAATCAGACTCGAGACAGCACTCTTTTTTTTTATGTGTACAGGCCATGAGCTCGAAGTTTTGATGTCATTTTAGGATGGTTCTGAATTGTATGTGTGGATTGGGACTAAAAAATTATGTAAGTGAGTTTATACAACCCACAAAAGGTGTAATGAAGTTCTTAAATATGACGTAAAGCAACATAATCAAATATTTTAAAGGAATATTTCTTGAGAATTAGCTCTTTTATGTAAATGCTAGTGTAAATGAGATGATATGAGCTAATTAAATATGGTGTTATAGGACTTGATTCTTTTGGCCTAGACACATCAAGTTGGATACAATTGCATCATTGAAGCAAACTCTAGCATCACACATATACTAGATGAATTTACTTGGTTCTAATACACCATTATGGCTTCATAAGGGACCTAATGAAGCAACTATGATAATTCTTGACCTTGGTTCCATTTTTTCCTTTAATCTAAGGCTCTTGACTTCATTTAGACTCCTTGGAGCCATTACACATTCATTGTGAAGAGCTTAGCTATGAATTACTTCATTATGTCACACTATGGAACCTACACCCCCATCTTGCAATCCATGGCTTCTAAATTTTTTTCAAGGCCTCTTGTGATGTCCTTCCATCATATCTAGTCCCATTCTATGCTTATAAAAATTTAAAACACTCCCTAGGTGCTTCCTCTTAGTTTAGCCGAGACACACACACACAC
Organism: Erythrophleum ivorense; assembly: GCA_026724425.1. Lineage (NCBI taxonomy): Eukaryota > Viridiplantae > Streptophyta > Magnoliopsida > Fabales > Fabaceae > Erythrophleum > Erythrophleum ivorense. Next base: position 12,897,952 of record JAIUCV010000019.1, read on the forward strand.
TTGTGCACCCATGGACTTTTATAAATTTTCTATAGGCAATTGGCACATGTAAGGCTTCCTAGGTCTCTCAAGAACCTATATACACTCTTAGACAATTAAAAATACCACTAGAAAGCTTCATACATGCCATGGTACAACAAAATCCTTAGGTTTTGAAAACTTATTTTCTAATGCTCCTTTTTGAAATTTCTTTGCATATATTTGTTTTTTATACTCAAAAACCTAGGTTTATGCTTGGTTTACGTCAGAATTTACTCCCTCTTGGTTGCTCTATATAGGGTCAAAAATCATCTATAGAGGAACAAAGGGAAGGAAGCAAGAAAAGCCATGATACATACCTTGATTCTTAACCCTTTCAAGAGTTTTCTCCTTTGCTTTAGGCCTCTCCTTCAAATGCTAATTTTCCTCCCCTGAACTAGACCCAAAACAGCCCCTCGTTTTATGCTCAATTTAGCTCATTTTTTAGAACCATCTTTTTCATCATAAAATTTAGATCCTTTATCTTATAAAATGGCTTTAGAATTACTCCATTTGGATTTAAAACCGTTCGGAACAAACAAATTAAAGTTTGGATCAACCGACATTCAAAAACAAACATCAAAGGGGGTTTGAACCATTCTAGGGGTTCTTATGGTTTTTAGGGCCTCTGAGAATCCTGAGCAACTCAAATTTTTCATTTAAAAATCTCTACTATGAGTTTTCCAAAAATTACTCAAATTTATGAAATGCCATTACATTTTGTTACATTTTCGTTAAAATTCTGTATGGTTATTTGGCTCCATTTTCAAGGAACCTCTGGCTTCTTATTTTTATTATTTTAAGGTTAGATTATTATTCTAATTTTATTGGACCTCAACTCACTCATTTTAGGGGACTTTCTTTTATATCTCACTCATTTTCATTGTTTTTACAAAAACCAGACATTATATACAAATTTATAGGTAAGATCCCCGTAACTTTTTTTATGTTTTGATGTTTGTTATGAGAGCAGAGCTCTCTTCATTGTACATTACTCATTGGACTAATTGTAAAAAATCTAAGATGCCTTAATTTCAAGAAAAAACTCTACTATATTTTCTACAAAAAGGATGAATATGATTATAATATGAATTATGGTAAATTGTGAAACTTTGACATGATATAAATGAATTAAATTAATGGGATTATGCTCTAGTTTGGAACTGGTACTTCCATTTAATCACTACTGGAAAGTCACCAATTTTTGACAGTAAATTTCAGTAGCAAACAGTTGAAAATTTATAATTTCCAACAAAAATATGTTGTCAAATAAGCTGTAACTATTTTTATTGTGAAAATTTTGTTACTACAGACTAATCTATCACAATTTACTTTATTTATCTTTCTACTACTACATCTAACACGCTGTCATATTTGTAACATCTAGTCC